>JAIXHY010000050.1:0-556185 GCA_020449905.1 Globodera pallida
GAATCTCGAGGTCGGGGTTGGCATGTGGAGGATCGGGATCGGGGACCAACCCTGCCTAGTTGACTCCTCACACGAATAGTCCGCCCTGGGAGAATCCGATGGCATTGTATCCGGCCGCAAGACGCTCATCCTGGGCCAACTGCTCGCACACCTTGGCCACCTCGTCGTTCATGTTGGCCAAGAAGCCGTTCCCAATGTCCTCTGGGATGGAGGCGCCAATGCGCAGCGAGCGGACGTACACGCGGGGCACGTTGGTGCGGATCAACTTCTGGATGAAGCCCATGCTCAACGGGTTGCAGCAAGAGTCCCCTGTGGGGATGAACCAATGGGCATAATCCGGCACCGCGTTCGAGATAAGATCATGAAATAAAAGGCACCGGATTCCAATCAGAAAGAAAAAAGAAGGAACTGTCGATCATGTTTTGATCCAAATTTACCAACCATTCCTGATCAGTTTATGTACATAAGACACGGTCTCATGATCAGATTTTGATCCAAATTTGTCGACCAACCCAGTCCAGATCATGACAATGATCATTCCAGATCAGATCAGTGGTATAGTTTCGAATGACATTTTGTGAAGTTACTAACCCATTCCATGCCACAGAACGACGGGCACCGGGTCCTTTACATTTGCGGCCAGTGTGAGAAGCCAAAGGAACGGCAAAAGAAGCACAGAAATTTTAAAAGTCATTTTAATTGGAAGGGCCTTGAAGTCATTAAAAATATTAAAATTAATTAAAGGGTTTTCAAATTGGCACAAAGAAAAATGAGCAAAAAATTACGTAACATAGGTATATATAATTAATTAGCTAAACAAAAATATTCCAAATGCAAAAATATATTTTTTTGACCATTTCTTTTAAGTGCGGTCCCTCCCACCCGTCTATCGACTAATTGCTTTCATTTCTTCGTCTTATCAGTCGACGAATCAATTGGAAATTGCCTAACATTTACACTCTAATCAGCACAGCGGCTGCGGCAAGCAGATTTGTGCTTGCAGATTATCTGTTCATAAGAACAGCTTTTGATCCTAATCGTAAGATTAAGCCTAGGCCTACGCTAGCTTAAGTTTAGATCTGAGCCTAGCTCATTTAGGCCTTTATGAATTAAAATTTTGCAAGGTATAAAACATTATTTTTCCAAAATCAATTTTTAATTCTCTTCAAATTCGATTTGGAATTCGACTAAGCTTATTCAGATATTTAAAAGATCGTCTTTAAACCTTGATGGGGGTCATGCTAAAACATTAGGAAATAGAATTGAAATGAGTAATTTTGATTTAAAATCTATTTTCAATATTAATTCTTGTCGGCGCCAAAATAATAGTTTTAGTGTGGGCGCCAAACTGGTAGGGTTCGAAAAATCGATTATTCTCTGAGGGTTTATAAATTAAAAGGCCATGGGAGTTTAAAATTTTTCCGGACCGCGCGTCAGTCTAGTTCAGCAGAGCCGTTACAAATTAAAATGATATGTCTTTATCGGGTTGCTTTATCGCAAGAACGGAACAGACACCACCAAAAAACCAAAAAACGCACGGACGAATGAGATGAAAGGTGTCAATAAGACGACACCCACAAAAGCTGTTCCATGAGAGGGGGGAATGAGTATAAATTAATGCCGAGAAACATTTCACGCGGGGGAACCAGGGCTGGGCAAAAGCGGGCTGAATTTAAATATTATGGAAACCCTGATTTTAATCCTATATTTCGCGTTTTTGTTCATGATCACCAAATCTACCAAAAAATATCAAAATTATGAAATTTGAAGGTCAATTTTTTCTGTCCGAAAATTATAACTTCGGCTTCGATGTGCTTCGAAAAAATAGAGCTCGTTTCGAGCTTCGCCCAGCCTGATGACAAGAAACAGTCACGAGGAACTCAAGGGCGTATCCGGGGGGGGGGGGGGGGGGGGCTAAAGCCCCACTTAAATTTAACACCGTGCGCAAAAAAAACCAACAAAAATTTCGAATACATTGTTTCAATTTTTCACAAAAGATTGATTTTTTTCTCAAATCCCCCCCCCCCCGAAGGCTCTACAAAGGCCCTTAGTATTTGTACCACTCATTTTCCTCGCTAATTTGATTCATTCGCTCTTCGCTTAGCCAATTTATCATGTCCACTCCCAAAAGTTCCCGCATCTGCACCGCCGTTTTCCCCTTTAGCATTTTCGCCATAAATTGACTTCCGTAAAGAGCCTGAGAAAAATTCATTTTGCTCTAAAATTTGCGAAATTCGCTGAGTTTCGGTGTCGCATCTTCACTTACCAAAGAATCGCATTGTAAGAAGTTACAAGCGTTCAACAATTTTGCCAAATCCTCCATACTCATCTCCTGAAAAAAGGGAAGGGGGGAGCAAAAATAAAAGTTATGGGCCAAGGCAAAAACTCAAAAGAGAAATAACAAAAAAATTCATAACTGAGGAAGGAAAATCAAATGCAAACCTCGAAGAATTCGGTCTCAAAGTCGTCGAACTTGAACCATTTGCGCTCATGCGTGTTCGGATCCTAAAAATAAAAATGCCAGAAAATGTCAATGTTCATGTCCGGAAGTTCTACAGTTTCAACGATGGGCTCGTCCTTGCCTAAAACGGGTACAATAAACGGTTTACCCAATCCAACCCAAAGCCCAACCAAACGCACCGGCACGATGCTCCATCCACTCGACTACTTTTTTGAAAGTGTCCACGGAAACCTTCTCATGAAAGGAAAACACTCTGTTCTCCGGCTCAACGGCGGAGAAGTCAGTACTCTGAAACAGAAAATGTGCGCTTCTGACGACGTTCACCCCCCCCCCCCCCCTCCCCGCCCCAAACCATTTTCATTTCATTGAAGATTTTGCACTGAGGAAGAAGTGCGAAGGGTACCGGTACTAAGTAGTCGTCGATGCACACGCAGTTCACCAGAATCTGGAAATTAATTTATTTGTGATTTTTGAGGGGGTAAAATCCTAAATTTGTAGCAAAAAGGTCCATCCATTCGAGTAAACGCGCGTTTGTCGCGTCAAACAATTCGGTTTTTGTGCGAGTCAAAAGTGCAACTCTGCACTAAAGCAAATGCCAAGTGAGGCGACTACAAACTTCATTTTGAAGACGTTTCTCCTCACTGTCCGCGGAAGTGGACTGCTTGGATGTGTTGTCGTCGGCCGTAGAAGTGTTGTCCTTGGCACCAAGCTTTTTTCCCGATGAATCGGACTCGGACATATTTACCTAGACTAAAAACGTTTTTTCAATGGCCGATGGGATCAGTGGGGCAGACACAAATCAATAAAAATGTTTTTGCCTGATGAGACAAAGAAGAGAAAACTATTTGGCACATTTATGCAATCACTAACAAAACGCTACGGCCACATAAAAATCGTCGACGACTATTGATTTTGTGTGACCACTAGAAATCGGTAAAAAAAACTCGGGACGGGAATTTTAATGCCATTCGAAAGTTCTAAGCTTTTTAAAAGCTATTGTTAAGGCGAAACTAAACAAAATGTTTACGAAATTCATTTTTTTGTGAAACGGAATCAAAACAATTTGTAAACTTTTGCGAATTATAGGACTTTTCGCAAGACGTTTTGGGACGTCGCATCAATAAATAATTCACGCCCAATTCATTCATCTCAAAGAAAAAACAAAAATTATCCTGCTGTTATATTTGAGAGTGTTTTTGTTTGTTGTGGGTATGTTCTAGCGGGAAAATGTGATTTAAATTTTTCGCGTAAAACCAGCATTTGATTGTGTTGTCACCGTTAGTTAAAAAATTTCGATTTCATTTCTCCCCAAAAAATCAGAAAAAATGAGACTTTTTCGGAGGCCTTTCAACTGCGCTGAGCATTTATTTAATAAAATATCTAATTATCTTTTTTCATCTAACAATTAGCGCCTAATTTCACCCAAAAAAAACCCTTCAAATTTCCTAAACCCTTCAAATTTCCTAATCTTTGCAGCTACATACATATCATAACCGTCACCAATTTTTTACGATGAATGCCCAAAAATTGGTCGATTACTCGCTGAGCTCGTCCGAAATTGAGGACGCGTCGGAGTTGACGCCCATCCAATTCCGGGGCAAGCGCGTCCACCGGTACATCATCCGGTCGCCGTCCGTCGATTTGGATCGCCCATTGGAGCATCAACCGACTACAAAAATGAACAAAAAGGTTTTTTTTATTGAAAAAGCTCAGGGAGTGGGGGGGGGGGCAATTTTTGAAAATTAAAGTTGAAATTGTAATAAATTGCTTTCTTTTTGCGGGAATAGTTAGTCTGGTGACGCCAGATAAAAATTTCGGTAAAAATTTACTCCCGATGGTCGGACACCTACATTTTTGAAAAAAATCATTTTTTTTTCTCCAAAAAGGTAACAATTGTTTCTAGGCGTTTACATGACTGTTGAATCCAAACTTCGACTGATCGGATTTTTGAAATTATTTAAGCCGGGTTCGGGATTCAAAATTTTCTGTAAACATTTGTAATGAACTGAAAAACAAAATTTTTGAAAAAAACTATCGGTGCGCTTTCGAAATTTTCTTGGCGCCTACCGGTCGCCGTCCGTCGGATTGGGCTCATTGGGCCGAATGGTGGCTGAACGCGATAGAGACCGAAATTGTGAAAAAGTCGGGATCAGGATTTGGAAAAGACCAGGATCAAAATCCTGTTTTTCAGGATATCATGATCCTGGTGCTCGATTCGGGCCAGGGTTCAGGACAGGATCCTGGTTTCGTGTCTTGACAATTGCGGACTAAAATCAAAAAAATTTAGACAAACCCCTATATTTTAAATGGGATCGAAAGGGTGGGCCTCGTCAGTGCGAGCTCTTCCTTATATCATCACATAAAAGCTGTGTTTTGGCCCTTTAATCGCAGGCACAAAACTAAATTAAAGCCACTGCAGCAACAAAAGGGCATGAAAAGCATAAAAATATCGCCATTTTTGTCACTATTTATTCTGGCAGTCGCTTGACCATCCTCCATCCCTCTCAACATTTTAACGTTATGAAAAGCTCGTTACGCCCAAAGCAAGCGTCTGCCAGAATAAACATTAATTTAGTTCTAGGTGTCTGTGATTAAAAGCCCGATCCAATTTAGAATGTAAAATTATATAAAAATTTCACTTTATTTTTTACAATAAGAAGTCCGCAAATGACTTGTGACTCGTCCGCAAATGTTAAATCCGCATTTATCTGGATACCGCTGGTTCGATTTTGCCGGCCAAATCAGGATCTGGAAAAGACCAGGATCAGGATTTACCAGGATCAAAATCCTGGTTTTCCAGGATATCCTGATTCTGATGCTTCGACGAAAATACCAGGATCAGGAGTCCTGGAAAATCCTGTCCGGAAACCCCCACGATTTTCAGGACTACTCGCATTTTTTGACCCGGTCCGGGTCTGATAATTTTCAGTAATGTTTATTGTGACAAAATTAATTCATAATAAAATTCGAGGATTTGACAATTAATTTTTAATGTTGTTGATTTATGTGCTTATTCATTTAGCTTGGGCTCAAAATTGCGGGCGACCAGACTACTGACGAGACTTGAGAGTTCCTCTTCCGCCGGGTTTGAGCAGTACCAGCAGCTTAACCAATCAGCAAAAACCGACGACGTTCAACCGGAGCATTTCGGCCGGCACGTGCCAAAGGCGGAAGAGCCGCTGCAGCTCCGATGTGTACAGCAAATTCTTCCGGGCGAATGTCGATGTAAATTTGCTTTTTTGATTATCAGAATTGGGTTTTTTCACTGATCATTTACACTTTTGGACAATTTATTGATGGGCCGGATCAGAAATGATACTTTTTTGATCACCTTTGAGTCATAGGCCAGAATATAGCTTTTGTTTTTGGCGCAACAGCTCCGTTGAAAGCCGCCGCCTCCTCTTCCGCCGGGTTCGAGCAGTACCAGCAGCTTAACCAATCAGCAAAAACCGACGACGTTCGACGGAGCATTTCGGCCGGCACGTGCCAAAGGCTGAAGGAGCCGCAGCGTGTACAGCGAATTCTTCCGGGAGAATGTCAAATTTGTTTTTTTGATGATCAGAATTGGGTTTTTTCACTGATCATTTACACTTTTGGACAATTTTTGATGGGCCGGATCAGAAATTGTTGTTTTTGGCGCAACAGCTCCGTTGGAAGCCGCCGCCGCTGCTTCCTCTTCCGCCGGGTTCGAGCAGTACCAGCAGCTTAACCAATCAGCAAAAACCGACGACGTTCGACGGAGCATTTTGGCCGGCCCGTGCCAAAGGCTGAAGGAGCCGCAGCGTGTACAGCGAATTCTTCCGGGAGAATGTCAAATTTGTTTTTTTGATGATCAGAATTGGGTTTTTTCACTGATCAGTTATTTCACTTTGGGATTGATCACTTTTGGACAATTTATTGATGGGCCGGATCAGAAATGATACTTTTTTGATCACCTTTGAGTCATAGGCCAGAATATAACTTTTGTTTTTGGCGCAACAGCTCCGTTGGAAGCCGCCGCCTCCTCTTCCGCCGGGTTCGAGCAGTACCAGCAGCTTAACCAATCAGCAAAAACCGACGACGTTCGACGGAGCATTTCGGCCGGCACGTGCCAAAGGCTGAAGGAGCCGCAGCGTGTACAGCGAATTCTTCCGGGAGAATGTCAAATTTGTTTTTTTGATTGATCAGAATTGGGTTTTTTTACTGATCAGTTATTTCACTTTGGGATTGATCACTTTTGGACAATTTATTGATGGGCCGGATCAGAAATGATACTTTTTTGATCACCTTTGAGTCATAGGCCAGAATATAACTTTTGTTTTTGGCGCAACAGCTCCGTTGGAAGCCGCCGCCTCCTCTTCCGCCGGGTTCGAGCAGTACCAGCAGCCTAACCAATCAGCAAAAACCGACGACGTTCAACCGGAGCATTTCGGCCGGCACGTGCCAACGGCGGAAGAGCCGCTGCAGCTCCGATGTGTATAGCAAATTCTTCCGGGAGAATGTCGATGTAAATTTGCTTTTTTGATTATCAGAATTGGGTTTTTTCACTGATCATTTATTTCACTTTGGGATTGATCAAATTTGAGCTTCTTTTGGACAATTTATGGATGACCGGTCGATCAGAAAAAAGCTTTCAAATTTCCAAAGCTTCCAGGTAATTTGTAAAGAAAATTGCTCTTTTTTTCGGGTTTGACTGATCGGATTTTTCGAAATTGTTTTATTTCGGTTTTGGGTTGAAATCGGTTGATACTGAGGGCCGATTTGGATTCTACGACTCTGTAAACCTCAAATTTGAAAATTCGAGCTCCTTTCGGACAATTTATGGATAGCCGGTTGATCAGAAATGACACTTTTCTGATCATTCTTTAAGTCATAGGCCAGAAATAACTTATGATCAATTTTTGGACGTAAAAAAAATTCTGTTTTTAATTGTGAATTTTGTTATTTCCAGATTTCGTTTGGCGAGCTGGACTTGGACGACACGCTGGTCAAGGCGGTGTTCACCACGCCGCCCGAGCAGGTCAAATGCATGCGTCGTCCGTTTATGCTCCGTCCGATCAATCCGCTGGAGGATGTTGAGGACAATAGTTTGGACAGCAGCGGCGGCGTCTATGGTGGCCTTGGACGATGAATGGCGACGGACGGACGAACAGATGGAGGGGGGGGGGCCACATTTTGACATTGAAATTTATTTGTGTATTTTTGGACAACAAAAAATAAATTGTTCCTTCTTTTTGTGATGCCAACATTTGCGTATATATTGTATTGTATACCTCTGACAATCTTACTAATATAAGGAAATAGCTGGACAAACAATAATTTTTTATAAACTTTTTGTTTTCAATTTCACCAAATGTCGGACAACAAAAGCGGCGAAGTGGTGCAGGCCCCACCAATGGACCAAATGTCGGACAACAAAAGCGACGAAGTGGTGCAGGCCCCACCCCCACCAATGGACCAAATGTCGGTTATAACAGTGGGGTGGCCCCGGACCGGAACTAAATTAGTCGCGGTCAAAAAGACCGGGACTAAGGGACGAAAAACCCGTTTTTTGGAAAACACTGGAATAATTTTTATGCCAAATTTTTTCAGTTATCTGAACAAATACGCATGGTTCGATGTCTTTAACTTTCTTTTACCAATTGCCCTGGGGCTGGATGTTGCCAGGATCAGTGAGCGATTTAAATCGTTGGTTGACGATCATTTCGAAACGCGGAAATGGTCTTTGGGTTATCTGGAAATTCGCGAGACAAAAAAAGGCAAAGCAGGAATTGTCAAAGGCCATAATCAACATTTGCCCATTCCTCGACAGCCGATTCCAAATTCGGTGTTCAATTTTGAGTGTATCGAAATCAGGTCGTTTTCTGCCAAAGTTCAAAAATGAAGTTTTGAACTTTCAGTTTCTTCGACAAAAACAACGACTTTCTCCAACGCATTCGCTCACTTTTGGACCGTTCCGGCACCGATGTTGTGATTCAAACTCACGAAGGACAAACACGCAGCTGGGAGCTGATTTGTGAACGAATTTGGCCGTTGCTCAGTGGAAACATTTACTGCTTTTGGCCGTCTCCCAACAAACTCAACCGGTTGCGCCAATCCTCTCCGTCCGTCCTTTGCAATTGCCCGAACCTCCGTTGGATCAAAGCCTTTGATTCATTCCCCGCGTTTCCGGCAGACGATGGCGCTGAGGCTTCTCCTGAGCAAGCAGTGGCGAATTGGTTAATCACTGCCCGGACGGATGGCGATCCGAAGACGCTTTGCTGTTTTTTTGAGTCGGAAGGAATGTGGGCACTAATTGGGGTACTTTTCTCATTCTTACATAATGGTTCAGCTACATATGGGAATATTGTTTTTCTTTCCTTTTAGTCATTTGACAGTGCTTCAACTCCAGTAAATTTCATCATCAGTTGTGGCGACGACAACGACATTGAGGCATTTGATCGGAAGAACAATGGGACGGGAGAACGGTTGTCAATGCGACGCCTCAACAAAGAAAGATGGCTGTTGGTGAGAAGCCCGATTGAGCGAGACGACGACAAATGGACCAAATGGGAGACGGAGGCATTGCCCGATTGGAATCGTTTCACGATTGCCTTCAGGGACGGGAACATCGGCGAGGGGTAAGCTTCTTGTTGGGAGCATTTTCGGCTTCACTCCCCTCCCTCCCTGATAAAAGTGCCACATTTTCCCTCGACTTCTTGCCTCGACTTCTTGACACAAATGAAGGTCCGGGTGAGCCAGGCCCATAGTCAGAACTTTTTTTAAGGGGGGGGGGGGGTGTGGGAAAAAGTTGACTACCGGACATTTTGGCCCACCGGACCTTTTGTCGTCGTTCCACTCCCGCTTCTACCAGATTCCATCAATGCCAATTTCCTTTTTTATTTTCAAGGCTCGTCGACGCAAAAGAAGGTCCGAGTGAGCCCAAAAAGAGAAAGAACTGACAGTGGGGACGACAGCATTTGGGGAAAATTTAAAATGACAAAATGGACTTAAAATTTAAATGTCTTCTTTTTTCAACAACATTTGAAAAATCATCTTTGAGGACAAAATATAAATTATATTTGGCTTGATTTATTCTTTCATTGTTTCTGGCCCCTCAGTTTAAATGCCCGGCGGCGCCTTCATGCATTTAAATTAGGGTTGGACGGGACCGGGACTTTTGGGAAAAACCGGGACCGGGACTTGCCGGGACCAGAAAAACCGGGACCGGGACCAACATTTTCAACCGGGACCAACCGGGACTTTTCAAGGAAAAATTTTTCTTTTATCAAACACTAAAAAATTTTAATTTTCCGGCAAGACATATTGTTGATCTTCTTGACCTTCGATGTCATTGTCATCATTAGAGCCCGGATTTATATTTTTTAAAATGTTTTTTTTGCGAATAGGGAATCACGAGAGAAGCCCAAAAATAGCATTTATTTTGAAAAATTTTACAATTAGAGCGACTTTTTAGTCAATATAAATCAATATTTTTGGCATTTTTGAGAATAAATCAATATTTCGCCATTTTTTTCATAATAAATCAATATTTTAGGCATTTTTCATGAGAAAAATGCAATTTTTAGGCATTTTTCCGAAAATTTCTTAAGAAAAACGCACCCCCAAAGATTGATAATTTCCGAAAATTTTTTAACTTTTGATTATTTTTTATAAAATTCAAAAACATGTGAAAAAGAATACATTTACAATAGTGAGAGCAAAATTAATAAAGGTTGACGAATTTTGAAGGGTTTTACGCAAAAATTGACCCGGATTTTGACAGTTTTTGCACAGTTTTTAATCAATATTTTGGCACTTTTTGGGGTTTTTGGTCAATATTTTGGGGTTTTTTGGTCAATATTTTAAGTCAATATTTCGCGGTTTTTAGTCAATATAAATCCGGGCTCTAGTCATCATCATTCTTTTTTTTGAGATTCTGCTTTATTTTTAGGGAGGGTGGGGATCGGCGGTGCCGATAGGCGCCGCCGAGAAAAATTTTTGAAATTTTGACTCAATTGTTAAAGAAATTTCATCAAAATTATAAAATTTTGCTTCGGAATTTTGAGGAAAATCTGGTTTACTTAAGAGTGGAGGCTGTCCGGCAGTGCCGACAGGCGCCGCCGAAGAAATTTTTACAAAAATTGCCAATCTTTGTTAGGAAATTGAAGCAAAAATTTAGCAAGACGTGATGAATTTATTTCAAAAATTCTTGTATCTATTCTTTTTTTGCGCACATTTTTAATTAAAAAATATTAGAATATTTATTTAAAATATCTTATTAATGATTGGAATCAGGATGGGCGGAATTCCGTTTTCCGTTTTCCCGTTGTTTTTGGGCCTTTTTTTTCATGTTCCGTTTTCCGTTAAAAAAATATTTCCGTTTTTCCGTTTTTTAAATAAATTTCCGCCCATACCTGATTGGAATCGTATTTGAGTAGAGAAGAAACCCAAGAAATAAGGGCTTGCACCCAAGTGGGTTCGAACCCAACACATACCATGAGACTCACCAAGAAGACATACCACTAGACCATCGATTTACTAAGAAGATATAAGTAAAAAAGATTGAAATTGTCGCTTGATGATGCCATCATTAGGGGTGTACTTTTTTCCCGATTGGTCCCGGTCCCGGCGGGACCAAAAAACCGGGACCGGGATTTTTAGTTTTCAAAAAATCCCGTCCCGATCGGGACCGGGACCTGAAAAAACCGGGAAATCCCGTCCCGGAACCGGTCCCGTCCAACCCTAATTTAAATTATAAACACAAAATTTTTTTTTTAATTTTTTGTCGGGGCCGCAATTCGTTACCATTTCCATAAAGGCAGTAAATATAGTTAATTTTAAAGCTTTCGTTTGAAACACTCAATTCTTTCAACAGCATTTAGTCTGGAGAATCTTTTTGCAAAAGAAAGCTAAGCGTTTGAATTGTTTCAAAAAGTTAAAACAAAAAACTCATAAATTTTTTAAGAAACGTATCGCTTAGCTTTTTGCCTACAATTACTCACTCTCGACGAGAGATCTTGAAGCACGGGCTAATGATGTTCGAGACCTGAAATTTACCAAGACCCGAGAATTGGCCCCTCAAGACCCGAGACTCGACCCTTCGAGACCCGAGACTTGAGCCTTTAAGACCCGAGACTTGGTACATAAAAGTACCATTTTGCCTATAAAACATAAAGTATCATTTTTGTCTACAAAACATAAAAGTCCATTCCGCCTCCTTAGACCGAGTTTTTCATTTTAGAAGCAACATAAAGGGTTCCATGAAGTTTCGTCAAAGGGCCTTCGTAATTGGACTTTTTATCAATAGGTATATTAAAATTAAAATTTAATCAATTGTTTTTAAATCCATATGTTCATTTACATTAATAATTATCATAATATAAAATATTTGGGGTTTAAAAATTAATATATTGACGATACGGCCTTGACGAAAGATCCTTTGACAAAACGTCGTTGACAAAATGCCTATTTAGGAAAAGTCGTTGACTAAAAGATCTTATTTGTTAGACAAAAAATTGTGGTGTGCCAAATTAAAGCTGTTCACCCAGTCGATAACACTCTCATTTGGCGTCGCTTCCTTTTCCAAAGAATTATCGTTTCTCCTGTTACATATAAGGCCCCTCGGGGATAAATTCGTCTCACATCCATTTGAATTCATTCATAGAAACCGTAAATATTACGTTGCCCCGGCGATTTTATCTTCCTTTTTTTACATATGAGACCAATCTCGGTCGGGGCCGTTTTGGCGCGGCCGGTTTGGCGCGGCCGGTTTGGCGCGGCCGGTTTGGCGCGGCCGGTTTGGCGCGGCCGGTTTGGCGCGGCCGGTTTGGCGCGGCCGGTTTGGCGCGGCCGGTTTGGCGCGGCCAGTTTGGCGCGGCCGGTTTGGCGCCGTGCAGTTTTGGCGCGGCCGGTTTGGCGCGGCCGGTTTGGCGCGGCCGGTTTGGCGCGGCCGGTTTGGCGCGGCCGGTTTGGCGCGGCCAGTTTGGCGCGGCCGGTTTGGCGCCGTGCAGTTTTGGCGCGGCCGGTTTGGCGCCGTGCAGTTTTGGCGCGGCCGGTTTGGCGCGGCCGGTTTGGCGCCGTGCAGTTTTGGCGCGGCCGGTTTGGCGCGGCCAGTTTGGCGCGGCCGGTTTGGCGCCGTGCAGTTTTGCTATTTTGGCACTTTTATTTTGGTTATTTTTTATAAAATTTTCCAAAACATGTGAAAAATGTCCCTTTTCACATTTTTTTGTTCCTAAAATCCCGTCACTAATTATAAAGAGGGACAACTGGACATTTCAAGCCCTCTATTGGCGGCTGTTGGTGCGTTGTCCAATTGTGCGAGACGAGGGGAAATGGGCCGAGTGGGAGGAGGCGGCAATTGTTTGGGTAAGGAGTCGTCAACGGAATTGCGTTGTCATTGCCTTCGAAGACAAGGACATCGGCGAGGGGTACGGGGACTGACTGACTGAATTACCCATCGTTTAAAACTTTTTTCTTATTTCAGAATGACATATAAACGAAAGTCCACGTGAGGCCAGCCCAACAAGTGAATGGACGGACGGAAGGCATTTGGTGGAAGAAATTCAAAATGAGAAAAAATGGAATAAATTGAATTGTTGCTTTTCCCTGCTGGTTGGTTGAGTCTGGAGCAGGGTGGACAAATTGCGGCCAAGTCTCGAAAGATAGTTTTACCCGTATTAAAAATCCTCTGTCGAATCGTCCGCCGCTGTCGAAAAGTCCGCTTACTGTCGAAAAGTCTGTAGAAATGTACACTCTCGAAATGTCCACTGTCGAAATGTCCACTGTCGAAATGTCCACTGTCGAAATGTCCACTGTCGAAATGTCCACTGTCGAAAAGTCCACTGTCGAAATGTCCACTGTCGAAATGTCCGGACACCTCCCTCCCGCACACGACCCCACCGACACCCCTCCCCTCCCTCCCCCTTTCCTCGCATCCCTCCTACCCGCGCCCCACACTTCCTTCTTTTGCGCCAGAGGGAAAGACTCGCGTGCGTGCTAGAGACCGGCAAAATCGCATTTGCGGGATCCCGCTGCGGGATTTTTTTTCGGAAAGTCGTGCGGGAGCGGATTTGCGGGATAAATCCCGCAAATCCCGCATTTAAAATTTGCGGGATCCCGCGCGGGATTGCGGGATTTTTTAATTTTGCGCGCAAAAAAAATAAGGTGTGTTGCACAAATAAGAATACGCCACAAAATCGTCAATTCATTTTCTTATTATTGTACATAGATAACAAAAGAACGGGCAATTTTTATGTTAAAGAAAAACGGACTAATATGAATAATTGATGTCCGGTATCGATTTGTTGAGGAAAATGATCATTTCGGCAGTTTCCGGTTAAAGATTCGAACGGCGGTAATCGTATACATCTCTTGCAACACTAAACAGCTGTTCACTTGCGATGCTTGTGGAGGGAGCTGAAAGCTAACGGCGCGCAAAAGAAGCAAGTTTTGGAAGCGTTTTTTTCATTGTCGCACCACCACTGCAGAGGATCGACGCTCATCCCAACACAATCATCATTTTTATAGGCCAGCAACTCGTCCGAAATGTCCTTGCAATCAGATTGAGCTGTAATTACTTTTTGTTTAGTATTAAAAATACACTTTTACATTGTTTGCTACTGCTAGCAATATTTTGCATCAGATCAACGAAAGAGCAGAGCCGTTCTGTGGTGGCGAATTTTTTGCGATGAAAAGTTCGTCATTATCAATTATCATTGCCCCTTGTGCCTAACCTTATAAACGCATCTTTAGTCGTGTCCGAAGTCCAAATGTCTGTAGTAAAACGGATTTGATCCATCGCCGTTACTTCAGACTTCACTTTATCCTTTACAATTTTGTAAACCTCTGGCAATGCTTTTTTTCTGTAATGGCTTTCATCGCGTAGATTTTCGGACTGATTGCGGACAAGCGTCTTGAACGTTGGATGATTGATTACCAGGAATGGAATGTCACAGCACACAGAAAAATTCACAATTTTTTTATCAAGCACACTGAGCGTACCTAAAAATAAATTGAAAATCTTTAAAACATAAATTTAAGATGACCCGTGCTGCGAGAGACAAATTTTGTGATTTTGTTTGATTCGCTTTGCTTTGACTTGCCTCTTTGGAGATGTTCGTATTTTTCTAATACAAAGAGTCCTTGTGCCTTCCAAACAGATGAATTTTTAGCCCTTTAACACTTCGCTGGGAAATTTTCAAAAGGTAATTGAGACTTTTTCTTTGCACTCCAAACATTCCACAATATTTTTATCATCGGCTGTCACTTTAAAAAGGCCAATTTGCCAGATTGGGTGATTCATACTTTTAGCAAATCTAAAAGGCTTTAATATGTCAGATTATTCATCACGAAAATAAAATTGATTTGATTGAATAGTTTAAAATAAGTCGGGGTGTTATTATTTGTGCATTTTGGGCACCCAATCTTTTAAATTTAAAGATTTGGCAAAACGACTATGCTAATTTTGAATAAACTAGCATTATTCACTAACAATTTTCAATCCCGCAAATCCCGCACCTAAATTGCGGGATCCCGCTGCGGGATTTTTTTTTTGAAATCTGCGGGAGCGGATTTGCGGGATTAATCCCGCAAAATCCCGCAAATCCCGCAAAACGCAAAAAATGCGGGATTGCGGAGCGAGATCCCGCAAAATCCTGCGCGGGATCCGCTCCCGCGCCGGACTCTAGTGCGTGCGCGACATGGGTGCCGCGCCCGCAGGGAGAGAGGAAGAGAAGGGGGAGCCATGCCGCGCTGGGTTGCGACGCCTGCCCATCCAATAAGGTAAAACCAGGGTTCCCATTCGTCCTTGGATGCCGAGTACAGTCCTTGGAAATGGACCCTCGGTCTTGGAAAACGGAAAATGTCCTTATTTCCAAGAATGTCCTTGGAAAATGAAGATATGGATGGAAGTTTAAACATTTGTAATTTTAAAGGAGAAACATGATTTGTCATTGTGTAATTCAAATTTTCAATTGTAACTGTGCTCCCCTCCTCTCCCCCCCCCCTCTCAAGAACGGTTAAGAAATCATCGAGATCTATCTGAGCTTCAAACACTGACGAAATCAACACTGACGAAATCAACACTGACGAAATCAATCACTGACGAAATCAATCACTGACGAAATCAACACTGACGAAATCAATCACTGACGAAATCAATCACTGACGAAATCAATCACTGACGAAATCAACACTGACGAAATCAATCACTGACGAAATCAATCACTGACGAAATCAACACTGACGAAATCAATCACTGACGAAATCAACACTGACGAAATCAACACTGACGAAATCAATCACTGACGAAATCAATCACTGACGAAATCAACACTGACGAAATCAATCACTGACGAAATCAATCACTGACGAAATCAATCACTGGCGAAATCAACACTGACGAAATCAATCACTGACGAAATCAACACTGACGAAATCAATCACTGACGAAATCAATCACTGACGAAATCAATCACTGACGAAATCAATCACTGACGAAATCAACACTGACGAAATCAATCACTGACGAAATCAATCACTGACGAAATCAATCACTGACGAAATCAATCACTGACGAAATCAACACTGACGAAATCAACACTGACGAAATTAATCACTGACGAAATCAATCACTGACGAAATCAACACTGACGAAATCAATCACTGACGAAATCAACACTGACGAAATCAACACTGACGAAATCAACACTGACGAAGTCAATCACTGACGAAATCAACACTGACGAAATCAATCACTGACGAAATCAACACTGACGAAATCAATCACTGACGAAATCAATCACTGACAAAATCAACACTGACGAAATCAATCACTGACGAAATCAATCACTGACGAAATCAACACTGACGAAATCTAAAAATACGAATTATCCTGAAAATCAGTACAAAATCAGTACGCCGAGCTGAAATCAGTACATTTCTGACAAATCAGTACATTTTTTATTTGTCAGATTCTGCCTCCTAATTCAGTTGACCCAAAAAGCCCAAAATATTGATCAAAACCCCCCAAAAGTACCAAAATATTGATTAAAAAATGTCAAAAACTGACCAAATCCAGTCAAATTTTGCGAAAAAGCCCTGCAAAATTCGTCATTTTTTATTAATATTTGTCTCAGAATAGAAAATGTACTATTTTACATTTTTTTTCAAAATTTTCTAAAAAATATAAATAAAATTTTTTTTAGGGGAAATGTCGATCTCTGGGGGTGGATTTTTGGTCAAAAAAGTCATTTTTTAGGGGTACATTTTTCGTTTTTATTGCATCTTTCTTAAGAAATTTCGGAAAAAGTGCCTGAAATATTTAATTTCTACAAAAATTTTGCTGGATAATGCCTAAAAATTGCATTTTTCTCATGAAAAATGCCTAAAATATTGATTTATATTGACTAAAAAGTCGCTCTAATTGTAAAATTTTTCAAATTGAATGATATTTTTGGGCTTCTTTCGTGATTCCCTATTCGCAAAAAAAAACATGTTAAAACTTGAAAATCCGGGCCCTAATAATTAGGGATGTTCGAGACTTGAAATTTACCGAGAATCGAGAACCGAGACCGAGAAATGACACCGAGAACCGAGACCGAGACACAAAAAAACCGAGAAATTTCCCGACTCGAGAACCGAGAATCGAGAAATTTCAAATTTTTTTTTGAAATTCTTTAAAAAAATTTGATTTTAAGTTCTACAAATTTTCAATGTCGATTTTTAGGGGTGCATTTTCCGTTTTTATTGCTATTTTGTTAAGGAATTTGCAAAAATACGATTTTTTTTTGCAAATTCTGCTTCACTTTTAGGGGGGGGCGGGGGGGGGGGGGAGTCGACGGTGCCGATAGGCGCCGTCGGAGAAAATTTTGAATTTTTTACTCGATTTATTAAGAGATTTGCAAACAAAATTTAAAAAATGCGGTCTTTTTTGAAGCTTTTTAGGAATTGGAGGGGTCCGTCCGGTGGTGCCGATAGGTCCCGCCGGGGAAAAAAAGAGTTTAAAATGTGCCAAAATGTTTTAGTCCATCCCCAGTGATTGATTGCATCCTTTTTTTAGAACGTAAATTGAATTGGCGAAATAACCCCATACTAAAATTTGAAAAAAAAACACTATTTTATAAGGTTTTCTGAGTGATTTTTTTGTTTTTGACTAACAAATAAGAACCAATAAAAAGGAACAATTCATTAAATTAAAAGAATAAAATCGGTTTGAAGTAGAGGAATAGAACCTCCTGTAAATAATCTATGAGACAGAATTCAACCACTGAGCCAACGACTGACGCACGCAGAATCGTGCAAAAAATATTAAATGAACAATTTCTAAAATTTGATTTATCGATCTTTCAGCTCAGTTCTGTAATGAATTCTCACCAAAAAAGTCAATCTTTACCAGTGCAAAAAAGTCTCGTTTTCCGAGACTAAAAACCCGAGACCGAGAACCGAGACCGAGACCCAAAAAAACCGAGAAATTTCTCGACTCGAGAACCGAGACCGAGACTCTCGAACATCCCTACTAATAATAATGCCTGAAAGGGTGGCAAGAGTGAATTTAATTATGCAATTTTTTCAAAAGAAACAGCATCTGTCTAGGCGCCTACTGTCAAAATGTAAAAATGGGGCAAGGTCTGATTGACTCTGATCAGTAGGAGGCGGATTTGGAAAAATTGAAGAATATCAAAAACTTTTGTTTTTCTTAGTATTATATATCAATCAACTCCCCTCGTCGAGACAAATCGAACGGTATCAAAATTTTTATTAGGAAACCACTTTGAACACCATTTCGCCTACCTAAAACCAGGTTTTTCATTTTAAAAGCAACATAAAGGGCCTTCGTCAATGGACCTGTGTCAATAGGTTTTAAAATAACATATATTTATTTAAAATTTAATCAATGTTTTTAAATCCATATGTTCATTTACATTAATAATTCATAATATAAAATAATTTCAAAAAAAACAAGTTTCTATTTGTTGAGTTTTAAAAATTAATATATTGACGAAACGTCCTTGACGAAAGATCATTTGACAAAACGTCGTTGACAAAATGCCTATTTAGGAAAAGTCGTTGACTAAAAGATCTTATTTGTTAGACGAAAAATTGTGGTGTGCCAAATTAAAGCTGTTCACCCAGTCGATAACACTCTCATTTGGCGTCGCTTCCTTTTCCAAAGAATTATCGTTTCTCCTAACATATAAGGCCCCTCGGGGGATAAATTCGTCTCACATCCATTTGAATTCATTCATAGAAACCGTAAATATTACGTTGCCCCGGCGATTTTATCTTCCTTTTTTTTTACATATGAGCCAATCTCGTGGAGAATATGTACATGTCTTTGTCTTTTACACATTCTATTGGTTCCACAAATAAAAATGAATTAAAAAACGAATTTAATATTATAAACAAATAAAAATCCATCCCACAACTTCCCTCATCCAATAAGTAGCTCCGCGGGTCCCCGCGCGCTCGCCCCCCCCCACAGTGGCGCTCATCAGGCTTTTTCCTCCGCCCTCCGTCTCGCCCCAATACTTGCTTCGTCTCCGCATGCTCGCTGTTGGCGGGGGCCGCCAGCGGCCTTTCATTTTATCTTATCCGGCTTTTGTTACTTAAAAGTCGTTTTTCCTTAATTTTCAAAATTTTAAATCAGTTCAAAAATCGCTTTAAATTCTCAATTTTGATTTTCTATCAACAAATTCGTAATTTTGAAAGCTTATATGAGTGATTTTTCCCATTTTTTTAATCAGTGGATAACTGAGTCCCCAGTTCAAAAGACACTTCAGTCCCTGGTCTGTAACTCTTCAGGGAATGGTTGCCCAATTTTTTTCGGATTCTTACATTGCAGACCGAGAGGAGTCGATTGGTATATGTTTTGTTCGATTTTGGCTCTGGCCGCTATGACCGATATTTCCCAATCAACTCCTCTCACCCTGCTGCGCACGAAATAATGTTCGAATGCCCTAGAATATGCCCTCCGGGAATGGAAAGGGATTTCGCTCTTAAAATTGCATTAGTTTTTAGCATTGATTTGTCGAAACCTAAAAACAATTCTAAAAATGTCGGACAACGCAAGCACAGAGGTGCAGCAACAGCAAATGAAGAAAATGTGAGTTTGCTTTATAATGATCAAATCAAAAGCCCAAATTCAGTTTCATTTGTGACGACGTTTGGTACGAAATTTTCGCTTTTGTTCACCCTTTTGAGCTCGGACTGAAAATGGCGCTGATCAGTGATCGATTGGACGTTTTGGTGGACGTGCATTTTAAATCGAGGGAATGGTTGTTGGGTTGGCTGCAAATTCGTCGCGCAACTGACGGAAATGGCGCAGAAATTGTCAAACACTTTCCTGAACGGCTGCCAATTCCTCAAGGACCGATTCCAAACTCAGTGATTGGATTTGAACGCATTGAAATCAAGTCGTTTCTCCATCTTAAAGCCCCAATAATTAATGATTTTGTATAATTTAGTTTTGTCGACAAAACCGTCGTCGAATTTCTTCAACACTTTCGCCGTCTTTTTGACTCTTCCGGGACAAATGTTTACATCGAAACAAACTACGGCCAACGCCGCAGTTGGGAAATTATTTGGCAAAAGATTTGGCCTTTGATCAATGACAACATTTGCCACTTTTGTTTGGATCCCCCTATTTCCAATTGTTTGCGACGATTCTCTCCAACCGTTCTTCGCAGCTGCGCAAATCTTCGATCGATCAAAATCTATGGCTATCATGTGGAATTGGGGTCCCGTCGAAAATTTTTTAAAAAATTTAGAAGGCATGCTTTCTATGGTAAAAATAAGCGTATAACACGAATCCGAGCTCGGGTTTAGTGAATTCCGAACCCGAAATCGAATAATTTTTGAAATTTCAGAAACATAAAAAAAATTTTGGGTAAAAATGTAGTTTAGGTACCTCGCTCGAAATTCGACAAATCATATACCAATCGACTCCGCTCATCGAGCTGATATGGATAAAAAAATTTTCAAATATAGCAAAAAATGGGCAAGATTTCCTAATAGAAAAGTAATAAGAGCAATAAAAATTTTTATAAGCAAATTAAAGGCATTTTAGCGAAAATTTTTGAAAATGTGCGGAATTTAAAATTTTTTTATTTTTTTTGGTGGTAGAATTTTTAGTCGCGAAAGTCAATTTTTAGGGTGCATTTTTAGAAAATTTTGAAAAAGCCGATCCTTAGGGATGTATTTTTTGTTTTTATTGCATTTTTGTTAAGGAATTTTTGAAAAATGGCAAAATATGAAAAAAATATGGAATATGGATAAAAATCGCGAAATATGGAAAAATATGGATTATAAAATGGGCTCTAGAAGCTCCGCCCAAAACTAAAAACATCATTTATGGTATTTATACGCTGTTCCGAGTGCGCAAAAAAAATATGGACTTCCATATAAATAGCAGCCCTACTCATTTGGGCTTTTAAAATTACGAATCGAACTGAGTAATTTTAACTTTTGGTATTGAAGTGTATCCATTTTACAATTTGTCCATAATTTTAAAATTAAACCGGTTCAAAACCGGGGTACACATCGGTTCAGTGTCCACGGTTCAGTGCCGGACGGTTCAGTGCCAGCAATTGAAAAGCTATAACTTTTTTTGGGGTACCTTTTTTAAAATTGAATGTGTGGCGCCATAACGGAAAAGTACCTTTTTTCCACCCTAGAAAACACATTCAAATTTTAAACATTAGAAATTTAAAAAATTTTTTTTTGGTCGGGACCGCAATTCCACATGATTGCCAAATCTATAGCCTTTTCCCCGAGTTCCCGGCCGAAGACAACGCCGCTGCATCTTCTAACCAAGCCCTGGCCAAATGGCTGCTCACTCCCCGCGGGGATGGTCTTCCGAAGATTTTTAATTGTGGTCCTTATTCGACAGGACTAGAGGGACTCAAAAGGGTAATTTTCTCATTCTAAACCGGGGCTTCGTAACTAAAAATTTTACAAAATGTTCAAAAACGCAGCAAAATGTTTATTTTTGGCATTATTTCTCTATATCAACAATTTTTCTCAGCAATTCGGGGTTGGAAATGCTACCATGGATTTTCGAAATTTTGCCGATTTCAATTTTCAAAAAATGCAATTTTTTTTTGCGATTTCTGTTTTAGTATTGGGTTGGGGTCGGCGGTGCCGATAGGCGCCGCCGAGTTTTTGATTTTCGACTCAAGTTTGTTAAGAAAATTGGTCCAAAATTACGAATTATCCTGAAAATCAGTACAAAATCAGTACGCCGAGCTTAAATCAGTACATTTCTGACAAATTCGTACATTTTTTTAATTTGTCAGATTCGTCCTCTTAAAAATCAGTACATTTCTGATAAATATGTAATTACGGTTACGCGGCCTGTTCTTAACTAATAGTTGAGAAATTATCCCCTTGTTTTAGTCATTTGTCAATGCTTCTGAGCCCGTCAATTTCATCATCCGTCTTCGGCGTTCAGATCTTTCTGACATTGAACCATTTGAGTTGAAGAACAATTTGACGGGGGAACGGTTGATATTGCGAGCCGCCCTCAGCGAAGACGTTTTTATGAAGAACATTATGAGAGATAAGATTTTAGGGTTTAACCAATTTTTTGCGAATAGGGTTTGACGATAGAAGCCCATAAATATCGTTCATTTCGAAAAATTTTGAATTAGAGCGACTTAAGACCTTATAAAACCCTTTTTCTGCCTTTTTGAGAATAAAACCCTATTTCGCTGTTTTGCGTTTTAGTCCCTATTTTGGCACTTTTATTATGGTTATTTTTTATAAAATTTTCCAAAACATGTGAAAAATGTCCCTTTTCACGTTTTTTTGTTCCTAAAATCCCGTCACTAATTATAAAGAGGGACAACTGGACATTTCAAGCCCTCTATTGGCGGCTGTTGGTGCGTTGTCCAATTGTGCGAGACGAGGGGAAATGGGCCGAGTGGGAGGAGGCGGCAATTGTTTGGGTAAGGAGTCGTCAACGGAATTGCTTTGTCATTGCCTTCGAAGACAAGGACATCGGCGAGGGGTACGGGGACTGACTGACTGAATTACCCATCGTTTAAAACTTTTTTCTTATTTCAGAATGACATATAAACGAAAGTCCACGTGAGGCCAGCCCAACAAGTGAATGGACGGACGGAGGGCATTTGGTGGAAGAAATTCAAAATGAGAAAAAATGGAATAAATTGAACTAGTGGAGACGCGGAGGGCATGCCTGTTATAGATTTGAAAGCTGTCTCTAGTCAGTTTTAGTTGTTTTTTAAAAAACAAATTTTTCGAATTTTTTGAAAAAATTTTTTTTCAAAGCTGGGCTTCGCCCGCGTACCCCACCCTTCCCTACGCTCGCTTCGCTCGCTTAATGCAGGCTTCGCCCGCGTACCACACTGAGAAAAAATGGAATAAATTGAATTGTTGCTTTTCCCTGCTGGTTGGTTGAGTCTGGAGCAGGGTGGACAAATTGCGGCCAAGTCTCGAAAGATAGTTTTACCCGTATTAAAAATCCTCTGTCGAATCGTCCGCCGCTGTCGAAAAGTCCGCTTACTGTCGAAAAGTCTGTAGAAATGTACACTCTCGAAATGTCCACTGTCGAAATGTCCACTGTCGAAATGTCCACTGTCGAAATGTCCACTGTCGAAAAGTCCACTGTCGAAATGTCCACTGTCGAAATGTCCACTGTCGAAATGTCCACTGTCGAAATGTCCGGACACCTCCCTCCCGCACACGACCCCACCGACACCCCTCCCCTCCCTCCCCCTTTCCTCGCATCCCTCCTACCCGCGCCCCACACTTCCTTCTTTTGCGCCAGAGGGAAAGACTCGCGTGCGTGCTAGAGACCGGCAAAATCGCATTTGCGGGATCCCGCTGCGGGATTTTTTTTCGGAAAGTCGTGCGGGAGCGGATTTGCGGGATAAATCCCGCAAATCCCGCATTTAAAATTTGCGGGATCCCGCGCGGGATTGCGGGATTTTTTAATTTTGCGCGCAAAAAAAATAAGGTGTGTTGCACAAATAAGAATACGCCACAAAATCGTCAATTCATTTTCTTATTATTGTACATAGATAACAAAAGAACGGGCAATTTTTATGTTAAAGAAAAACGGACTAATATGAATAATTGATGTCCGGTATCGATTTGTTGAGGAAAATGATCATTTCGGCAGTTTCCGGTTAAAGATTCGAACGGCGGTAATCGTATACATCTCTTGCAACACTAAACAGCTGTTCACTTGCGATGCTTGTGGAGGGAGCTGAAAGCTAACGGCGCGCAAAAGAAGCAAGTTTTGGAAGCGTTTTTTCATTGTCGCACCACCACTGCAGAGGATCGACGCTCATCCCAACACAATCATCATTTTTATAGGCCAGCAACTCGTCCGAAATGTCCTTGCAATCAGATTGAGCTGTAATTACTTTTTGTTTAGTATTAAAAATACACTTTTACATTGTTTGCTACTGCTAGCAATATTTTGCATCAGATCAACGAAAGAGCAGAGCCGTTCTGTGGTGGCGAATTTTTTGCGATGAAAAGTTCGTCATTATCAATTATCATTGCCCCTTGTGCCTAACCTTATAAACGCATCTTTAGTCGTGTCCGAAGTCCAAATGTCTGTAGTAAAACGGATTTGATCCATCGCCGTTACTTCAGACTTCACTTTATCCTTTACAATTTTGTAAACCTCTGGCAATGCTTTTTTTCTGTAATGGCTTTCATCGCGTAGATTTTCGGACTGATTGCGGACAAGCGTCTTGAACGTTGGATGATTGATTACCAGGAATGGAATGTCACAGCACACAGAAAAATTCACAATTTTTTTATCAAGCACACTGAGCGTACCTAAAAATAAATTGAAAATCTTTAAAACATAAATTTAAGATGACCCGTGCTGCGAGAGACAAATTTTGTGATTTTGTTTGATTCGCTTTGCTTTGACTTGCCTCTTTGGAGATGTTCGTATTTTTCTAATACAAAGAGTCCTTGTGCCTTCCAAACAGATGAATTTTTAGCCCTTTAACACTTCGCTGGGAAATTTTCAAAAGGTAATTGAGACTTTTTTCTTTGCACTCCAAACATTCCACAATATTTTTATCATCGGCTGTCACTTTAAAAAGGCCAATTTGCCAGATTGGGTGATTCATACTTTTAGCAAATCTAAAAGGCTTTAATATGTCAGATTATTCATCACGAAAATAAAATTGATTTGATTGAATAGTTTAAAATAAGTCGGGGTGTTATTATTTGTGCATTTTGGGCACCCAATCTTTTAAATTTAAAGATTTGGCAAAACGACTATGCTAATTTTGAATAAACTAGCATTATTCACTAACAATTTTCAATCCCGCAAATCCCGCACCTAAATTGCGGGATCCCGCTGCGGGATTTTTTTTTGAAATCTGCGGGAGCGGATTTGCGGGATTAATCCCGCAAAATCCCGCAAATCCCGCAAAACGCAAAAAATGCGGGATTGCGGAGCGAGATCCCGCAAAATCCTGCGCGGGATCCGCTCCCGCGCCGGACTCTAGTGCGTGCGCGACATGGGTGCCGCGCCCGCAGGGAGAGAGGAAGAGAAGGGGGAGCCATGCCGCGCTGGGTTGCGACGCCTGCCCATCCAATAAGGTAAAACCAGGGTTCCCATTCGTCCTTGGATGCCGAGTACAGTCCTTGGAAATGGACCCTCGGTCTTGGAAAACGGAAAATGTCCTTATTTCCAAGAATGTCCTTGGAAAATGAAGATATGGATGGAAGTTTAAACATTTGTAATTTTAAAGGAGAAACATGATTTGTCATTGTGTAATTCAAATTTTCAATTGTAACTGTGCTCCCCTCCTCTCCCCCCCCCTCTCAAGAACGGTTAAGAAATCATCGAGATCTATCTGAGCTTCAAACACTGACGAAATCAATCACTGACGAAATCAACACTGACGAAATCAATCACTGACGAAATCAATCACTGACGAAATCAATCACAGACGAAATCAACACTGACGAAATCAACACTGACGAAATCAATCACTGACGAAATCAATCACTGACGAAATCAATCACTGACGAAATCAACACTGACGAAATCAACACTGACGAAATCAATCACTGACGAAATCAATCACTGACGAAATCAATCACTGACGAAATCAACACTGACGAAATCAATCACTGACGAAATCAATCACTGACGAAATCAACACTGACGAAATCAATCACTGACGAAATCAACACTGACGAAATCAATCACTGACGAAATCAATCACTGACGAAATCAACACTGACGAAATCAATCACTGACGAAATCAATCACTGACGAAATCAATCACTGACGAAATCAATCACTGACGAAATCAATCACTGACGAAATCAATCACTGACGAAATCAACACTGACGAAATCAATCACTGACGAAATCAATCACTGACGAAATCAACACTGACGAAATCAATCACTGACGAAATCAATCACTGACGAAATCAACACTGACGAAATCAATCACTGACGAAATCAATCACTGACGAAATCAACACTGACGAAATCAATCACTGACGAAATCAATCACTGACGAAATCAACACTGACGAAATCAATCACTGACGAAATCAACACTGACGAAATCAACACTGACGAAGTCAATCACTGACGAAATCAACACTGACGAAATCAATCACTGACGAAATCAATCACTGACGAATCAACCACTGACGAAATCAATCACTGACGAAATCAACACTGACGAAATCAATCACTGACGAAATCAATCACTGACGAAATCAACACTGACGAAATCAACACTGACGAAGTCAATCACTGACGAAATCAACACTGACGAAATCAATCACTGACGAAATCAATCACTGACGAAATCAATCACTGACGAATCAACCACTGACGAAATCACCGGGCACGGGGTCGGCGGTGCCGATAGGCGCCGCCGGGAAAATTTTTGGATTTTCGACTCAATTTGTTAAGAAAATTGGTCTAAAAATACGAATTATCCTGAAAATCAGTACAAAATCAGTACGCCGAGCTGAAATCAGTACATTTCTGACAAATCAGTACATTTTTTATTTGTTCAGATTCTGCCTCCTAATTCAGTACATTTCTGATAAATAAGTACAGTTGGCAGCCCTGATGTAAAGTGATTTTTAGAGCGCAGATTTATATTGACTGAAAAACGTGAAATATTGACCCAAAAAGCCCAAAATATTGATCAAAACCCCCAAAAAGTACCAAAATATTGATTAAAAAATGTCAAAAACTGACCAAATCCAGTCAAATTTTGCGAAAAAGCCCTGCAAAATTCGTCATTTTTTATTAATATTTGTCTCAGAATAGAAAATGTACTATTTTACATTTTTTTTTCAAAATTTTCTAAAAAATATAAATAAAATTTTTTTTAGGGGAAATGTCGATCTCTGGGGGTGGATTTTTGGTCAAAAAAAGTCATTTTTTAGGGGTACATTTTTCGTTTTTATTGCATCTTTCTTAAGAAATTTCGGAAAAAGTGCCTGAAATATTTAATTTCTACAAAAATTTTGCTGGATAATGCCTAAAAATTGCATTTTTCTCATGAAAAATGCCTAAAATATTGATTTATATTGACTAAAAAGTCGCTCTAATTGTAAAATTTTAAATTAAATGATATTTTTGGGCTTCTTTCGTGATTCCCTATTCGCAAAAAAAAACATGTTAAAACTTGAAAATCCGGGCCCTAATAATTAGGGATGTTCGAGACTTGAAATTTACCGAGAATCGAGAACCGAGACCGAGACCGAGAAATGACACCGAGAACCGAGACCGAGACCGAGACCGAGACCGAGACACAAAAAAACCGAGAAATTTCCCGACTCGAGAACCGAGAATCGAGAAATTTCAAATTTTTTTTTGAAATTCTTTAAAAAAATTTGATTTTAAGTTCTACAAATTTTCAATGTCGATTTTTAGGGGTGCATTTTCCGTTTTTATTGCTATTTTGTTAAGGAATTTGCAAAAATACGATTTTTTTTGCAAATTCTGCTTCACTTTTAGGGGGGGGGGCGGGGGGGGGGGGGGAGTCGACGGTGCCGATAGGCGCCGTCGGAGAAAATTTTGAATTTTTTACTCGATTTATTAAGAGATTTGCAAACAAAATTTAAAAAATGCGGTCTTTTTTGAAGCTTTTTAGGAATTGGAGGGGTCCGTCCGGTGGTGCCGATAGGTCCCGCCGGGGAAAAAAAGAGTTTAAAATGTGCCAAAATGTTTTAGTCCATCCCCAGTGATTGATTGCATCCTTTTTTTAGAACGTAAATTGAATTGGCGAAATAACCCCATACTAAAATTTGAAAAAAAAACACTATTTTATAAGGTTTTCTGAGTGATTTTTTTGTTTTTGACTAACAAATAAGAATCAATAAAAAGGAACAATTCATTAAATTAAAAGAATAAAATCGGTTTGAAGTAGAGGAATAGAACCTCCTGTAAATAATCTATGAGACAGAATTCAACCACTGAGCCAACGACTGACGCACGCAGAATCGTGCAAAAAATATTAAATGAACAATTTCTAAAATTTGATTTATCGATCTTTCAGCTCAGTTCTGTAATGAATTCTCACCAAAAAAGTCAATCTTTACCAGTGCAAAAAAGTCTCGTTTTCCGAGACTAAAAACCCGAGACCGAGAACCGAGACCGAGACCCAAAAAAACCGAGAAATTTCTCGACTCGAGAACCGAGACCGAGACTCTCGAACATCCCTACTAATAATAATGCCTGAAAGGGTGGCAAGAGTGAATTTAATTATGCAATTTTTTCAAAAGAAACAGCATCTGTCTAGGCGCCTACTGTCAAAATGTAAAAATGGGGCAAGGTCTGATTGACTCTGATCAGTAGGAGGCGGATTTGGAAAAATTGAAGAATATCAAAAACTTTTGTTTTTCTTAGTATTATATATCAATCAACTCCCCTCGTCGAGACAAATCGAACGGTATCAAAATTTTTATTAGGAAACCACTTTGAACACCATTTCGCCTACCTAAAACCAGGTTTTTCATTTTAAAAGCAACATAAAGGGCCTTCGTCAATGGACCTGTGTCAATAGGTTTTAAAATAACATATATTTATTTAAAATTTAATCAATGTTTTTAAATCCATATGTTCATTTACATTAATAATTCGGTAAAAAGACGATTCGTTCCCGGCCGATTCGTTCACCCCCGATTCGTTCCCCACCCCCGATTCGTTCTCTTTACCCCGGTTCGTTCTCTTTACCCCGGTTCGTTCTCTTTACCCCGGTTCGTTCTCTTTACCCCGGTTCGTTCTCTTTACCCCGGTTCGTTCTCTTTACCCCGTTTCGTTCCCCTTTAATAATGACAAAAAACTTATAAAATCGTACAAATCTTCCAAAATTCGAACAATTAGTCGAAAAAAAAACTTTTTTTCAAAAAAATTTTCTAAAAAATTATTTTTTTTAAAGTCGTTAAAAGCTTTAATGGATGTAAGGACGAACGGAAGAGCGAACATATATGCAATTGAACGATTTTGTTACAAAAAAGTCGATTTTGAACAAAAAAAATTTTCGAAAAATTTTTCGATTTCTGGTCCGTGGTTCGGAACCGAATCAAAATAGTAACCCTAGGGCCGGCCGCTAAACGACATTTCATCGAGTGGAATTTCGCCGAGTTTTTAAATGCATGTTTTCTAGGGTGAAAGCATGCGTAGATCACGAATACGACCTTGGATTTTGCGAATCTCTAATCCCGAACCCGACTTCGAACAATTTTCGTTATTCTGACCAGTGAAAAATATTTATGCATGAACACTCGGGAGTTATCGGGGTTTCTGATCACGAATAGTACATAAGGATTCATCATCTAATCTTTTTTGAAAATATCTCAAAAATTCAACAAAAGCCTCAAAATCATTCCAAAAACCAATTACAACAAAAAGGCAAGTAATGATGATTGAATCGTGCTTTCTGAATTACTTTGAGCCAAAAAATTTAATTTTTCGAAAAAAAATTCAGGCCCGGGGTTTGATATATTCGATGAAATGTCGGCACCCCTAGGGCTCCAAAAACCCCTGAAATAACTTTTTAACGACTTTAAAAAAAAAAATTTTTTAGAATTTTTTTTGAAAAAAAGTTTTTTTTCGACTAATTGTTCGAATTTTGGGTCCTGGGTTCGACATACGCAAAAAAGAAACCCGGATTCGCGTTCTGCGCACAAGATTTGTACGATTTTTTAAGTTTTTTGTCATTATTAAAGGGGAACGAATCGGGGTAAAGAGAACGAACCGGGGTAAAGAGAACGAACCGGGGTAAAGAGAACGAATCGGGGTAAAGAGAACGAACCGGGGTAAAGAGAACGAATCGGGGTAAAGAGAACGAATCGGGGGTGGGGAACGAATCGGGGGTGAACGAATCGGCCGGGAACGAATCGTCCTCCGTCCTAATAATTCATAATATAAAATAATTTCAAAAAAAACAAGTTTCTATTTGTTGAGTTTTAAAAATTAATATATTGACGAAACGTCCTTGACGAAAGATCATTTGACAAAACGTCGTTGACAAAATGCCTATTTAGGAAAAGTCGTTGACTAAAAGATCTTATTTGTTAGACGAAAAATTGTGGTGTGCCAAATTAAAGCTGTTCACCCAGTCGATAACACTCTCATTTGGCGTCGCTTCCTTTTCCAAAGAATTATCGTTTCTCCTGTTACATATAAGGCCCCTCGGGGGATAAATTCGTCTCACATCCATTTGAATTCATTCATAGAAACCGTAAATATTACGTTGCCCCGGCGATTTTATCTTCCTTTTTTTTTACATATGAGCCAATCTCGTGGAGAATATGTACATGTCTTTGTCTTTTACACATTCTATTGGTTCCACAAATAAAAATGAATTAAAAAACGAATTTAATATTATAAACAAATAAAAATCCATCCCACAACTTCCCTCATCCAATAAGTAGCTCCGCGGGTCCCCGCGCGCTCGCCCCCCCCACAGTGGCGCTCATCAGGCTTTTTCCTCCGCCCTCCGTCTCGCCCCAATACTTGCTTCGTCTCCGCATGCTCGCTGTTGGCGGGGGCCGCCAGCGGCCTTTCATTTTATCTTATCCGGCTTTTGTTACTTAAAAGTCGTTTTTCCTTAATTTTCAAAATTTTAAATCAGTTCAAAAATCGCTTTAAATTCTCAATTTTGATTTTCTATCAACAAATTCGTAATTTTGAAAGCTTATATGAGTGATTTTTCCCATTTTTTTAATCAGTGGATAACTGAGTCCCCAGTTCAAAAGACACTTCAGTCCCTGGTCTGTAACTCTTCAGGGAATGGTTGCCCAATTTTTTTCGGATTCTTACATTGCAGACCGAGAGGAGTCGATTGGTATATGTTTTGTTCGATTTTGGCTCTGGCCGCTATGACCGATATTTCCCAATCAACTCCTCTCACCCTGCTGCGCACGAAATAATGTTCGAATGCCCTAGAATATGCCCTCCGGGAATGGAAAGGGATTTCGCTCTTAAAATTGCATTAGTTTTTAGCATTGATTTGTCGAAACCTAAAAACAATTCTAAAAATGTCGGACAACGCAAGCACAGAGGTGCAGCAACAGCAAATGAAGAAAATGTGAGTTTGCTTTATAATGATCAAATCAAAAGCCCAAATTTCAGTTTTATTTGTGACGACGCTTGGTACGAAATTTTCGCTTTTGTTCACCCTTTTGAGCTCGGACTGAAAATGGCGCTGATCAGTGATCGATTGGACGTTTTGGTGGACGTGCATTTTAAATCGAGGAAATGGTCGTTGGGTCGGCTGAGAATTCGTCGCGCAACCGACGGAAATGGCGCAGAAATTGTCAAACACTTTTCTGAACGGCTGCCAATTCCTCAAGGACCGATTCCAAACTCAGTGATTGGATTTGAACGCATTGAAATCAAGTCGTTTCTCCATCTTAAAGCCCCAATAATTAATGATTTTGTATAATTTAGTTTTGTCGACAAAACCGTCGTCGAATTTCTTCAACACTTTCGCCGTCTTTTTGACTCTTCCGGGACAAATGTTTACATCGAAACAAACTACGGCCAACGCCGCAGTTGGGAAATTATTTGGCAAAAGATTTGGCCTTTGATCAATGACAACATTTGCCACTTTTGTTTGGATCCCCCTATTTCCAATTGTTTGCGACGATTCTCTCCAACCGTTCTTCGCAGCTGCGCAAATCTTCGTTCGATCGAAATCTATGGCCTTTTCCCCGAGTTTCCGGCCGAAGACAACGCCGCTGCATCTTCTAACCAAGCCCTGGCCAAATGGCTGCTCACTCCCCGCGGGGATGGTCTTCCGAAGATTTTTAATTGTGTTCCTTATTCGACAGGACTGGAGGGACTCCAAAGGGTAATTTTTCTCATTCTAAACCGGGGCGCGTAACTAAAAATTTTACAAAATGTTCAAAAACGCAGCAAAATGTTTATTTTTGGCATAAAATGTACGTTTTTAACCATATTTCTTTATACTAACAATTTTTCTCAGCAATTCGGGGTTGGAAATGCTACCATGGATTTTTTTTTCTCAAAATTTTGCCGATTTCGATTTCCAAAAAATGCAATTATTTTTTTTTTGCGATTTCTGTTTAGTATGGGGTTGAGGTCGGCGGTGCCGATAGGCGCCGCCGAGTTTTTGATTTTCGACTCAATTTTGTTAAGAAAATTGGTCCAAAATTACGAATTATCCTGAAAATCAGTACAAAATCAGAACGCCGAGCTTAAATCAGTACATTTCTGATTGTAAATATGGACAAAATATGGAGAATTTTTTTCCAAATATAGCAAAAAATGGGCAACATTTTCCAAATTGTAATAAGTAGGGCCCGGATCGATATGCTCCAAAAATGGCCAAATATGCGCATATATATGCTCCAAAAAAGGCCAAAATATGCACCAAAATATGCCGAAATATGCACCAAAAATGCCGAAATATGCACCGAGAAATGGAATTTTAAGTGCTCTAATTTGCTTAATACTTTATTTTTTTTCTTCTTTTAACGTATAATTAAGTAGTTTTAAAGCCTTTTTGCGTATTATTTTAGATTTTTGGAAAGTTGAAAAAGATCGAAAAATCCCGGTAGTTTTAACTGTCCGGCCAATTCATCGCCAGATGGCCATCACGCGCCAGCCACTCGAGCGCTGCACCATTTCAGGGCCGCGATTTTTCCCCTTATTTTTATGAAAATGTTCAATTCTTCAAGCCTTTTTTTCGAAAATGACTAAAACTTATCGTTAAAAATATGAATTATTTTTTCAAAAACAGCCAGAAACCCATGATTTTGGGTGCATTTTTACAAATTTTTGGTCAAAAATGCCAAAATATGCCAAAATATGCAAAATATGTAAAAAATATGCAGGAACCCCAAAATATGCAAAATATGTTTTTTTAAACTTGACCAAAAAAGGTCAAACCAACGCGAAAAGGCTATTTTTGGGCCGTATTCCTCAGAACATATAAGCATAAAAATATGCAAAAAACATATAATCCGGGCCCTAGTAATAAGAGAAATAAAATTTTTACATGTAAATTTCAGAAAAATTTTTTAAGCAAAATTTTAAAATTTTCATTTTTTGGTGGTAGAATTTTAGTCGCGGAAAAGTCGATCCTTAGGTGTGCATTTTTTGAACATTTTTAAAAAGTCGATTCTTACGGGTGTGTTTTTCGTTTTTATTGCATTTTGTAAAGGAATTTTTGAAAAATGACGATCGCAAAAATATTTTTTATTTTATTTATTTATCACATCAAAGGAAATGCAAGCAAATCACTAACATGATGGAATCAATAAAATGTGTTCAGTTTGTGTCGAATGTCTTTAGATGGGACAGAACTTTAGCTTTGAACAGCTGGGGGGACGAGATTGAGACAATGTCAGAGGGGAGGGAATTCCAGGAGTTGGTGCAGCGGTGAAGGAATAAATTGGAAATGAATGGGGTTTTTCTTTTTTTGCGGATTTGGAGAGAATGACGGCGACTAGGGCGTGTGTTGAAAGGAATTAAATCAATATTTTGGGCATTTTTCCGAAAATTCTTGAAAGAAATTTAATATTTCAGGCACTTTTTCCCAAAATTTCTTAAGAAAAATGGAATAAAAACGAAAAATGTAGCCTTAAAAATTAAAAAAATTTTCAGACCAAAAATGCACCCCTAAAAAATGACTTTTTCTTTGACAAAGAATCCACCCCCAAAGATCGACATTTCCCTAAAATTTTTTTATTTGATATTTTTTTTAAAACATGCTAAAAATAATACATTTACAATTGTGAGAGCAAAATTAGTAAATAATGACGAATTTTGAAGGGTTTTACGCAAAAAATGACTGAATTTGGTCAGTTTTAGCCCGTTTTTTAATCAATATTTTGGCCCGTTTTGGGGTTTTTGGTCAATATTTTAAGTCAATATTTCGCGTTTTTTAGTCAATATAAATCCGGACCCTACTAATAATTACGGTTACGCGGCCTGTTCTTAACTAATAGTTGAGAAATTATCCCCTTGTTTTAGTCATTTGTCAATGCTTCTGAGCCCGTCAATTTCATCATCCGTCTTCGGCGTTCAGATCTTTCTGACATTGAACCATTTGAGTTGAAGAACAATTTGACGGGGGAACGGTTGATATTGCGAGCCGCCCTCAGCGAAGACGTTTTTATGAAGAACATTATGAGAGATAAGATTTTAGGGTTTAACCAATTTTTTGCGAATAGGGTTTGACGATAGAAGCCCATAAATATCGTTCATTTCGAAAAATTTTGAATTAGAGCGACTTAAGACCTTATAAAACCCTTTTTCTGCCTTTTTGAGAATAAAACCCTATTTCGCTGTTTTGCGTTTTAGTCCCTATTTTGGCACTTTTATTATGGTTATTTTTTATAAAATTTTCCAAAACATGTGAAAAATGTCCCTTTTCACGTTTTTTTGTTCCTAAAATCCCGTCACTAATTATAAAGAGGGACAACTGGACATTTCAAGCCCTCTATTGGCGGCTGTTGGTGCGTTGTCCAATTGTGCGAGACGAGGGGAAATGGGCCGAGTGGGAGGAGGCGGCAATTGTTTGGGTAAGGAGTCGTCAACGGAATTGCTTTGTCATTGCCTTCGAAGACAAGGACATCGGCGAGGGGTACGGGGACTGACTGACTGAATTACCCATCGTTTAAAACTTTTTTCTTATTTCAGAATGACATATAAACGAAAGTCCACGTGAGGCCAGCCCAACAAGTGAATGGACGGACGGAAGGCATTTGGTGGAAGAAATTCAAAATGAGAAAAAATGGAATAAATTGAATTGTTGCTTTTCCCTGCTGGTTGGTTGAGTCTGGAGCAGGGTGGACAAATTGCGGCCAAGTCTCGAAAGATAGTTTTACCCGTATTAAAAATCCTCTGTCGAATCGTCCGCCGCTGTCGAAAAGTCTAACCCTGTCGAAAAGTCCGCTTACTGTCGAAAAGTCTGTAGAAATGTACACTCTCGAAATGTCCACTGTCGAAATGTCCACTGTCGAAAAGTCCACTGTCGAAATGTCCACTGTCGAAATGTCCGGACACCTCCCTCCCGCACACGACCCCACCGACACCCCTCCCCTCCCTCCCCCTTTCCTCGCATCCCTCCTACCCGCGCCCCACACTTCCTTCTTTTGCGCCAGAGGGAAAGACTCGCGTGCGTGCGCGACATGGGTGCCGCGCCGGCAGGGAGAGAGGAAGGGAAGGGGGAGCCATGCCGCGCTGGGTTGCGACGCCTGCCCATCCAATAAGGTAAAACGGTTCCCTATCAGTTCGTCAATGTTCGTTTCGTCACTGTTCGTCTCGTCACTGATCACTTCGTCACTGAGTTCTAAAAGTCGACAAAATAGGACTTTATAGGGTTCTCGGGGCCGTAGAATCCGAGTCTGAGCTCCATTTTGACCCGATTTAGAACCCCAGATCCGAATTCGAACAATTTTTCGAAAATTCAAAATTTTCCAAAAAATCAATTTCGCCTCAAAATCTTTAAAAAGCAAAAAATTACCACAAAAAGGCAAGAAGAGATCGAATTAATGCTTTTTAAAGATTTTGAGGCGAAATTGATTTTTTGGAAAATTTTGAATTTTCGAAAAATTGTTCGAATTCGGATCTGGGGTTCTAAATCGGGTCAAAATGGAGCTCAGACTCGGATTCTACGGCCCCGAGAACCCTATAAAGCACCATTTTGTCGACTTTTAGAACTCAGTGATCAGTGACGAGACGAACAGTGACGAAACGAACAGTGACCAACTCATCGGCCACCGGTAAAACCAGGGTTCCCATTCGTCCTTGGATGCCGAGTTGAGCCCAAAAAGAGAAAGAACTGACAAGAGGACGACGGAATTTGGGAAAAATTCAAAATGGATTTATTTTTTAACAACATTTGAAAAATTATCTTTGAGGACAAAATATAATTTATTTTGACTTGATTTATATAATAATGCCTGAAAGGGTGGCAAGAGTGAATTTAATTATGCAATTTTTTCAAAAGAAACAGCATCTGTTTAGGCGCATACTGTCAAAATGTAAAAATATTGGCAAGGTCTGATTGACTTTGATCAGTAGGAGGCGGATTTTTTTCCATTGAATTTTTATTAACAAACCAAGAATTTGTAACAATTTATAAAATTTCTATTGATGGCACAAACACAACCGTTTAAATTCCCAATTTTTTTAACGGCGATCGGTCACCGCCCTAAATTTGTCGCTTTATTTCTGAATTCTCTCATTGCTTCTGGCCCCTCAGTTTAAACGCCCGGCGGCGCCGTTTTTGACGAAGTTGATGGCTTGCAATAATGCCTGAAATAGCGGCAATTGTTTGAAAAAAGTTAGAACAAAAAACTTAAATTTTTTGAGAAACGTATTACTTAGCTGTTTGCTAACAATAAGACTCACATCTCGACGAGAGATTTTAAGCACGGGCTATGATGTTAGAGACTTGAAATTTACCAATACCCAAGACTTGGTCCCCTCGAGACCCGAGCCTTAAGCCCCCCGAGACCTGAGCCTTAAGCCCCTCGAGACTTGGCCCCTCGAGACCCGAGCCTTAAGCCCCCCAAGACCCGAGACTTGGCCCCTCGGGACCCAAGCCTTAAGCCCCCAAAGACCCGAGACTTGGCCCCTCGAGACCAGAGCTGGGCGAAATTTCGTTTCGTTTCGTTTTTTTTTCGTGTTTCGTGACTTTTTGGGCGTTTCGTGTTTCGTTTCGTTTCGTAGAAAAATTTTTTTTTGTTTCGTGTTTCGTTTCGTTTCGTAGAATTTTTGTTGTTTCGTTTCGTGTTTCGTTTCGTAAAAGACTGTTTTCCACGAAACAACCACGAAAAAGCACCCCTAAAGATCGCTGTTTTTTGAGGAAAAATGAGGTATGGTGGTGGTGTAGTGGTTAGTGTTGGGAGATGAAAGTACTCATGAGAGTTCAGATCCCTGACTGTGTAAATGATTTTTTCCTTCTTTCTCTGAAGATTTACGGTGTTGTAAATAATTCTAAAAATTTTTTTAACTTTTCCCAATTTAAGAACAAATATTTAAGATGACAACCACAATTTTGATTTAATTTGTTGGTGAAGGAAATCACAAACCATATGGGAGTCCTTTTTGTTGTGCTACATTTGTAATTCTTGGACCAATTTTCTTAACAAATTTTGTTATTTTAATTACAAATTAAGTCAAAAATTCAAAATTTTCCCCGGCGGCGCCTATCGGCACCGCCGACCCCCACCTCAAAGTAAAACTGAAGACAACAAGGAAGATGATTTTGAATAATAAAAAAAAAAAATTTGTTTTACCTTTGACCCTTACAAAAAAATTCCTTATTGCCAGTCCCGGTTTGAAAAGATGCTTATTTTCAATTTTTATCTTGATTAAACATCAATGTTGGCAAAAAGACAAGACTTTAAAAAAAAAATTTTAATTTCGTTTCGTTTCGTTTTATTTCGTGTTTCGTGGTTTTTTGGGCGTTTCGTGTTTCGTTTCGTTTCGTAGAAAAATTTTTTTTGGTTTCGTGTTTCGTTTCGTTTCGTAGAATTTTTGTTGTTTCGTTTCGTAAATTTGAAAAAAAAAATTTTTCGTTTCGTTTCGTCGGAAAAAAAATTTGAGTTTCGCCCAGCTCTGCTCGAGACCCAAGCCTTAAGCCCCCAAAGACCCGAGACTTGGCCCCTCGAGACCCGAGCCTTAAGCCCCCCAAGACCAGAGACATGGCTACTCGAGACCCGAGCCTTAAGCCCCCCGAGAGCCGAGACTTTACCCCCCCCCCCCCCCCCCCCCCCCAGAGGCTTGACCCTTTGAGCACCGAGAAAACATAAAAGTACCATTTCGCCTACAAAACATAAAATTACCATATAGTCTATAAACATAAATGTACCATTTCGCCTACAAAACATAAAATTACCGCTTCCGCTCCGAATCCCCCCCGTCCGAATCCCCCCACAGCCAAATGTGTCTCGAATCCCCCCACAGCCAAAACTTCCCGAATCCCCTCAACGTCTTAGGCTAAGCCTAAGCTTGATCTAAGTTAAGCATAGGCTAGCTTAGGCATAGGCCTAAGCCTAACGAACCCCAAGCCAGGGTGGCTTAGGCCTCTCACATCTCGATGAGAGATTTTAAGCACGGGCTATGATGTTAGAGACTTGAAATTTACCAATACCCAAGACTTGGTCCCCTCGAGACCCGAGCCTTAAGCCCCCCGAGACCTGAGGGGGGGGGGGGGGGGACGAGTTCGCCTTGTCCCGCACTTTTTTAAATTCCCGTTCCCGCTCCCGCAATTTTTTTTTAATCATTTTTCTCATCCCGCAAATAATTACTTGCGAAATGTTTCAAAAATTTAACAATTTTGGACCAATTTTCATCACAAAACCCCTTCAAATTTTAAAATTTTTTAACGGCGGCGTCTATCGGCACCGCCGAAGTCCCCAAAAATGTGTTGGTTTTTTTGATTTTCTGGTTCTTTTGGCATCAATTAAGATTTCTGTAGCTAATTTTGTAAGAGAACTTGAAAGTGAATTATGAGCCGACCGACCCCTTCTTATTCTTAAAAACTTCAAAAATTTCAAAAGCCTTAACAAATTGAGCCAAAAATTCAAAATTTTCTCGGCCTCCCCTCCCCTCTCTTCCAAAAGTTTTCAAAAAAAACTTGTATTTAAAAAAAATTTAAAACGGCAAAATTTTCGAGCCGGTGCCGTTGGACACCTTCAAGTATATACCAGGGATTTACTGTAAAGTGCGTACCAAAAAAATTAGAGAAATACAATATTCAAAATTTTTCCTGTTCCCGCGCGAGAATCCCGCAAAAAACTTGCAGGATTTTTGCGGGTGCGGGAAAAGTGCGGGATTCGTTTCCCGCACTTTTTGGAATTCTCGTTCAGCATCCCGCTCCCGCAATTTTTTAAAATTTCGATAGTTACCTTTTTTTTAAACTGTAGAAATTACCGGACATGATTGATTTGTTTTTTTAAATTTACGATTACTGTCGGAATCACCTAGCACCCTTTGTCGAGTCGGAATTTGAACCTTTCAGCTTATGCACTCGTGTAACAGCATCATTGCTCACAAATCAGCTTAGTTAGGCAGAGAAAGGGGGACACTTTGCTGCCCTCAGCCCCCGAGGGGTCTTTTGTTTTGGCGAGTCAGTTGCCCCCGAAGGGATAAATTGTTGAAGATTTGATTGGTTTGTTGGTCAAATGCAGAATGTGATGATCCCCCGTATCCCCTCGAGGGCTTAATGGCGGAGAGCAGTCACACGGAGGCAAATGATCAAGCCAATAAATATCGGTTTAGCCTTGCATTTGTCGCAGTTCAAATTGTGCATTTTATTAAATTTATTTTGTCCAAATTTTCTTATCAGTCCGATGGCGACGACAAAAATTCTTTCGCCTAAAAGAAACGCATTTTTGCAATTTTTTTTTTTTGCATTCTTTCGTAAAGAGTTTTGTTTACCCAAAAACCAATTCGATAAAAAGTAACCCAATTTCTTCACAAAAAGAAAAAATGATGTTATTTTGTCCCAAATTAAATTGAGCGAAACCGACAAAAAACCGGGAATTTATAGGCAGAACCCGCAATTTTTCCGTCCTCTATAAAGAAAGTCTCGGGATTGTTGTCACTGAAAATTGCCAATGCCGCGGGAACCGCCAAAACATTTTTTATTTTGAAACCATTTTGGTGGTCAAAATTAACATTTTTAATTCTTCCGATTCCCTTTTAAAATGCGAATAAATTTAAGCCTGGACAAAATTGCTGGCCCTTGCAAAAAGAGACTTTTGTATATGAAATTCTTAGGATTGTACGTTTGTTTTTTTGTTTGTTTTCAATTTTGGCATTTTCAATGAACACGGTCAATTCGGGCATTATAACTTTTTTGTTAGTGAACCAAATCAAACAATTTTTGTACCATTTGAAAGCCCAAAGTCTGTAGAGGGCTGGGCTTAACAGAAAAGAGCTAAGCAATTCGACTTAGTTTAAGAAATTATGATTTGGCGCACCAAGTTGGCACGAAAAAATTGAAATTTTTACACGCTTTAAGCCATAACTTTTTTGAGCAAAGCCGTATGTATCGATTAGCTTTCGCTTGATCAAAGGTTCAACAAACAAAGAATTTTTGAATGGTGTCAATTTTATTTGATTTGTTTAGCTAACGATTTAAGTTATAAATGAAGGCGCCGAGTTGACCCGACCCGTAATAATGGACAAAAAATGTCTTGTCCAACAAAACTCATTTTGTTCCCCAATTTTCATGCTCAAATCAACCAACCAACAAAGCATTTAATTGCCCTCCGACTATGGCAATTTGTCCACTGAATGGCATTGTTCTACGAATGGGCCTTCTTTTGTTGGCCACAACTTTTTGTGTTGTACCTCTCAGCCCGTCCGACGGTAAAATCACAAAAAAGAACATTTTTTTGACAAAAAAAAAATCTCAAATTGTTTTTTTGGCAGCCTTCCCATGGAAATGCTATGGTTGTCGTGGCGGTGTTGAACTCCTTCGACTTATGTATGAGGTTCGAATGTGGGGGTGATGATCCACCGATCAACACTAATCGATCAGCGATTCGGGGCTTAAGCGTTAAATGAGTTCAAGTTGAATTAAGTCAGTGATCAGATTATTTTTGAGTAGTGATCATCAATTGATCAGCACAAATTTCAAAGCTTCTCCGGTCAATGTTTATGCTAGAGATTCATAATGACGCTTTGGACATCAGTGATTAGACCATTTTTAAAAATGTGGTGATGATTTCTCTGAGCAACAGCAGTGATCATCGATCACTGATAGCAGAAATTCTAAGAATTTTACGGATAAGGATGGTCATTCTAATGAGCCGATCCATATCACATTTTCGGATTTGTGTAAAACACTGATCAGCCCCAATCGATTGATTGATTTTAATCACTTTTAGCGCAATGCGACGGCGGACAAAATTTTGGGCGTTGCCGACTTTGTGTGCCGTCACTTTGCGGACACGGATTCGTTTGTTTGCAACGGCATTACCGCCCAGTTTCGGGACGAGTTCTTGTACGTGTTGGGCCGTCTCGCGCTCAGTCCCGGCCAACTCTGTGCCCTTCTCGTCGCCAATTGCGGCACGCCGGCGGATCCGTTCAACACAAATTGGTCAGTTGGTGATCGGACAATTCACAATTCCATAACCGCGAGAGTGATCAAACAGCGATCAGATCGGCGGGTGGGGACAAAACTGTCCTCCCAGAAATGCCAAAATTTGCACATTCTATCCACGCTTGAGACTGATCATAAACAAATTTGGAACCAAACGAAAAAGCTTTTTTTTAGTGATCAGAAATTATTGAACTGCATAAAGTCTCATTTTTTTTACAAATTTTTTGATTTTTTTCATTAATGGTCCCGTCCCTTCTCATTACATTTTATAAGTAGGGCGGCTGGGATTTAAATATGCTAAAAACAGAATTAAAATTTGTGTTAAAAAAGTCAAAAAAATGTGCCAAAAACAATTTAGTCAATGCGTAAAGCTTAGAATCGTCAATGTTTATCAGTTTGAATTCCTTCTCACAATAGTAAATGTAAAGATACTTTTTTTCGGATTTTTGGAAAATTCATTCAAAAATCCAATTTAACTTTTTGTTGGAAGTATCGATCCGGGGGGGGGGGAGAGAGGGTAATTTTTTTACGATAACATTTTTTTGATTTTTTAGGAATATATTTTTGGTTTTATTGCATTTGTCTTTTTTTTTGGAAAAATGACGAAATATGTGCTAAAAATCTGAAAAACCTTGCAATATGTTAGCAATATATGTGTCGCCCTAATCCAATTAATGAAATTTTAAATTTTTCAACAAAAAACTCATTAAATGCCTCCCCCCATTCCCTAAAGGCTGGTGCCGTTACCGCCAAAAAGCACAAAAAATGTTGACGCCGCCGCAAAGCGTACAAATTTGTTCCCGCCGGCACGACCGCTGCGCATTCTGCAGCTGAGCGACTTGCACTTTGACTCGCAGTATACGCCGGGCGCGGAGGCGGACTGCGCAGAGCCGGTGTGCTGTCTGAATCGGAGTTCGGCACACCACCCGGGTTGGACTAGTGATCAAATGAAATCCACTTTTTTGAAAATATATATTCGATCATTGGGCGAAAGTCTGATCACTTTAATCAGCATCAAAGTGTTAGGCTGTTAAATACAAAAAAACTTTGTGGACAAATCGGAGTTTGGCACATCCTCGGGGGGGGGGGGTGGGCTTTCAGTGACTAATGATGTTCCGGATTGTTTAAAATGCAAGTATGGAATCCTTCAAAGCGGGATCATTCCAAATGAGCTGATCAGGGTCAGATCATTTGAATTGAATATTTTAAATTTTTGCTTGATCAAATCTTTCTTTGACCATTTTGACGAAGAATCCGGTCGGTCCTTAAGGGTTTGTAAATTTAATTTAAATTTGTAAAATGACATTTTAGCTTCAAAAATTCAAATTTGGTTCAAAACTGAATTTAGGTCAATCCAGTTCGACAACAATTCGAAAGCCTGCAGGCAAATGGGGCACGTTGGCCAATTGTGACATTCCGGTGTGGAAAGTGGCACATTTGAAAATTTAACTTAATTAAAAAAACAAATTAATAAAGAGACATTTAAATTAAATAAAAATATAAATTAAAGACAAAGTTAAATTTTAATTATAAAAGGATTAAATTTTAAATTTACAGTTACAAACTGTGCAGAATATGCTTGAACACATCGAACGCACACAACAACAGGTCGCCAAAAATTGATCAAAAAATTATTGGCGACGCCAAAATTGCTCGAGGCAAAATGTTTGAGTTCACTTTTTTTGCTTTTTTAGGTGGACTTTGTGTTCCTCTCCGGCGATTACGTGCACCACCGAGACTGGGGTCGGTTCGGCGTTGCCAGTTTTTAACAGAGCCCGGACCTGATCGAGAATTCGTGTACGAGATTTTTCGGGATTTTTTAGTAATCTCGAACGAATCTCAGGATTTTTTTTTCGAGACTTTGAGATTAGGTGTACTCAAAAAAGTCCGGGCTTCTAGTGTTTCAGTTCAACAAAATTGTTCTTCTGTTGTTAAACAATTAAATTTGTTAATTTTATAAGGTTCAGAAAAATTAATTTTAATAAACTTATACTTAAATTAAATTTTTTTACTCTTTTTTGAAATGTTTCGAAATTTTTAGCATATTCCCGTGCCGGCCATTTGTCACAGCTTGACACGCTGACCGCACTCCTCCGTCGGCACTTTGTGCGTGTGCCTGTCTTCTGGACACTCGGCAACCACGAGGGCGTGCCGGTGAACGCGTTCGCGCCCCATTTTGTGCCGGAACGCTTCCGGCCCCAGTGGATGTACCGTGCCATGCTGCGCGCCATCGAACGGACGGCGGCACCGCTGCCGAAGACGGCGGAGCGCAGTGCCATTTAGTTAAACAAAAACAAAAAAAAAGAAGCCTAAACAGTTTCGATAGCACCCAGAGAATATGCTAATTTGTCGTGATCAGTGTGAGAAGGGCGGGCCATTTTTGATCATTAAAATTGAGATTATCTTGAGCCAATCAATAAATTTGGCATTTTTCCGATCGCGATCGTTTAAAGCCGTTAATAAAACGGGCCGACGCCTAACTCTGGTGATCAAGACTGACCACCATTCTCATCAATATTTTATTTTGAAGTTTTAAACTGTTGAGAGGAAAAAGGCGGGGGTGGCTAATTGTTGAAAAAATAATTTAAATCGGGCAAAATTCAGTCGAGGCTCCTACATGCTGCCAATATGGCCCGGGATACGGCTGATCGCGCTGAACAACGGCTACTGCGACAAGACAAACATGTGAGGGGGGGGGGGGGGGAGGGGGGAAAGCTTTTTGATCAGCAACTTGATCGCTTTAGCATTATTTTTTTTTCAATTCATTTAATCTTGTGTTCCAAAAATGATTCTTCTGATCAAGTCCAAATTAAGAAGAGAAGAAGCAACCAAAAATTTTCATTGTAACATTTGATCAAAAAGTGATTGAGTCTGCTTAGAAGGAGCCATTTCCGCTTCAGGTTCGTCTACCTCAATCAGACTGATCCGGACGGCTCTCTGTCGTGGCTGGTCGATCAATTGTGGACGGTTGAGAAAGCAAATGAAGTGAGCAGAGTGTATTTTCTGATCATGTCTGACTGATCGGAATGGGATCCACAAAATGTCGGCATTGTTGATCATTTTGCCTCTCCTCGTTTAGTCGGTGTACATTCTGGCCCACATGCCCCCGGGGGACAGGGAGTGTCTAGAGAGCTGGTCCCGCAACTACTACCGTATCGTCAATCGGTGGGTGAGCGTCACAGAGAGCCCCAAAAAAGGGATACGGTAGCATTTTTTCCTCTTCTTTTTTTGTGCGTTTTGCGATTAAAAAATGCCAAAAAAAAATTGCCGAAAAATGTTAAAAAATTGCAATTCAGTTTTACGGACACAATCGCCGCCCAATTCTTTGGCCATACACACGCGGAGTAAGTATAATTGTTATTAATTATAATATTATAATTATCAAATTTAAACCCAAATGTTTAATCTAATTTTTGATCTTTGAAGTTCGTTCCGTCTGTTCTACGAGGACATGAACAACGCCAGCTCGCGCGTGCTGTCCATGCTGTACATTGCGCCCAGCGTGACCACCTATGTGGGGGTGAACCCGGCCTACCGGGTGTACGTCGCCAACCCAAATGACGGCCGGATTCTTGACGTTGAGGTGAGGGCGGAACATCGTTCTCGAATCTCGACACAGATTCGATACCCGGAGTCTTTTGGGTTCCAAATTCCGTTTTCCCCCTCCCCAATCTTGGTCGGGATCTCGAGAAAATCCCGAAGATTTTGGTTCGAGATCTGAAATTCTCAAAGTTGGCCTTTGGCAAAATTAAGGAAAATTATATTTTGCATTAATGTTCTTCCAGAACTACTTTCTGAATCTGTCCGCCATTGTTGACGACCAGCAGCAGCCCGAGTGGCAGCTGTTGTACACCGCCAAAACCGAGTACGGGCTGGACTCATTGAATGCCGAGGCGTGGAACGCGTTGGCACAACGCATTGAGCGGGAGCCGGAGATGGCACAAAAATTCAATCGGTAGGCAGCATTTTTGGGATCGGGTACGGCAAAACAAACTTTGATCACGTGGGTCTTAAACGAAAAACAAAGACTGGGTTTCGGCACTCGGATTTCGGGCATTCCTGATAGGGACCTTAAAAGCCAAATTTGAACAATTTTTCAAAAGACCGATTTTCTAAAATTTCCACTTAAAAAGGTCTCATTCAATGCTTTCTGAGTGCATAGAATTTGAATACAATGCACCAATTACATAATTCATTTGACAAAATTTGTGCATTTTTCGAAAAAAAACGGTTCGAATTCGGGTTCGGAGTTCGAATTGGTCAAAAAGAAGGGTCAAATTGTCATTCGGTAATCCCCAGAAACAACCTTTTGTCCCCTGCCGAAAATTACTTGCAAAAATTTCCACCGTTTTTTTTACCCTTCCCGCCAAATCCTCCTTTTTGTGAGCACAGAAATTACGCGCGACGGGCGGACGCGGCATGCGACGCGCGCTGTGTCGCGGAACGCGTCTGCGCCATTCGCGCAGCGCACAACAACGCGACGGCATTGTGCCAACGGCGGCCGCCGCTGATTGGTGGGGACAACGGAAAGGAAGGCGTCAAAGTGCCGTCGTCGCCTCCGGGGCTGCTCCGGGAGATGTGGGAATGGATGACAAATGCGCTAAAGGGCACACAAAATGATGGAAGTGACAATTTGTCAACAACAAATTAATGTGATTCCGATTTATCTTCATCTTTATTCGTGGGGGTTGGTTGATCTGTTTGATTGTGATCGAGAATCTCGGAGTTTTTCAAGAAGTGGCAATTGTCTCCGAAAGCGTAAATGTGGCATTTGCCTTGGCATTAATACCTACTTAAAATTGAGCAATTCTTTTGCATCGCATTTGAATCACCCAAATTAATCGTTTAAATATTTGAATTTTAAATATAAATCCGTGAAACAATTGATAAAAGTGCAGCTGATGTAGGCCTTATTATTAAAACGTTTTAAAAAGAGGTTTTAGAAGGGTCCATTTATTTTAGGAAATATTGATACATAAGACATTCATTCTTGACTTAAGTTGACATTTAGGCGTTTTTGCCCTCCCACACCTCAGTTCACAAATCCATGCCGATTTTGTTGTCTACGTTTTGTACATAAATTGGAAAGTTAATTTAAGTCGGCCGGTGGATGTCAATTGATCAATTCATCTAATTTATCTCAAAATGGGCATTCAAATGACGGCATTCAAACTCAACCGCTCTGCGTCCGTAAAATAAACAAAAAAATAAACATTATATTATCAAACTCGGGGGGGCGGTGCTGAAAATTGCTCTCCGTCCAAAAAAAGAGGAAAATTGCTCTCGGAAAATTTCTCTCAGTGAGAAAAAATAAAAATGGCAAAATTCATCCCAGAATTAGGCCTAAGCCTAACAAACCCCAAGCTAGGGTGGCTTAGGCCTAAGCTTAACAAACCCTAAGTCTCTAACTTTTTCCCTATTAGTTCTAATTCAATCCAAAAATATTTTTAAAAATCGAAAATAATTTAAAAGGTCTTTAAAAATTGTTAATGTTTGACACATTAACGTGCCCTTTCCTCCTCCCCCCCCACCTCCTCTAATAGAGAAACAAACGCCCATTTTTGCAAATGGGAAATAACAGCGGCCGCAATTTTTATGTATTTGTTTGGGTTACATATTACTTGCCCCTAGAAATGAAAATCAGCACAATTCATACTTTGCACTTTTTGTATTAATTGGTCAATTTTCTTATTAAATTAAATTTTTCAATTTAATCCAAGCTAATTGTTTGAAATCGCAACAAATGGAACAATTTAAAAGTACTTCAACGGCGGAACCTAAACAGGTTGGAAATCTGGTCAGTTTTCAATAAGCGCTAAATTAGAGAAGTTTTTTACCCGTTTTTTTTTGAAAGATGTTAAATTTTAAAAATCATTTTTTCAGAACATTGGTCTTTTAGCTTTTATTCTTTAAGAACAAATTATAAAATCTTTTAGACCGGGACCAATGAAGCTAGGACAATCCGTCAGAGGACAATCCGTCAGAAAATTGTTCTTTTTAAAACCGATTTGGGTTCCGGTATTCAAAATTTCAGTGCCAACTTTTCAAGGAATTTTTGTCCGAAATTTAATATTAATGTTATTTATTATATAGAATGTTTTTTAGCCCGCGTCAACATTAGGCACAATTTTTCCTCCAAATAAATGATTCTTTTAAAGAAAAATTTCTGACGGTTTGTCCTTCACTGACGGATTGTCCGGAGGCCGGACCAATTATCGAGCCGCCTAAATGAAATTTGTGCAGGATTTTTGTATATACAATTTTTGTTAGTGGTGCCGCCGCTAGTGGACTTGCAACGAAGAAAATGCCATTGGAAGAGGAAATATGCGTAGCCGAAGACAAAGGCACTTTTGCCTACGACAGCGAAGGAAAGTTTTGGGGAAACGCCATTGAAGGCTCTGAACACAATGCCAAAGGCCGTCCCTTCGTCGGTGGGAAGCCAAAATTCGGCGTTGATGACGTCGTCGGGTGCGGCGTGCAATTTAAATCATTAACTGTTTTTAATATTAATTATATATTTTAATTAGTTCATTTCTTGTTCATTCGATAGTTTATACAGATGATGACAATTTATTCGCCGAGAATCTGGACTGTTTCCGGCTGTCGCTCTGCTGAACCCGCACAACTCCTTGTTTGCGCGTTTTGCTCCAAAATTCGAATTTGACATTGCCAAGATGACCGGACACGACGGAGTTCAATGAAAGGAAAGTGAAAAAGACTATCAAAAAAAAACAATATTCAGGGATTGTTTCATTGTTTTGTTGGCTAATGATTTTGTTGGTTTTCTAACTTATGTTCTCGATCTGTCTTAAGCATTAATTTTTGGCATTTAACTGAATTTGAAATAAAACATTCAAATGGATGGCATTTTCGCCCTTCCACACCTCAGCTGACATCCATTCCTATTTGTTGTTCTGCGTAAATTGGAAAGTTCATGTGAGCCCCTAAGATGTCAATAAGAAAGTTGATTTGAGCTTTTTTGGGTGATTTGGAGTCTGGGAGCTCAAAGCGATATTTACTCCGGTATTTTTAAAAGTTGTGAGGTGAATGACTCGGGAATGATAGTGAGGGGTCCCGAGTTGCGTTATTTCATTACCGGATTTTAGGCCAAAAGCCACATTTGGGAATTATTTAGTGAAAAAAAATCACATTCAAAAATGGGGTAGTTTGCCAAAATTAAAATAGGAGGTCAGTGGAGGAAATAACGCTTCGGGGGAGTGATTAGGAAAAATTAAAGCTGTAAATGGCGAAATTCTTCGAATTTAATTCTTTTTCCTATTCAAATGGTCTTTTTTTATACTTACAGCCAGGGAGCAGGTCGTTTGGGCCCCCATGTTTGGGCCCCGGGTACGTTTGGGCCCCAAGGAAATGATATCAGGGTTGCGTCGAAAGAAAAATTTTGTCCACTATTTTTTGCTTAAGCTTAAGCTCAGGCTAGCTAGGCCTAAGCCTAAGCCTAACGAACCCTAAGCTCAGGGTGGCTTAGGCCTAAGCTTAATGAACCCCTAAATGTCCTGCAAACTTGCGTACCAAATGATTGAAGTTACCATTAAAAACTTTCAAGTGAAAAAAAAACAATTGTTACGCGCTTACTTTGAACTTTAACATTTAGCTTTGAAGATATCCTTTAACTTTTAACTTTTTAATGGCAAAAATTGATACGCGTTATTTTTTACTTTTAACCTTAACTTTTAACTTGAACTTTTAACAAGTTAAAAGTAAAAGTGAGATTTGGTAAAGGGCCCTGAGAATAAAATTGTTACAAAATGGGAAATCTTTTCAATTTTGTAGTTTTTTTAACGTTGGCACTGAAATATCGCATTTGTAACTGGCACTGAAATGGCGGCACTGAAACGGGCGGCACTGAAACGGCGCCGCACTGAAATGGCGGCACTGAAATGGCGGCACTGAAACGGCGGCACTGAAATGGCGGCACTGAAATGGCGGCACTGAAACGGCGGCACTGAAACGGCGGCACTGAAACGGCGCCGCACTGAAATGGCGGCACTGAAACGGGCGGCACTGAAACGGCGCCGCACTGAAATGGCGGCACTGAACACTGAAACGGCGGCACTGAAACGGCGGCACTGAAACGGCGCCGCACTGAAATGGCGGCACTGAAATGGCGGCACTGAAACGGCGGCACTGAAATGGCGGCTGAAACGGCGGCACTGAAACGGCGGCACTGAAACGGCGGCACTGAAATGGCGGCACTGAAATGGCGGCACTGAAACGGCGGCACTGAAACGGCGCCGCACTGAAATGGCGGCACTGAAATGGCGGCACTGAAATGGCGGCACTGAAACGGCGGCACTGAAATGGCGGCTGAAACGGCGGCACTGAAACGGCGGCACTGAAACGGCGGCACTGAAACGGCGGCACTGAAACGGCGCCGCACTGAGCGGCACTGAAATGGCGGCACTGAAACGGCGGCACTGAAATGGCGGCTGAAACGGCGGCACTGAAACGGCGGCACTGAAACGTACCGCACCGGTCAATTGTGCGTGAAATCCGTTTAACAAAAGCGCTAAATAATGCCTTTCCTTCGGGCAATCATTGGCTGGCTCTTCTTTATTCGTGGGTTGTCATTTTTATTGTTTTGTGGGTGTAGAAATTTTCCGATACTTAAAAGAACGCAAAAAAAAAAATTCTTTAATTTCTTTATCGAACAGATTTGCAAAGCAACAACAAAAATACAAATTGTATAACTGTTAAAGGCCATTGACCGTATCCTTCCAAAAAACAAAATTTTTTAAATCGTTTTTCACTGTCCACCGCGCTTCCTCATAAGAATTTGTATTCAAAATTCGGCCCAAAGTTCGCTTCAATTTTGGCTTCACGATTACGCAACGAAACGCAAGGAAACAATTCGACGGCAGAATCGACTAACAAACCGGCAGAACCTGCAAAAAACAAGCAAAAAGTTAAATAATAATAATGAAATAAATATTTAATTAAGCAATTAAAAATAAATTGTCTCTCTTTAATTTTAATATTCTTTTTCGTTCGTTCTCACCCAAACGATGTCCATTTTTTGTGTAAATGATTTGGCGTGTTGCCAAATTGACGCCGCAGCCAATGACGTCGCCGACACCAAACGAACGGCTTTTATTGTAGCTGTACGGACGTCCATTATTGCTGCTTTGGCGACTGCCCTCAACAGCGTGACCCACAAAAATGCCACTGCTTTGGTATGCATAAGTGCCGTTGTATAAGCCAACCCATTTGTCCAATGGCATTTGTTTTGGCGCGAGCCCAATGCAAACAAGGCTAAATACAAAATATAAAAATGTTTCAAAGGAGCACAAAGCAATTTTACTTTTTTTATTATATTTAAATTAGGGGGGTTCAAATGTAGACAATTTTAAAAGCTTCAAAATTTACCGTATTTTTTAAATTTTTTGGTTGCAAATAACCGAACCCTAACCGATCTGAGTAACCCCCCGACCCCGACAATCCCACCCCCGAAAAACCCCGACCCCGCAATTCTCAACCCCGACGTCGGCGTTTCAACCCGAATTTAAACTTACACATTTTTCTTCAAAATTTTCACTTCAAAGTAAAAAATGCCGAAATTCCCATTCGGGTGAATTGGTCGTTCAGCGACAACAGAGCGCCACGCTAAAATGAAGCGGATTCAAAAAATGTTGTGAACTCTTTACATATTTAATCAAATCAAATCACTTTAATTGAATAAATAATAATTACCCAAAGTCTTCCCATTATTTTGAACAATCAATCGATTGGGCTCAATGAGCGCGAGGCTCCGGTGGCATGCCGCGGAATCCCATCGATTTTGGGGTTATTCAGAAATCGCCGCCGGCGTTTGCTTTTGCTTTTTGTGCTCAAGTGCATTAAGTCTTTCCAACAATGCCTTTTGATCACTTTGCATCAACGAAAACTGATCAATGGAAACTGAATGAAAAGATAAAAGATGCGACAAAAATTGAAGGAATTACCGTATTTCCTCTATTAGTACCCCCCCCCCCCCCCCCTCCCCACTCAATTAGTGCCCCACCCCCCCCCCCCCCCCCCCCCCTCTAATAATAACCCCCTTTGGCGGAGGGTTAAAAAATAGTAAACCCGGGATTACACTATTACAGGAAATACGGTAATTGATATTTCAAATCATAGAAAATATTTCTGCAAGAATTTTTCTCGGTTTTTGAAGACAGAAAAAAACATTTACACATATTTCCCTACCGCATCGCTTCTGTTGATCCTCATTTAACCAGTCAATTTGGTCATTGGTGTCTTTTTGTTTGTGTTGCTGCCTCAAGGCATCAATTTCCCGTTGTTTCTTCATCTCTTCCATTAAATTCTTGTGAGCATTTAACAGTTTCTCGTGTTCCCGATGCTTCAACAAAAACTGATCAGTGGAAACTGAAAACGGTAAAATGAAAATGAATTGTTTAAGAAGAAGCAAAAAGATGAGATGGTTAATGCAGTAGTGGCGCAGTCCAAATTCAAACAAGTTTATATACCCTTTAGTTGTTTAGTTAACGCGTCAATGTTCTGTTGCTGTTTGTTCTGATACTGCTCCATCTTTATTTGCAGAGCATTTAGCAGTTTCTGATGTTCCAATTCGGCAGCGGCCTTCGCTTTGATCATCTTTTGAACAGCTAACTTTTTTATTGTTGTATTTTTACAAATTTAATTTGTATTTGAATAAATTATCAATTTTATGTTATGTTATTAATTCAAATTCATTTTTTAGAGAATTGCAAATTTTTCACCTCGGCAATCTTTGCGCAATGTTCCTTTTGATCCGCCGTTTGCTTACGTTCCAACTCATCGATCTTTGCTCGTAGCAGAGAAAATTGTTCAACTGAAACAAATGCAAAATTTAGCCCAATTAAAATGTATAGAAATTCTTTTGGCCACCCCGACCCCGACGTTAGGGGCCATACCCTATGAAATCATTTAAACAATAATTCAACCCCCACCATTTCCTTTTTGTGCTTCAGTCAACGCGTCAATGTTCTGCTGCTGTTTGTTCTGATACTGCTCCATCTTTGTCTGCAGAGCATTTAGCAGTTTTTGTTGTTCAAACTGGGCCCGGAATGCCTTCTGAACAAATTTGGCAAGTGAAAAAGACTGCTTTTACTTTATTAGGAAAAATATTCACATTTTCAAGCTCCAGTTTAGCAACGCGTTTCCATTCCTCCATTTGGTCATGTTCAAGCTTTCTGCCGCCCAATGCTTTTGTGTTCCCAATTGCCTCCTCCTCCTCAACGCGTTCAATTCGTCTACGCTTTCCATTTTGTGCCAGAAAATTGAAACTGGCGCTTGAAGTTGACGAATTGGTGATCGTTTGTTGGCAGCTTTCCAATTGGCCAATTCTGGCACGCAAAAGACGCAATTCTTCGGATGAGTCCAAATTAGTGAAAGTTGGCCACAAATGTTCTGAAAACTTTTGGCAACTAAGTTTAAAAAGATTTTAATTAATATTAATTATTAAATCGATTTTTTACCCTGATCAGCTGTTAGATCTCCTCCAACGGTTGAATTGGTCGAAATTGACATATTTATTTGATACAAAATTCTAAATTTCAGTTTCTAAAATGAAAAAAGTTTAAATGAATTCATGTACATATTTATGATTTTCGTTGGTGTGCCGGGTAATGCACAATTAAGATTAGAGTTCGGACTTGAGGGCCGATCAGATTTCGATCTCGAATCTCGTAAAAAAAAATAAAATAATCAAGATTCATTTAAGATCACTGAAAATCTCATCGAGATTTACCGAAATTTCGATCGGTCCGATCACTAATTAAAATGCATTTATTGTTGTTGTGAGTTCCAAAGTAAAACGTTTACATATGTCCATATTTGTCGAAACAGACGAAATGTCACGGGACGATCGATATAAAAAATATATTTGAGTGGCGGGGGGGGGGGGGTATTTGCAAAATGTGTGGAGAAAACAGAGAGTGAATTGAGCAGGTCAAAGGAGAGGGTGACCTGTCAATCAGCAGGGATTGGCGGAATTCTAATCTCCGATTTCAGGTCATTTCTGGGGCCTGAAGATTGATTGGTCCACAAGAAGACACAAAATTTAAGTCAAAATTATCCATTCTGGGCCCAAGTGTTAAGCGGTTCAAACAAATTTACGATTCTTTTTGAAAAAAGTTGTCTATTTTTCTTATTCAAAATGCTTTCCATAAAATTGATCCAAACGCAGAAAGTTGTTTATTAAAACATGATTTTTCCAATCAGCATTTACCTTCTAAGATTGTCAGAGGTATACAATACAATATATACGCAAATGTTGGCATCACAAAAAGAAGGAACAATTTATTTTTTGTTGTCCAAAAATACACAAATAAATTTCAATGTCAAAATTTGCCCCCCCCCCCCCCCCCCCCCCTCCATCTGTCCGTCCATCCGTCGTCATTCATCGTCCACCAAGGCCACCATAGACGCCGCCGCTGCTGTCCAAACTGTTGTCCTCAACATCCTCCAGCGGATTGATCGGACGGAGCATAAACGGACGACGCATGCATTTGACCTGCTCGGGCGGCGTGGTGAACACCGCCTTGACCAGCGTGTCGTCCAAGTCCAGCTCGCCAAACGAAATCTGGAAATAACAAAATTAACAATTAAAAACAGAATTTTTTTTTTACGTCCAAAAATTGATCATAAATTTATTTCTGGCCTATGACTCGAAAGGTGATCAGAAAAGTGTCATTTCTGATCAGCCGGCCATCCATAAATTGTCCGAAAAGGGCTCGATTTTGATCAATCCCCCAAATTTGGGATTTACAGAGTCGTAGAATCCAAATATGCCCTCAGTATGACCGATTTCAAACCCCAACCGCAAAAAGAAGAGCAATTTTCTTTACAAATTATACTCTAATTTCCAAAAATTGTCCCACTCCCTGAAGGAAATTTGAAAGCTTTTTTTCTGATCAAAAAAAACATTTACATCGACATTCTCCCGGAAGAATTTGTTGTACACATCGGAGCTGCGGCGGCTCTTCCGCCGTTGGCGCGTGCCAGCCGAAATGCTCCGGTCGGACGTCGTCGCCTTTTGCTGATTGGTTGAGCTGCTGGTACTGCTCGACCCGGGCGGAAGAGGAGGCGGCGGCTTCCAACGGAGCTGTTTTGCGGCCTGGTCACGGCACTCGTCCACAGTGCGATGTCCACCGATGGATCTGCGCGGGAAAAAAAAGAAAATTTGAAAAGTTTTCGTGTTTTTTTCAATTTAAAATGGTCTTCAAAAAATAATATTTTGTTGTGCAAACACTCAAAAATGGTACCTGCTGATCAGCTCCCAAGTCTCGTCAGTAGTCGGGTCACCCGCAATTTTGAGCGCAAGCTAAATGAATAGGTAAGCACATAAATCCACAATGAATTCTCAAAACCCTCGAGTTTTATTATAAATTATTGAAAAAAAAAACATTTTTTTACTAATTTCTTCATGGCGCCATTTTGCTACAATAAACATTAGTGCGGACTATCAGACCCGGACCGGGTCAAAAAATGCGGATAGTCCTATTTTTTTAAAATCCTCGAATTTTCTAAAAACCACCAAAAAAAAATACAATTAAAAAAACAGGTTTTGTTTATTTAGAGTTTTAAATTTTCTTTTTTATTCTTTCAGGACTTAAATTTTGATTCAATTCGGATCAGGAATACCGGGCGCGGAGTCCTGTCCAATCTTCTAATAAACATATTTAGAACCGTGTCTTTTTTTCTTAAAAAATTTTCCTCCACTGGACGGACTCTTTCTCTCTCTCTTTTTTTTTGTGAGAAATGTTTAAAAATTTCTTTTCAAAAGTTGAAGTTTTGGTGCACCAACCAATCAACCAACAGAAACATACGGACGGCGTACCTTCAACTTTTTGGTCTCGTCCGCTGTCCATCGCTTCTTCGCCCTCGGCTTGTCCCGGCCCAGGGCCTCCTCGCGTTCGGCCACCATTCGGCCCAATGAGCCCAAATCGACGGACGGCGATCGGAAGGCACCAATTGTTGTCGTCGACGCCGCCGGCGGTTGTGCCATGGCTTTTGCAACACCACCACCAGTGGTCGTCGTCGTCGTCTTCCGCGATGTTGATGAAGAAGTGGAGGTGGTGCATGTGCGGCCAGTCCCAGGCTTTTTGGTGTCCTTAAGGGACGGAGTTGAATTAGAGCCCTGGAAAAATATAGTATTCGGGGGCGTAGAATCCGAATCTGACATTTGTTTCGACCTATTTCGAACCCCGGACCCTAATTTGAACAATTTTTCAAAATTTACCAAAAATCATTTTTATTGCACATCGAATTCGAGTCCGGGGGGGTTTGAAATTGGTCGAAATGGAGGTCGGATTCTACGCCCCTGAATACCCCTAGAAAGGCCTTTTTATCGACTTTGAAACAAACAAAAAAAAATTTTTAAATGTGGGGCACCAGCCAAACTATTTACCCAAATGATGGGCAAAATTTTAGCAAAAACACAAATTTAAGAAATTTCGAAAAAACCTTTTTGTTCATTTTTGTAGTCGGTTGATGCTCCAATGGGCGATCCAAATCGACAGACGGCGACCGGATGATGTACCGGTGGACGCGCTTGCCCCGGAATTGGATCGGCGTCAACTCCGATGCGTCCTCAATTTCGGACGAGCTCAGCGAGTAATCGACCAATTTTTGGGCATTCATCGTCCAGAATTGATTATGTATGTAGCTGCAAAAATTAGGAAATTTGAAGGGTTTTTGGGTGAAATTAGGCGCTAATTATTGTTAGGTGAAACGGATTTAAACATAAAAAGATAATTTGATATTTTAATGAAATAAATGCTCAGCGCATTTGAAAGGCCTCCGAAAAGTCTCATTTTTTTTCTGATTTTTTGGGAGAAATGAAATCAAAATTTTTTAACTAACGCTGACAATGTAAAATAATTTAAATCACATTTTCCCGCTAAAACAGACCAATTTTTTTTTTCGACACGAAAAGTAAATAAAAGTAAAGAAAAAAACGCTAAATTCAAAAATTATGTTGAAGGATTTTCACGCATTTTAATTAAAATTCTATAAAATATGAACATTTTTCCCTATAACTCATGTATGTATAAACCCGAAAATTCTGTGAAATATATTGTTTTCTAGGGATGTTGAAAGTTTGAAATGGATCCGCCGCATACAAATGAATGCGGGATGCTTTTTTGTTGATTGAAAAAGATGAGAAATAACGCCAAAAGAAGAGAGAGGTTAGAGAAAGAGAGGAAAAAGCGAGATAGTGCACTCACTGTCTTCCTTAAATGGTAATAAAATGCAAAAGTAAATCGCTGTGCAGCAGGATAATGATCACTGATCAGGGATGGAGCGAAAAATTGTTCGATTTTGGGTCGGCCACCCCGAGTGAGCCCCGAAAGTGAATGAACAACGGACGAACAGAAGTTTAAACTTTAAACTGCGTTAAAAAACATTGAAATTGCGAATTTGTCGGAACAAAATTTTTCTTTGCTTCATCAGTGGTGGTCGGTCAACAACCATTCTGTTCAGCAAATATTTTTTGCAAATGTTTTTTGCTAATCCCCTCGGGGCGGACCATTCGAATAGATCCCCCCCCCCCCCCTCACCCCACCCAAGACAATTATTGATCTTTAAGACAAATTTAATTTGATTTAGACCCTCAACTGCTAGTGAGCGGAACATATTGAATTTCCAACAAAAATTGTTTTTTTTTAAATTTAAGTTGAGCAAATAATGTTCATCGCCTTGCACGCCGGTGCCGGCTTTTTCACTGAGCCGGCCGAGAAGTACTGCTCGGAGGCGTTGAAGCGCGCCATTTCCATTCAGCAACAGAAGCGGCGGCGGGCCAACGAATCGGACAATGGCACTGGCATTAGCAGCGGCACTGCGACTGCTTCTGCTGTTGGTGGTGACGACGACGATGGTCCTCTTGTCGATGCCGTCAATACACGCGGGGCACGTTGGTGCGGATCAGCTTCTGGATGAAGCCCATGCTCAACGGGTTGCAGCAGGAGTCCCCTGTGGGGATCAACCAATGCATATATCCAGACGTCAGGAAATATTATGAAAGAAAAGGCACCGGATTCAGAAACAAAAAAGAATGAACTCCGATCATGTTCTGATCCAATTCGCCGATCATTGCTGATCAGTTCACATAAATTCACAGTCTCATAATCAGACCAGGTTTTGATCCAAATTTACCAACCATTCCTGATCAGTTTATGTACATAAAACACGGTCTCATGATCAGATTTTGATCCAAATTTGCCGACCAATCCAGTCCAGATCATGACAATGATCATTCCAGACCAGATCAGTGGTCTAGAGTTTTGAATGACATTTTGTAAAGTTATTAACCCATTCCATGCCACAGAACGACGGGCACCGGATCTTTTACATTTGCGGCCAATGTGAGAAGCCAAAAGAACGGCAAAAGAAGCACAGAAATTTTAAAAGTCATTTTAATTTGAAGTGCCTTGAAGTCATTAAAAATATTAAACGAATTTTAAATAGTTAAATAAAATACATGATATTTATAAATTAAATATTAATTAAAGGTTTTTTCAAATTGGCACAAAGAATAATGATACGGAACAAATATAATTAATTAGCTAAACAAAAATATTCCAAATGCAAAAATATATTTTTTTGACCGTTTTCTTTTAAGTGCGGTCCCTCCCTCCCGTCCATCGACTAATTGCTTTCATTTCTTTTCCTTATCAGTCGACGAATCAATTGGAAATTGCCTAAAATTTACACTCTAATCAGCACAGCAGCGGCGGCGGCAAGCAGATTTGTTTTTGAAAAAAATTGAAAAATTAAATTTACTCTCAAAAATTTTGGCGCCAAGGACGGCATGGGCGGACACCAATTTCAATTTGGGCGATTAGTTGGTGGAAGGGGGGGGGAGGGTTTGTAAAAATTAATCACAAAATTATGAATTAGATTTCGAAATCATTAAATTTTTTGATTGAGCCACCCTGAAAAATTTTTTAAAGAGGTTTTAAAACAATTATAACATTAATCTATTCGAATGGCCCATAGTTTCTGATCACTCCAGACCAGATCAAATAAACCGATCATATTCTGGCCCATAGTTTCTGATCACTCCAGACCAGATCACCGAATGCAATTTTGTCCAAGTCTGAAAAATTTCCAACCTATTCCATGCCACAGAAGTGTGGGACAATAAGTAACCGGATTCCGTTCCCGGGCTTTTTTGGCGTCCGAAGTAACCGGATTCCGTCGGAGTTTTTTTAGCCTCGGTTACATTCCACGTGTGGAACAATAAGTAACCGGATTCTGGTTTTTAGGCATTTTTGGCGTCCGGTTACATTCCACGTGTGGGACAATAAGTAACCGGATTCCGTTCCCGGGCTTTTTTGGCGTCCGAAGTAACCGGATTCCGTCGGAGTTTTTTTAGCCTCGGTTACATTCCACGTGTGGAACAATAAGTAACCGGATTCTGGTTTTTAGGCATTTTCGGCGTCCGGTTACATTCCACGTGTGGGACAATAAGTAACCGGATTCTGGTTTTTAGACATTTTCGGCGTCCGGTTACATTCCACGTGTGGGACAATAAGTAACCGGATTCTGGTTTTTAGGCATTTTCGGCGTCCGGTTACATTCCACGTGTGGGACAATAAGTAACCGGATTCTGGTTTTTAGGCATTTTCGGCGTCCGGTTACATTCCACGTGTGGGACAATAAGTAACCGGATTCCGTTCCCGGGCTTCTTTTGGCGTCCGAAGTAACCGGATTCCGTCTGAGTTTTTTGGCCTCGGTTACATTCCACGTGTGGAACAATAAGTAACCGGATTCTGGTTTTTAGACATTTTCGGCGTCCGGTTACATTCCACGTGTGGGACAATAAGTAACCGGATTCCGTTCCCGGGCTTCTTTTGGCGTCCGAAGTAACCGGATTTTTTAGCCTCGGTTACATTCCACGTGTGGAACAATAAGTAACCGGATTCTGGTTTTTAGGCATTTTCGGCGTCCGGTTACATTCCACGTGTGGAACAATAAGTAACCGGATTCTGGTTTTTAGGCATTTTTGGCGTCCGGTTACATTCCACGTGTGGGACAATAAGTAACCGGATTCCGTTCCCGGGCTTCTTTTGGCGTCTGAAGTAACCGGATTCCGTCTGAGTTTTTTGGCCTCTGTTACATTCCACGTGTGGAACAATAAGTAACCGGATTCTGGTTTTTAGGCATTTTCGGCGTCCGGTTACATTCCACGTGTGGGACAATAAGTAACCGGATTCTGGTTTTTAGGCATTTTCGGCGTCCGGTTACATTCCACGTGTGGGACAATAAGTAACCGGTTCCGTTCCCGGGCTTCTTTTGGCGTCCGAAGTAACCGGATTTTTTAGCCTCGGTTACATTCCACGTGTGGAACAATAAGTAACCGGATTCTGGTTTTTAGGCATTTTTGGCGTCCGGTTACATTCCACGTGTGGGACAATAAGTAACCGGATTCTGGTTTTTAGGCATTTTTGGCGTCCGGTTACATTCCACGTGTGGGACAATAAGTAACCGGATTCCGTTCCCGGGCTTTTTTGGCGTCCGAAGTAACCGGATTCCGTCGGAGTTTTTTTAGCCTCGGTTACATTCCACGTGTGGAACAATAAGTAACCGGATTCCGTTCCCGGGCTTTTTTCCCGCCCGAAGTAACCGGATTTTTTAGCCTCGGTTACATTCCACGTGTGGGACAATAAGTAACCGGATTCTGGTTTTTAGACATTTTCGGCGTCCGGTTACATTCCACGTGTGGGACAATAAGTAACCGGATTCTGGTTTTTAGGCATTTTTGGCGTCCGGTTACATTCCACGTGTGGGACAATAAGTAACCGGATTCCGTTCCCGGGCTTTTTTCCCGCCCGAAGTAACCGGATTTTTTAGCCTCGGTTACATTCCACGTGTGGAACAATAAGTAACCGGATTCCGTTCCCGAGCTTTTTTGGCGTCCGAAGTAACCGGATTTTTTAGCCTCGGTTACATTCCACGTGTGGAACAATAAGTAGCCGGATTCTGGTTTCTAGGCATTTTCGGCGTCCGGTTACATCCTTGGTGGAAAAATGAGTAACCGGATTCCGGTTTTTGAGCATTTTGTGCGTCCGGTTAATTGGATTCCGGTTTTTGGGCATTTTTGGCGTCCGGTTACATCTTACATGTGAAACAATGAGTACCCGGATTCCGGTTTTTGGACAATTTTTTTTGGCCCGTTTACATCCCTGGTGGGAACAATGAGTAACCGGTTTCCGGAACGGATTATTTTTTGGTCTTGAATTCCGGACTTTTCGAAAAAAAAACCCTCATAACTTTTAAACATTTAATGAAATTGGATATTTTAATAGATTTTAAAAAGTTTGATAATCGTCCAATCGCCCACCCACAAAAACAGCAGGCTGGGCAAACTTCTACAATTTTTGATTCTTCCCTTTTATTTTAAAATATTTCTTCTAAACTCCAATTTTTTCATCGAATTCGCACATTGAATATGAGAATTGAGTTGGGCCGTAAAATACATATTATTGAGTTAAGAATACAGTCATATTTTGAAAGCGTTTATATGAAAAATGCATAGAGAAATAGCACGAATAAAATAGAAGAAAAGAGCGGCGATACATTGAACGTATCTCGGTTTTAAAAATATAAATTATTTGAGTGTCAAAGTCAAAGAGAGATATTTTGCCATATCAATGAGATAAAAGTAGTCATCCAAAAAGTCAAAAAAACATTCATCCGTGCAAATTCATTCTTCGCATTTTCTAAATAATGTTTTTACTTTTTATTTCGTTTAGAGCAACAAAAAAAAGTGAAAGGGATATTAATAAATTAATTAAAATAATCAACCAATGGCCAAAAATGTGCGCATTTAATTGCTGCTGAGCGGTTGAACCAAACAAACTGGTGCCAAAACGCTTCATTCCTTTCGCTATTTTCTGTTTGCAATTAGTCAAAAGTCACCGCCTCCTGCTGGTTGCTCTCTAAACCAAAGGCTCTCCCATTTGTTCTTATTTATAAGAAATGTTCGGAGTTTGCCTCAAGGTATTATTGGGGTCAGATGATTTTTTTAGAATTTTAATCAAATAAGCTATAATGTCTCATTTGCGGTGCCGAGACCTGCAGCGTCCAGCTATAATGTCTCATTTGCGGTGCCGAGACCTGCAGCGTCCAGCTATAATGTCTCATTTGCGGTGCCGAGACCTGCAGCGTCCAGCTATAATGTCTCATTTGCGGTGCCGAGACCTGCAGCGTCCAGCTATAATGTCTCATTTGAGGTGCCGAAATTACTGTGGCTTGGCGCAGCAATTTTAAAACGTACCGTTTTTGTTTCGGCTCGGCTTGGCCTTCTGGTCCTTGCCCACCGTACACCATCTCGTCCATGAACCGCCACCCCCCACCAAAAGTTAAGCACGCAAAAAAAATAATTTTTAAATATTTCTTAACAAAAAAATGCAATAAACTCCCCCCCCCCCGGAAAAACACTCCTAAATTGAACATTTTTAAATTCTTCCCCCAGCGGTTCCGATGGGCTGGACCATCGGACAAAAAGCGTTCCAGAAATAAAAATGGGAATTTCAATTTGTTGCGAAGGGTAAAACTATTTATTTAAATTTTTGGTCTTAAAATAAAAAATTTTCAGTGAATTTAAAAAAAAAATTTTCAAAAAAGTCTCGGTCTCGGGTCTCGAACCAAGAAATTTCTCGGTTTTTTTGGGTCTCGATCTCGGTCTCGAATCTCGGTGTCATTTCTCGGTCTCGGTCTCGAGTCTCGGTAAATTTCAAGTCTCGAGCATCCCTAAAAAATTGTATTACATATAAAAGAATCAATCGATGCTTTTGTTGTCGAAAATTAAATTCCATGCAGTAATATGTACAAAAGAATTCAAGAATGAATGCTTTTTTTTTAAAATTTGTATTACGGTGCCCAAACTTCATGTCGAGAATGCCCAAAAGTTCCACGTCAGCTTACCTGCTCAAAGCAGCCCCTGTGATATGCAAAGTGCAATTCAGATTTATCGACCAATATCTCTGCTTCTTTGGCCATTTACTCTGCCTTGGGGCTTCTTCTATACAATAAGCGGCCGTAATGCTTCAATTCCCCCCCCCCCCCAAACATTGGCATAAACGGGGGACCCAAATGCCGCGCTCTATTTTTGGCATATATCTTTGTCAAAGTAAGGCAATGTATATGTAAATAATAAAATAGATGTGGCATGCCATCAATTCTTTCCATCTTTTTTTAAGAAATCAATTTTTGCACTGTTTATTTTAGTGACTATTTTTGAAAATCATGCCAATGCCAATGCAAACGCAAAATGCCAACAAATTCTCTCGCGTCCCCTCCGCTCTCTTTGCTGGCAATGCTATTTTGAAAAAGTCACTTCTAAGCCAACGATTAAAGCCGTATAAAAGCTGTGGTAAATGCAGCAAAATGCCATCATTCAAAAACTATTCATTTTTATTGCCTCAAAATGGGCATCGTCCTCTTTTTGGCCGCAATTTGCTTCGTCGTAGCCGCTATTCAGCTGAAGACGGGTCAGAAAAATTCTTTGGCAATTAAAATTTGGCGCAATACAATATTTTTTTTCTTCAATTTTCAGTGTGTACTTACTAGAGCCCGGTCAAGACGAGATCTCGAAAAATCTCGTCTCGACATCTCGTCTCGAATAAAACTGAATTTTCGAGATTTTTCGAGACCCGAGATTTTTTCAAGAATCTCGTCTCGAATTCTCGCTCGAAAAGCTCGAGATTCTCGCTCTCGAGCCCAAAAAATTTTCATAAAAACAGTGCTTTTCTTAACAAAAATTGCCAATTCTTCTATCGGCACCGCCGGACATCCTCTATTTTGGCTGGAAATCTCTTAACTAATTAGAGAATTCAGATGCATCGCCGCCAGAAACATCAAACATAAACACAGGTAGAATGATACACTGCTAATTTGATTTAAATACCCAAATCTCAAAGATCCGTGTATAAAATTTTTTTTAATCCGAATCTGACCTCCGATTCTACCTACTTCGAACGCCGAACCCGAATTCGTACACTTCTTCAAAAACTCGAAATTTTCAAAAATTAATTTTGGCCTGAAATCATTCCGTGGTTCGAAATAGGTCGAAATAGAGGTCAGATTCGGATTCTACGTTCCCAAATACCCCGGAAAACACTTTTATCGACTTTGGCAAAAAAACAGAGAATTTTTTCAAAAAAGAGGGCAACAAAACCGAACTATTTATTACCTTAAAAAACATTTTTTCAATGCAATTAAATTAAAAATAATAAATACAATTATTAGGGCTAACCCCTCAAAATCAATGGAATTCCGCTCCCGCTGCATGTCACAAGCATCTCACACTATTTGCACGCAAACAATTGTCTGATGCCACACAATCTAAGCCCAAAAAATTGATTGTCCAACATACGGGAGAGCCTTGGAGCAGTACAGGAAGTAGAAACGTGGAGTGCTCTGTCTTCGCTGTTGAGCGAATTCCAACATCTGGCATTTTCTATTACGAAGTGAAAATTGAAAGCAAACAATGGTAAAAACTTTTATAAATATTGTACATAAAAACAATTTCTGAGTTCATAAGGCTCCAAGTTTTCATTGGACTCGCCACAGAACAAATGAAAGTGAACGAAGGTGTTGGACTTGCTGAACGCACTTACGCTTACGATAGCAGTGGATTAATTTGGGGTCACGAGGTCGAGGGATGTGAGCACGGCGTCAACGACAGACCGTACATCAACAAAGGAATTCCGTTTAATGACGGACACGTCGTCGGGTGCGGCGTGGATTTGGAAAAGGGGCAAATCTTTTACACAAAAAACGGAGGTGAGACAGAGAGAAGGGTAAAATTAAGGGAATTTTAGTTTTAATTGGTGTACTGCTGAATTTGTTAATTATTTTTTGCTTAATTCAAAATTGTTTTTTGCTTAATTCAATTGTTAATTGTTTTTGCTTAATTCAATTGTTAATTGTTTTTTGCTTAATTCAATTGTTAATTATTCTTTTGCTTAATTTTTAAGAAATTGTAATCGCCGGTTTGTCTGTTGCCAAGTTGCTCTTGTTTCCATGCGTATCGTTGACTGGTCTGGGCCAGAAAATTGAAGCAAACTTTGGACCGCACTTCCTATTCAACCCGGCCGTGATTGAGAAACTGAGAACAGGTAGAATGATTAATTTGATTAAAAAAATACACAAATCTCAGAGATCCGTGTATCAAATTTTCTTGGGGGTATTCCGGGGCGTAGAATCCGAATCTGACCTCCGATTCTACCTACTTCGAACGCCGAACCCGAATTCGTACACTTCTTTAAAAACTCGAAATTTTTAAAAATTAATTTTGGCCTGAAATCATTCCGTGGTTCGAAATAGAGGTCAGATTCGGATTCTACGTTCCCAAATACCCAGGAAAACATTTTTTTATCGACTTTGGCAACAAAAAAAAACAGAGAATTGTTTTCAAAAAAGAGGGCAACAAACCGAATATTAATTACCTAAAAAAGCAGGCGTGGGCACGGATACGAATTTTTGTATCCGTATCCGTCCGCCCCCAAAATCTCATATCCGTTATCCGTCCGTATCCGGATATATCCGCGGATATCCGGATGCCCGTGCCCACGCCTGTAAAAAAGCATGTTTCCATGCAATTAAATTAAAAATAATAAATTCAATTATTAGGTCTAACCCCTCAAAATCAATGGAATTATGCTGTATGTCACTGGCAGCTCACACTCTCTGAACGCGAACAAAAGTCTGACGACGCCACACACTCTGAGCCCAAAAAATTGATTGTCCAACATACGGGAGAGCCTTGGAGATATATAGATGGTATAAACATTTTGGATCGCTCTGTCTTCGCTGTTGAGCCAATTCCAAACTCTGGCATTTTCTATTACGAAGTGAAAATCGAAAGGAAAGGAGGGTAAAAACTTATAATATTGTAAAAAAACAATTTCTGAGCTCGTTAGGTTCAATGTTTTCATTGGACTCGCCACAAAAGAAATGGAAGTGAACGAAGGTGTTGGAATTGCTGAACGCACTTACTCTTACGATAGCAGTGGCAATATTTGGGGTCACGAGGTGAAGGGATGTGAGCACGGCGTCAACGACAGACCGTACATCAAAGAAATTCCTTCGTATGGTGACGGTGACGGCGACGTCGTCGGGTGCGGCGTGGATTTGGAAAAGGGGCAAATCTTTTACACAAAAAACGGAGGTAAGACAAAGAGAAGGGTAAAATTAAGGGAATTTTAGTTTTAATTGGTGTACTGCTGAATTTGTTAATTATTTTTTGCTTAATTCAATTGTTAATTATTCTTTTGCTTAATTTTTAAGAAATTGTAATCGCCGGTTTGTCTGTTGCCAAGTTGCCCTTGTTGCCATGCGTATCGTTGACTGGTCTGGGCCAGAAAATTGAAGCAAACTTTGGACCGAACTTCCTATTCAAGCTTGAAAAACTATTGAATCTGAAAACCAAGTAGTTATGATTTTGCTGACGAGGCTTTCGATCGTTTATCTTTTTTTTCGGTGTCGATCAAAAAAACATTTTTATTCATTCATTTGTTTTTGAATTTGTAAACTAACTTTTTGGGGTTTCTTGTAAAAATTTACTTCGATTTATTCAAATTCGGATAATAATGACCAGGGATGGGATTTTTAGGCTCGAAATAGGCGCCTAAATAGTGCCAAAATAGGCTCAAAAAACCAGGTTCATAAGCAAAAATCAATTTTTTATGAAAATTTTTCAAAAAAATTAGTGATCTTTGCAAGAAAAAATTTGAATTTATTTCACTTTTCTTAAGACATTTTTTGAAAAAAGCACAAAATAGGCACAAAAATTCAAAAAAATCGTCAAAAATGCCAAAATAGGCTCCAAAAATGTTCAAATACCCGAAATAAGCTTGAGCCTATTTTAGGCTCGAAAAGTCCGAAATAGGTTTTTTAGGCTCGTTAAAACGACGAAATTTCCGACTAAAAATATGTTTTCGTGCATAACTCGCCAAAACAAAGGAAGGAATACTTAATTGGATTAGGCCAAAAGATTTCGACCCCAACACCAAACATTCTCAGCCTCAAAAAAAGAATAATTTAAGCTTTATTATATTTAATATTTTAAAATCGGTGATTGAAATCGGTTCAGAAAATTCTATTTCAACAATATTGCATTCAATTACAAAAAGTTGTTGTCTACAGATATAAACATAATTAGTTAATTATTGCAACAAAAAAAAACAAATTCCATGCTCATTAACGGAAGACGCCATTTTTATGAAAAAGAAGACAACAATTTTATTGTGTCATTTAATCAAATTTGTGTTTAATTTTCCTCCATCAAATTCCCTCTGTCCTCGGTTCATTCACTTGTTGGGCTGGCTCACTTGGGCCTGCCTCCTTTTCGTCAACCATTCTCAATATGCGCATGGGGGTGGTTGGTATCTGTAATGTGTTATGTCGAGAAAATGCGGCAAACCCTCTCCCTTTCATCTTTACCCGTCGTCGCCGATGGCACTTTCTTAGAAGAAAATGCCGATGTATTTCCATTGATGCCAATCCCTCTCAACTGCCTCCTTTTCCCACTTGGCCCATGGGGGTGGGGTAAGAGGCCAAATGTTTTTTTACATTTTTGAATTTGAAAAAATGTCATCCAATTTAAGCAAATTTTTAACCCATCCCAACCAATTTAGGTAATTAGGCATTAATTAGGTAATTAGCTTTACTAATTCGTTGGGTCCAAAACACGCCGAATTCGCCGTTGGGCAAATTGATTGAAGAGCCGGTGAAATGGCCATTTGAGCAGTAAAAGTGCACCAAAATTGGGGGTATCATGAATATTGGCAGATGGATCCAATTGATCAAATCATTGCTGACAGCGTGGCCCCAGTGCATTGTGTACCTCAACAATTTTTTGGTTTAAATTTTATTATAAAATTCAAAAATTAAATTTTTACCATCGTACAGAGTATGGAAAGTGTTGATAGAACAAATGGTACAGTCCATCGGTGGACCTGTTAAATCCACACGGGTCGCTGGTCCAGCCTAAATTTAAAATTTGTAAAAAAATTCATTTTTTAAAGAATGAATTTTTAATTATTTAACGGATAGCTAACCAAATGGAGCTCGGAAAATGCGCACGGGGGTGGTTGGTATCTGTAATGTGTTATGTCGAGAAAATGCGGCAAACCCTCTCCCTTTCATCTTTACCCGTCGTCGCCGATGGCACTTTCTTAGAAGAAAATGCCGATGTATTTCCATTGATGCCAATCCCTCTCAACTGCCTCCTTTTCCCACTTGGCCCATGGGGGTGGGGTAAGAGGCCAAATGTTTTTTTACATTTTTGAATTTGAAAAAATGTCATCCAATTTAAGCAAATTTTTAACCCATCCCAACCAATTTAGGTAATTAGGCATTAATTAGGTAATTAGCTTTACTAATTCGTTGGGTCCAAAACACGCCGAATTCGCCGTTGGGCAAATTGATTGAAGAGCCGGTGAAATGGCCATTTGAGCAGTAAAAGTGCACCAAAATTGGGGGTATCATGAATATTGGCAGATGGATCCAATTGATCAAATCATTGCTGACAGCGTGGCCCCAGTGCATTGTGTACCTCAACAATTTTTTGGTTTAAATTTTATTATAAAATTCAAAAATTAAATTTTTACCATCGTACAGAGTATGGAAAGTGTTGATAGAACAAATGGTACAGTCCATCGGTGGACCTGTTAAATCCACACGGGTCGCTGGTCCAGCCTAAATTTAAAATTTGTAAAAAAATTCATTTTTTAAAGAATGAATTTTTAATTATTTAACGGATAGCTAACCAAATGGAGCTCGGAAAATGCGCACGGGGGTGGTTGGTATCTGTAATGTGTTATGTCGAGAAAATGCGGCAAACCCTCTCCCTTTCATCTTTACCCGTCGTCGCCGATGGCACTTTCTTGGAAGAAAACGCCGATGTATTTCCACTGAAACCAATCCCTCTCAGCTGCCTCCTTTTCCCACTCGGCCCATTTGTCTTCGTCTCGTTCAATTGGGCATCGCACCAACAGCCTTTCGTTGTCGTTGATTTGTCGTAACGACAATTGATCCCCCGACAAAGTGTTCTTCAGCTCAAATGGCACAATGTCCGCAGAATAACATTGCCAAATAAAGATGATGACATTGACAGGCTCTGCTGAATTGGCAAATTCCTAAAATGGAATAAAAAAAAGTTAAAATCGGAGAGTCCAATAAACAAATCACCCGTATGAGTCCGTCCATTCCCGTGGAACAAAATTCGCATCTGAGAATCTTCGGGAGTCCATCCCCGCGGGGGGTGTTCAACCATTTGGCCAAAGCTTGTTCCAAAGAAGCGCCGGCACTGTCATCGGCCGGAAATTTGGGAAACCCAATGGAATCGATCACTAAAGGGGTTTATTAGGCATAGGCCTAAACCACCCTGAATGCTTTAGTGTTACTTAGTCGTTTTTCCTTAATTCAAAAATTTTAACCAATTCAAAACCCGTTTTAAATGCTCTACTTTACACTCTAATCAGCACAGCGGCGGCGGCGGCTTGCAAATTTTGTGTTGTTTTTGTTTTGGACAAAAATTGAAAAATTAAATTCAGTCTCAAAAATTTTGGCGCCAAGGACGGCATGGCGGACACGAACTTCAATTTGGGGGAAGGGGAAGTGGGAGGTTTCAAAATTTTTGTAAAAACTAATCACAAGATTGATGGATTAGATTTCGAAATCCATGAAAGTTTTGACTAACCCACCCTAAAAAAATATTTGATCTGGTCTGAACTGATCAGAAACTATGGGCCAGATTATGATCGGTTTATTTGATCTGGTTTGGAGTGATCAGAAAATGTGGACCAGAAAATAATCGGTTTATTTGATCTGGTCTGAACTGATCAGAAACTATGGGCCAGATTATGATCGGTTTATTTGATCTGGTTTGGAGTGATCAGAAAATGTGGACCAGAAAATAATTGGTTTATTTGATCTGGTCTGGAGTGATCAGAAGCTATGGGCCAGATTATGATTAGTTTATTTGATCTGGTTTGGAGTGATCAGAAAATGTGGACCAGAAAATAATCGGTTTATTTGATCTGGTCTGGAGTGATCAGAAGCTATGGGCCAGATTATGATTAGTTTATTTGATCTGGTTTGGAGTGATCAGAAAATGTGGACCAGAAAATAATCGGTTTATTTGATCTGGTCTGGAGTGATCAGAAGCTATGGGCCAGATTATGATTAGTTTATTTGATCTGGTCTGGAGTGATCAGAAGCTATGGGCCAGATTATTAGTTTATTTGATCTGGTCTGGAGTGATCAGAAACTATGGACCAGATTATGATCGATTTATTTGATCTGGTTTGGAGCTGTGGGTCAGATTATGATCGGTTATTTGATCTGGTCTGGGGAGTGATCAGAAACTTTGGACCAGAATATGATTGGAGGAAAATGTTGGCAAGGACTGACTCCATCTGATCAGTAGGAGGCGGATTTTCCTATGCCTAATAAACCCCTTTAGTGATCGATTCCGTTGGGTTTCCCAAATTTCCGGCCGATGACAGTGCCGGCGCTTCTTTGGAACAAGCTTTGGCCAAATGGTTAAACACCCCCCGCGGGGATGGACTCCCGAAGATTCTCAGATGCGAATTTTGTTCCACGGGAATGGACGGACTCATACGGGTGATTTGTTTATTGGACTCTCCGATTTTAACTTTTTTTTATTCCATTTTAGGAATTTGCCAATTCAGCAGAGCCTGTCAATTTCATCATCTTTATTTGGCAATGTTATTCTGCGGACATTGTGCCATTTGAGCTGAAGAACACTTTGTCGGGGGATCAATTGTCGTTACGACAAATCAACGACAACGAAAGGCTGTTGGTGCGATGCCCAATTGAACGAGACGAAGACAAATGGGCCGAGTGGGAAAAGGAGGCAGCTGAGAGGGATTGGTTTCAGTGGAAATACATCGGCGTTTTCTTCCAAGAAAGTGCCATCGGCGACGACGGGTAAAGATGAAAGGGAGAGGGTTTGCCGCATTTTCTCGACATAACACATTACAGATACCAACCACCCCCGTGCGCATTTTCCGAGCTCCATTTGGTTAGCTATCCGTTAAATAATTAAAAATTCATTCTTTAAAAAATGAATTTTTTTACAAATTTTAAATTTAGGCTGGACCAGCGACCCGTGTGGATTTAACAGGTCCACCGATGGACTGTACCATTTGTTCTATCAACACTTTCCATACTCTGTACGATGGTAAAAATTTAATTTTTGAATTTTATAATAAAATTTAAACCAAAAAATTGTTGAGGTACACAATGCACTGGGGCCACGCTGTCAGCAATGATTTGATCAATTGGATCCATCTGCCAATATTCATGATACCCCCAATTTTGGTGCACTTTTACTGCTCAAATGGCCATTTCACCGGCTCTTCAATCAATTTGCCCAACGGCGAATTCGGCGTGTTTTGGACCCAACGAATTAGTAAAGCTAATTACCTAATTAATGCCTAATTACCTAAATTGGTTGGGATGGGTTAAAAATTTGCTTACTTTAATTATAAGTCAAATTTTGAAAAGTTAAAAATGTATTTATTATTAATATTTTAATTATCTTTGAACTTTTCCAAACAAATCAATTAGGGTTTAATTCGTCCGGACTGGACAACACATAAAACAATCATTGAAAGATTCCCAACTGTTGATCCTCCACTTGGAAATAGTTTCCATGACCCAGTTGTGTTTCTTGGGCCAGGAGGTGCGTTTGTTTAGGCAATTTTAATTAATTTATTTTAATTAAATTTTTTATAATTCATTAATATAATATGAGCAAATTATCATCGAAGCCGTATGATGGCTTGATTAGGGTTGTCAGTTTCTGGAAATTTTTTAGTTATTCAAATTAAAACTTTTCGGTTATCCGAACCAAAAAAAAAATCCCGGTTCGGGCGGGTTGGAACCGACAACCCCAGTCTTGATCCAAAATTCATAATCGATGATCTGATCAGTCAGATCGTTCCAAATCACAAAAAACTAAAGCACAGATGGGAAAAACTGATAATTAATTCAGGCTATTATTACATGACTGTTGGAGTTGAACGAAAGGATGGGTCGGCGGGCGTTGTGTTGTTGTACAAAAACAAGAACAAACGTGCGGATCAGCTTGATCGTGATTGGCAATATCAGGTTAAATCAAATTTTTTATTTTAAAATTAAATTTAACAAAATTAAAATCCGATAAATTTTAGGGCGTTTTATATGAGGACAATCGGGATGGGCTGCAAATGTGCGAATGCCCCATATTGATCGCCATGGGCGACCCGCTGAACGCGAACACGGAATGGTTATTGTCATGCGTGTCCGACAAAGGCTCATTTTCCGTACTTGGCAAGGACGCTGAAGGACGGTAGGTGTGGTTAGAGTTGGTCGAGACCGGGATTTTTGGGAAAAATTGGGACCGGGACCATGAAAGCCGGGATCGGGACCAGCATGTTGAACCGGTGGTCGGGATCCTGGTCCCGACCAACTCTAGGTGTGGTAAATGAATGGCATGCCAAGTCCGGGAGGGCACTCACTGCCTTCAGCAAAACAAAAAAAACGTGGCAAATTTTTCAAAATTCGACTCAACAAAAGCTTTTAGACAAATTCATTCTCTTTCAAATTCGAAAACTGTTTTTGATCAAAAACTAAACATCAAAAACCAATGTTTCAGAGAGCGAATGAATCCACTATTTGTTGGGCATTTTGATGGAAGAAAGTTTCAGCACAGATTTGAGCAAAAGATGGACTTTGTTGGTGGCTCTTTTGCGTACCAAGCAAGTATTTTGGGGACTGGGGATGCGAAATAAAATATTTTTCAAATAATTTAAATGTTTGGCATTCCGTCCTTAAGGGCTTCTACGACAAACAATCCGGCAGAACGTACCTCATCGGTTGGATCTCCGACATTAGTTGGGTCGGCGCAACGTCGCACACTTTGCCTAAGGCAATATTTTTTGAATAAAAATTAATTTTTATTCAAAAATATAATTTAAAAACTAAATTTATTTTAACAAAATAGCGCTCATTTCAATTCAATGTGCCTGGCGTTAAATAATGTTGAAAATTTTTGAAATTTTAAAGGAAAATTTAATTATTATAATTTAATTTAATTGGTTTTATTTGCAGGAATTTATTCTATCAGAAAATGGACAATATTTGATGGTCCGACCATTGCCAGAGTTGGCTTCTCTCAGGGAAAAAAAGAAGCCACATGTCATAACGTCGGTGGTTTTGTTTTCAGTCCCTAAATACTTTAAAAAAAAAATTAATTTATCCCCTAAATACTTTTTTAATGCCATTTCTGTAACTTATAAGATGTAACTCTAACTTTAAGCATAAATTTTTAAATGATTTCAGAAAAGGCGAAGAATTGCATTTGGTGAAGGGTCAGGCCGAACTCGTCTTCGAGTTCGACTGGGACAACGGCCGAGAGGAGACATTTGCGTTGCATCTGACGCCAACCCACGCAAATGGCGGCAAGAAATTGGAGTTCCGAATTGACAACAACGGCATCGAGCTAACGACGGCGGCATGGTCACTTTTTTCCCCAAAATTCCGATCAATACCATTCATTAGCCCGTGCTGATCGCTGTGTTCAGAGTGACAACAAGCAACAAACTTCTGGTGGTCTACAAAGCCATGCCGACAAAAATGCACATTTTTATCGATTTGGACACTGTTGAATATTTTGCGGACGACGGCCGATGGTCGGGAGCCATTCGCCTGCCTGACGCAAGCCAAGAAAAACGAATTGGAATTGTTGAAGTAAGTTGGTTAACTTCAAGATCGGATTAGCAGCTAAATGATTTCCAAACAAATTTTTAATATATCAAGTTTAATTCAATTTAAAATTGATTTGCCTTTAATGGTTGATGGGTTTGAGGATTTTATCAAAGAAGAGCATTTTGAAAAAGCTGAATTAGATCAACCAACAATAAGCTAAATACAATTAGGGTTAACAGCTGTTCCTTGTGAAAAAACTGATCAGAGTTGTGTATTTTGAATTTCAAAAAGCCTCAATTTTTAAAGAAATTGCCATTTTTAGCTGAAAAGTGCACCACGGATGCTCAAGGAGGCCAACATGTGGTATCTGAACTACAAGGCGCACAAATCAACATACCTTCAGCCAATCTGACAATCGCAAGTCCATTGGAGGATTTAGACCAAATAAAAAATGTTGAAGCAAGAAAATTGGGAGTGTTGTTTGGAATCGATTGGTAGTATTTTTATTCGGATCCGAACCACTCCCATACATATAATATAGAAATTCCAAAACTCGATTATTTTTTGGGGGTTTTATAAATTAAAAGGCCGTGGAACTTTTAAAAATGTTCAAGACCCCGCGCGAGTCCAATTCAGGAGAGGAGGGAATGAGCAAATATAATAAATGATTCAAGAAACATTCGCTCGGAATTGGGACTGAGGGGAATGAATAAAATATAATAAATGATTCGAGAGTAGGGGTCATTAGCGTCCCGCCACTAACGTCCCGGCCACTAGCGTCCCGCCACTAGCGTCCCGCCACTAGCGTCCCGGCCACTAGCGTCCCAGGCCACTAGCGTCCCGGCCACTAGCGTCCCAGGCCACTAGCGTCCCGGCCACTAGCGTCCCAACCAAAAAAATATTTTTTATTTTATTCCTTAACAAAAACCGACATTTCGCCCACGGCGTCTTCCATTTCGAACCCCGGACCCGGGTCTGAGCATTTTTTTGAAAATTTAAAAAGTTTTTTTAGGAGTTTTCTGGGCCGTAGAATACGAATCTGACATTCATTTTGCCCAATTCTGAATCCCGGACCCGAATTCATGCTTTTTGAGAACGGTTTTGAGACCAGAATTGATTTCTGAACGTTTTTAAATTTTCGTGTATGTTATCTCCGACCTCGAGTCGGCAACGAGGTTTTTCGAGGGTTAGAAGTTCGGGTCGGAGAATTCTCCTAAAAATTTGCGGTTTTGCTTAGTGGGCGAAATTTGTTAAAAAAATGTTTCAGAAACAAATCAGAAACCCTTGGATTAGGGGTTCATTAGGCTTAGGCCTAAGCCACCCTAGCTTGGGGTTCATTAGGCTTAGGCCTAAGCCACCCTAGCTTGGGGTTCATTAGGCTTAGGCCTAAGCCACTCTGAACTTAAGGTTCTTGCTTTACTACATGAACTTTGGTAGTATACTGAACGATGTCACTTTATAAACAAAGACAAAGCAAAAAAGCTATTCAAAAGCGTTTAGAAGCTTAAAGATGCAAAAATTATAAATTGTATTCGAAAATGTCATTTTGCTATTATATTTAATCAAATTTTGCAGTCCAAACAATATTAAAAAAATGGTTGGGACGCTAGTGGCCGGGACGCTAGTGGCCTGGGACGCTAGTGGCTCGGGACGCTAGTGGCGGGACGCTAGTGGCCGGGACGCTAGTGGCGGGACGCTAGTGGCCCGCTTCGATGATTCGATAACATTCACGCGGAATTGGGATAACATCAACAAAAAATGAAATAAATTGTCCATATCAGGGATGGGCGCCGACGACCTCAGAAAATTTCGGAAATCGGAAATCGGAATTCCGGGGTCTCAAAATTTTTCGGAAATCGGAAATCGGAATTCCGAGGCCTATAAAAATTTCGGAAATCGGAAATCGGAATTCCGACCCCAAAAAAGTCGGAAATCGGAAGTCGGAAATCGGAATTCCGACCCCAAAAAAGTCGGAAATCGGAAGTCGGAAATCGGAAAAATTTTTTAAACAAAATTGGCCTATTTTTAAAAAATTTTTCTCGGCGGCGCCTATCGGCACCGCCGATACCTCCCTCTTCCCTCCTGCGCAACAAAATAATTTAAAAGAAAAATTTCAATTGTTATCAAAAAAGCTTTTAATTGAGACAAATTTTAAAAAGTTTTAAAAAATCTAGCTCAAAAATTCACTTTTAGGGGTTTAATTTTTATCCCGGGTAATCCCTGCCCAACCGGGATTGAGACTATGGAGATGCGGGGGCTCGGCGGTGCCGATAGGCGCCGACGGGAGAAATTTTGAACTTTTTGGCTCAATTTGTTAAGAGATTTGCAACGAAAATTTAAAAAAAACGAAATTTTTTAAAGGTTTTTAGGAGAATGGGGAAAGGTCCGGTGGCGCCGATAGGCGCCGCCGGGGGAATTTTATGACGATTTTAACAAAATTTGTTAACAAAATTGGTCCCAAAAATTATCGATTTTTCCGAAAATTTCCGACTTTTTGCTCCAAATTTCGGAAATCGGAATTCCGGGGTCTCAAAATTTTTCGGAAATCGGAATTCCGAGCCCAAAAATGTCGGAAATCGGAAAGTCGGAAATCGGAATTCCGCCCATCCCTGGTCCATATGCAATTCAAATCCGTCTCAGTACGCGCACCACGCATTCTTCGCACGGATTTTGGCCTTGTCCTCCTCGTTCGGCACACCCTCCCCATCGACGACCAACAATTGGCGCAGTTCGTCCTCCGTTTTGGCCTTCAACACTGCGGCCATCGACTGACAGGCGCAGAGAAACTAAAATTGGAAAACATTTTATGGACTTTAAAAATTGTGAAATTTGGAAAGTTTTCCGCCGATGTTGCTTTGGTTCACTTACCAATGAATCAATTTGAAGGTAGCTGCACACGAGAAAAAAGTCGAACAACTCGTTCGCATCCATCTGCAAAAAGAGCGACAAAAATAAAAGCCATTGGCCAAGGCTAAAACAAACAAAAATTCATAATTTTCGAGAAAATAAAAACGAAAATTTGAGAGGACACCGACGAAAATAGCAAAATCAAATGCAAACTTCAAAGAATTTGGTCTCAAAGTCGTCCAACTTGAACCATTTGCGCGCGTGCGTGTTTGGATCCTAAAAATAAAAATGCCATAAAATGTTCATGTCCAGAAGTTGAACCGTTTCAACAATGGGCTCGTCCTTGCCTAAAACGTGTCCAATAAACTTTTGCCCAAATCCAACCCAAAGCCCAACCAAACGCACCGGCACGATGCTCCATCCACTCGACGACTCTTTTGAAGGTGGCCACGCATAGCTTTTCATGAATGGGAAAAACCGGCCCACCGGTGACGTCACAATTCTGAAACAGAAAATGGGCACTTCTTACAAACGTTCAGCCTCCAAAAACCTTCGTCATTTCCGTGAAGAGTTTGCTTTGAGACAACAATGCAAGCGGCACCGGTACTTTCCTGTTATGTGACCACAAGCCAAAATTTTAAAAAATCAACAAAAGGCGCGCAAATCAACAAAGGGCGCGCAAATTCCACTACTTTGGAGGCATAAATGCAACAATTGCTGAAAAAATCTCATCAAATGGATCAACTCTTCGATGGGTGGGAATGTGAATTTTGCGCGCCCCTTTGTTGATTTTTTAAAATTTTGGCTTGTGGTCACATAACAGGAAAGTACCGCGGCACCATTACAAAAGCATTTCACCTGAATTTAAAAAATAATTGAATTTGTTTCCCGGGGGTTTTCGTTGCCATTAAATCCGAAATTGACAATGAAACCTCTAAAAAAGTCCATCAATTCTATTAAATGCGACATTTTGTTTGCTCTCACTCAAATGGAAAAACATCATGGACCTGTTGTTGTCAGATTCGGATTCGTCTGTTATATCCGGGATGTATTCTCGGTATATTTTTGCACTAAAACTCTGTTTCCGGAAAAAAGTCTCATTCAGTGTCATTAGTCCACCAAATTTAGACCATATTTTGGTGTCTTAAATTGCATCAAAACAAATGCCAATTGAGCAAAAAGTTACGCACTTCGTTTTGAAGACGATTCTCCTCATTGTCCGTGGGACTGGGCTGCTGCAGGGACTCGAATTTCACCTGCATCTGGAAATAATAAAAGGTTGCCCGAGTGAAAGCATCCCAAATTCCCCCAAAGGGTTATTTGTTCTGGTTGATCACTGATCACTTCGCTCTGGACGTCTCCCTCAAGGGGATGTCGTCCCGTCATGGAAAAATGCGTTTTTGCTAATAAATTTTGTTGTTTTCGTTCACTTTTTGTCAAATTCTTTGACAATTAAATGATAAATGGTTGGCGGCTTATTGGAGCATTTGGTTGATTCAATGAAAAGTTTGTTTGCCGGTAGTTTCATTTGTTTTCAAAAGAAAATTACTTTTTGAAATATTAATAAAAATTGACAAAATAATTTATTTTAAAAAATTAATTCAACTTTTAAACTTAATAATAATATTCTTTTAAATTTTAATCAATTCGTTGACAAAACACAACAACAAAAACAGAATGTGCAATGCGTTCTTTATTCTGATAATTTTGGTCCACCAATTAGGTATAGTAGTTTTTTTTAATTAAAAACCACATTCATTTTAATTTCAAACAAAAAAACTTTCTCCAATCTTCAAAAAAACTATTAGTGCAACTCTGCACTTAAAGCAAATGCCGATTGAGGCGACTACAAACGTCGTTTTGAAGACGTTTCTCCTCACTGTCCGCGGACTGCTTGGATATGTTGACGGCAGGAATTTCCTTCTCGGCTCCCATATTTTTCTTCAATGAATCGGAAATCGGACAAATTTTTAGACTAAAAACGTTATGGTAAAATGAAAGTAGAGCCCGGTAAAAAAAAAATTCCGGGAACGGGGACGGGGTTTTCAAAAAGTACGGGACGGGAATCCCGTGTTTTTCCCGTTCCCGTAAAATCCCGCTGGGCAAAGAAGACGGAAACGGGACCGGGATTCCCGTACTTTTCCCGAGGGAATCCCATTCCCGCCGGGCTCTAAATGAAAGGCAGTGTAAGTGTAATCCAAAAAATGTGTGAGCAATATGAATTTTCATTCTACATATAAACAAAAAATGTTTCCGACAATTTCTTTGTTTATGAAGAAAAAGGGAATCAAAAAATTCGTAGCCTAAAAGTGTGAACACTAACAAAATATGTTTCGCGGAACTTTCGGAATTCACTTAAGGGGGGGGGGGGGGGGAAGAAAAATCTGTTCAAATGATTGTGGCCACAAATGTGGGAGAGGAACAAAAACTTGCATTTATGGGCGATGGGCTCTGTTATATGTAGTCAAAAACGTTTAAATTTTTAAACCAAATTTTTTCAAAATTCTCCACAAGCTTCACCATATTTTGGTAGGGGTAAGAAGGGAGCACTAGAAGCTCGTCTGCAAAATTTGGTCACGAAATATATCCATTAGCCTATGTTACAAGGTCACGAAAATCAATTCAATGGTGTGGGAATAGAGAGTGCTGTTATCATTTTGAGAGTCCTTTTGTTTGTTGTGGTCTGTTTTAGCGGGAAAATATTTATTTAAATTTTTCGAGTAAAACCAAAATTTAATTTCTTCCAAAAAAAAAAAAATCCAAAAATGAGGCTTTTTCGGAGGTCTTTCAACTGCGCTGAGCATTTATTTCATCAAAATATCTAATTATCTTTTTATATATAACAATTAGCGCCTAATTTCACCCAAAAACCCTTCAAATTTCCTAATCTTTCCAGCTACATACATATATATCATAACCGTCCCCAATTTTTTACGATGAATGCCCAAAAATTAGTTGATTACTCGCTGAGCTCGTCCGAAATTGAGGACGCATCGGAGTTGACGCCGATCCAATTCCGGGGCAAGCGCGTCCACCGGTACATCATCCGGTCGCCGTCCGTCGATTTGGATCGCCCATTGAAGCAACAGCCGACAACAAAAATGAACAAAAAGGTTTTTTTTATTGAAAAAGCTTTTAGGGAGTGGGGGGCATTTTTACATTAACAAATCATTTTTTTAAAAAGAGGAGAAATTATCGGCAATCTTCAAAAATTTTTTGCTCAAAATCGTTTTTTTTAATATTTTTTGTTTTGGTTTACATTATTGGGGGTTTTCGGGAGGTATATCGACTCGATATACTTTATATTTGCCGAGTCCACACGGCTCTAATGCAACTCCGTCCCTTAAGGACACCAAAAAGCCTGGGACTGGCCGCACATGCACCACCTCCACTTCTTCATCAACATCGCGGAAGACGACGACGACCACTGGTGGTGGTGTTGCAAATGCCATGGCACAACCGCCATCGCCGGCGGCGTCGACGACAACAATTGGTGCCTTCCGATCGCCGTCCGTCGATTTGGGCTCATTGGGCCGAATGGTGGCCGAACGCGAGCAGTCTCCAGTGAGGAAAATTTTTTAAGAAAAAAAGCCACGTTTCTAAATATGTTTATTTTTTTCAATAATTCATAAAATAAAACTCGGGGGTTTTGACAATCGTTGTGGATTTATGTTTATTTAGCTTGCGCTCAAAATTGCGGGCGACCCGACTACTGACGAAACTTGGGAGCTGATCAGCAGGTTTAACCATTTTGAGTGTTTGCACAACAAAATATTATTTTTTGAAGACCATTTTAAATTGAAAAAAAACACGAAAACTTTCAAATTTTCTTTTTTTTTCCCCGCGCAGATCCATCGGTGGACATCGCACTGTGGACGAGTGCCGTGACCAGGCCGCAAAACAGCTCCGTTGGAAGCCGCCGCCTCCTCTTCCGCCCGGGTCGAGCAGTACCAGCAGCTCAACCAATCAGCAAAAGGCGACGACGTCCGACCGGAGCATTTCGGCTGGCACGCGCCAACGGCGGAAGAGCCGCCGCAGCTCCGATGTGTACAACAAATTCTTCCGGGAGAATGTCGATGTAAATGTTTTTTTTTGATCAGAAAAAAAGCTTCAAATTTCCTTCAGGGAGTGGGACAATTTTTAGAAATTAGAGTATAATTTGTAAAGAAAATTGCTCTTCTTTTTGCGGTTGGGGTTTGAAATCGGTCATACTGAGGGCATATTTGGATTCTACGACTCTGTAAACTCCAAATTTGGGGAATTGACCAAATTCGAGCTCTTTTCGGACAATTTATGGATGGCCGGCTGATCAGAAATGACACTTTTCTGATCACCTTTCGAGTCATAGGCCAGAAATAACTTTATGATCAATTTTTGGACGTAAAAAAAATTCTGTTTTTAATTGTAAATTTTGTTATTTCCAGATTTCGTTTGGCGAGCTGGACTTGGACGACACGCTGGTCAAGGCGGTGTTCACCACGCCGCCCGAGCAGGTCAAATGCATGCGTCGTCCGTTTATGCTCCGTCCGATCGATCCGCTGGAGGATGTTGATGACAATAGTTTGGACAGCAGCGGCGGCGTCTATGGTGGCCTTGGTGGACGATGAATGGCGACGGACGGACGGACAAAAGGAGGGGGGGCCAAATTTTGACATTGAAATTTATTGTGTATTTTTGGACAACAAAAAATAAATTTTTCCTATGTCCCCGCCAATTTCCCCAAGTCGCCTATGTCACTGTTCTTCCGGATAAAAACCACAATAAGCAGTGAGCATAGTGCTTTTAGGTTAAACGAAAAAAGATTGGACTCATAAATGCAGAAGAACCGAAAAATGACAGCTTTTCAAACAGTGAACAGAAAAACATGTAATTTTGCCCGACATTCTTCAAAACAACTCACAATAAATTATGCAGCAAATGAAAAAAGCAACAATTTCAATGTTTAAGAGCATTTTATCAGTTTGAACTTCTGTTCGTCCTTTGTTCATTCATTTTCGGGGCTCACTCGGTCCTTCCGTTTGCGTCAAGCATTCTGAAAAATGGGCGTGGGTGGAATTTGGCAAGAACCGGCAGTGCTTATGGGAAGAAAATGCGGCAAATCCCCCCCCCCCTTTTCATCTTTACCCGTCGTCGCCGATGGCACTGTTCTTCGAAGTAAATGCCGGATGCAATTCCACTGACACCAATAGTCCCCCTCAACTGCCTCCTCCTCCCACTCAACCCATTTGTCTTTGTCTCGTTCAATTGGGCAACGAACCAACACTGATCCCCCCTTTGGGGTCAAAAAGTCGGCGGATTCTTTTTTCAACATTTTCGGCAAATTTTTTTTTGGTATTTTTTAATCGCAAAACGCACAAAAAGGACAGAGATGACAAAATGAATTGCAGTCGCGAATCGCGATCGGGTTAAAGCCACGCAAAAATTTTGGCATTAATAATTACGCCAATTCAAAAAAATCTGCCAAATTTCTCACATACGGTAACTAAGAAAGAAGAGGAAACAATTCTACCGTATCCCTTTTTGGTGTCTCTGTGAAGCTCACCCACCGATATCTGCCAAATTTCTCACATACGGTAACTAAGAAAGAAGAGGAAACAATTCTACCGTATCCCTTTTTGGTGTCTCTGTGAAGCTCACCCACCGATATCTGCCAAATTTCTCACATACGGTAACTAAGAAAGAAGAGGAAACAATTCTACCGTATCCCTTTTTGGTGTCTCTGTGAAGCTCACCCACCGATTGATGATACGGTAGTAGTTGCGGGACCAGCTCTCCAGACACTCCTGTCCCCCGGGGGCATGTGGGCCAGAATGTACACCCGACTAAACGAGGAGAGGCAAAATGATCAACAATGCCGACATTTTGTGGATCCCATTTCAATCAGACATGATCAGAAAATACACTCTGCTCACTTCATTTGCTTTCTCAACCGTCCACAATTGATCGACCAGCCACGTCAGAGAGCCGTCCGGATCAGTCTGATTGAGGTAGATGAACCTGAAGCGGAGATGCTCCTTCTAAGCAGACTCAATCACTTTTTGATCAAATGTTACAATCAAAATTCTTTTTGATTGGTTCTTCTCTTCTTAATTTGGACTTGATCAGGAGAATCATTTTTGGAACACGAGATTAAATGAATGAGAAAATATATAAAATCTCTTTTAAAATATTCCATCATCTAATTTTCTGGCACTTTATTTGGGGTTGCCTCCTCGAAGGAAAGCCATTATTTAGCGCTTTTGTTAAACGGATTTCACGCACAATTGACTGGACGGGGAGGGGGCTGTACATTTGGGCGCCGCCATTTAAGCCCAGAGCCATTTGAGCGTCATAAAAATAAATTTTGCAGCCTTTATTTTGCTTGGGCGTCCAAACGATTAGGCCAATTCACCGGCGGTCCCCCCACTCCATCGATCGGCCGACCTCTGTCTGCTTTCTCTGTTTAGCCGACTGCTCTCCGCTTTGCTTTTTGCTCTTAGCCTTCCCTTGCCTCATTTGCTTCCTAATTACTCCCCCGAAGCGTTGTTGTTCCCTTCCCGTTAATTCTTCTACTGACCTCCCTATTTTAATTTTGTCAAACTTTCCCCATTTTTGAATGTGATTTTTCACTAAATAATTCCCAAATGCGGCTTTTGGCCTAAAATCCGGGGATGAAATAAATAACGCAACTCGGGATTCCTCAGTCCCGAGTAGAGTAGGCCGGGACCGGGACTGGTACTGAAAACTCCAATTTTTTGGACTTATTTCTCCTTTATAAATCCCGGAGTTTTAATTTTCTCAATCCCGGCCCCGGTTTTTCCCAACAAACTCGGCCCCGGCCTACTCTAGTCCCGAGTCATAGACCTCACAACTTTTAAAAATGCCGGGGTAAATATCGCTTTGAGCTCCCAGACTCCAAATCACCCAAAATCATATTGTATACCAATCGACTCCACTTCAATATTTCACGGGAATCCCGCGGGGCGGGAATTTTGAAATTTAAACCAAGAATTATTTCTAACGTTTTTTGGTACGCACTAGAATAGGTCGGGACCGGGATCCCGACCGGAGGCAGTCGAGAAATTCCCGGTTTTTGGAATCCCGATCCCTGTTTTTGAAAAATCGAAATCTCGGTCCCGATCCCGGTTTTTGAAAAATCGAAATCCCGGATCCCGTCCCGGTCGGACCTGGGAAAAACACACCCCCAAGGATGGGGAATCCCGTACTTTTTCTCGCGGGAATCCTGTTTACGCCGGTTTCTAATATGAATGATTTTGCCCATTTTTTATCAGTGGACAATTCAGTCCCCACTGAAAAAGACTCTTCAGTAACAAGTGCTGCTCGCAAAACTTTTTTATCCGCTTCGTGCGTTAGGCTTAGAGTGGAGTCGAATCATATACAATTTGACCAATTTGGTAAGGTACCCCCCCCCCCCCCCCCCCCCGGTGTTCCAAAATTGTCCCAAATGTCCGACCACCCAAAAGTACAACAGCGACACCTGAAAGAAATGTGAGTGTTTTTAATAGAGATAGGCGGGGGGAACGGGATTCCCGTCCCGTTAAATTTGAAAACCCCGTTCCCGGGAAATTTTATTTTACCGGACTCAAGTTTTTAAACATTTTTTCTAAGTCGTGAAAAAATAATTAAGTTCAAATTGGCATAACTTTTTTTGAAAAGTATCAAATTGTTTAGCTAAAGCATTTATACTCAACAAAAGCTACCGATTTTGTCCGTATGGAGCAATTTACTAAATGTTATTTTTAACTAATAAATCAGAAAACATTCGTATGTTACCGGATGGGATTTGAATCCGGGCTTTTGAATTTAGTTTATTTTTAATTACTTTTTTACGTGTCGAGACTCTTGACAAAAAAGTTATGCGGGAATGAGATTAGAGATCGGACCGATCGAGATTCTCGATCGAAATCTCGATTGAACAATTTTTACCGAGATTTGTTCGAGATTCTTTCGAGATTTTCAGTGATCTCGATCGGTCCTTTCAAGTCCGATCTCTAAATGAGATGCAAAATGAAACGCTGTTGTGTTTTGTTTCAGCTATGTTTGTGACGACAATTGGCTGGGTGTCTTTGGGTTTATTGGACGCGCCAAACTTGGGCTCAAATTGGCGCTGCTTAGTGATCGGTTTGATGGCCTTGTGGACTTACATTTCAAGACGAGGCGATGGACGCTTGGACAATTAATAGTAAAGCAATTTCCGAACTATGGGCCATGGCTAGAGTTGGTCGGGACCGGGATTTTTGGGAAAACCCGGGATCGGGATTGAGAAAATTTAAAAACCGGGATTTTATAAGGAGGAAAATTAATCAAATCCCGGGAAAAAAACCGGGGTTTAAGGGGGAAATTAAGTCCCAAAATTGGAGACTTTAGTACCGTCCCGTAATTCATAGTAAAGCAATGTCCGAACCATGGGCCATGGCTAGAGTTGGTCGGGACCGGGATTTTTGGGAAAACCCGGGATCGGGATTGAGAAAATTTAAAAACCGTGATTTTATAAGGAGGAAAATTAATCAAATCCCGGGAAAAAACCCGGGGTTTAAGGGGGAAATTCAGTCCCAGAATTGGAGACTTCAGTACCAGTCCCGTAATTCATAGTAAAGCAATCCGAACCATTGGCCATGGCATTGAAAATATTACGGAATATTACGGTGATTGAATATAATTGCTAGTTCCATTACAAATCTTGAGGACCAATCGAAATTTTGATCGAGAATATCGATCGGTCCTTTCTCTAATTACAACCGGCACCTTACAGTATGGTCGGATTTGGCTTCAAACAACGCACTTCCCGTATGATGGTCGGCTTCATCGTTTTGATTTTGGGCGTATTTCCCATGTTTTATTGCTTAAACTATTTGGTCCGCGCAATTTGGACGATTTAAATCGGTAGAAGCACCGATCACCGACGGTCCCGAATGGGAGTTTTCTAATTTTTAGGTACGTCGATCAAAGTGTCATCGACTTTCACCATTGCATTCAGCGGCTCTTCGAGTCTGGCTCTTTAGATTTGAACAAATTCTACAGTCCTGATGTTCAACTCCAGGATTATGTGATCCGGATGATTTGGCCATTTATAGTGGAGAGAATCACCAGACTGGAAGGTTACTAGGGATGTTCGAGAGTCTCGGTTCTCGAGTCGAGAAATTTCCTGGTTTTTTTTGGGTCTCTCTCGGTGTAATTTCTCGGTCTCGAGTCTGGGTAAATTTTAAGTTTCGAGCATCCCCAAAGGTTACATCGAACTGCTGCAGCATCGCTACTTCATCAACGTTTTGCGCGACTGTGCCAATCTTCGATCGATTTTCCCTTATGGTCGAGATCGGCTTCCCGCCGATGATAGCGATGAAGCAGTGACTTTGAATCAACAAGCGCTGTTCAAATGGCTTCACATCCCTCGCGGGGACGGGCAGCCGAAAGTGTTGGAATTGGAATTTGATCAGCTTTATGATCATATGTCCGCCGTCGTCGGATGTGTGGAAGGACTCAAGGAGGTCGAATGTTCACTTTACTTTTAAATTAGCGATTGGATGGGGATTGCCTGGATAAAATAATAGTAAATATGTCACAATAATTTTAGACATTTCGAAATGCCTTCACTTCTGTCAACTTTATTATTGTTTTGAATTTGACCAGGTCATTTACGAGTCCTTTTTGTGGAAAATATGGATCCATAGGGCCCATCATTAAATCACTTAAAACCACTTTATTAGGGTTTTAGGAGCTGGTACCGATAGAACAATCAAATATTTTATTAGGATTTAACCGTTTTTTGAACCGGTTCAAATTTTGAAAAGCCTAAGCCTAAGCTTAACGAACCCCAAGCTCAGGGTGGCTTAGGCCTAAGGGGCCCTCAGATCCATATTTACCCTTTTTGTTTTTTTGAGGACATAAAATAGTGCGCAACTTAAACAATTTCAGAGCTGTGAGCCTTAAACGGTTTGGCATTTTGGCATTTGAAGTGCAAAACCAACGAACGCGGGAGCGATTGGCACTCCGATGCGTGAAGAGACGCCCCAATTGGGGCGATGACGCGTGTCTTATAGAGAGAAGGCCAATTGCGGGAGACGACGAGCAATGGACGAAATGGTCGCGGGAAGTGATTGAGAAAAAATGGATCCATCTGATCGACATCTTAGAGCTCAAAACTTTCTTCTAGCCCCCATATCTTCATGGCCATAAAAAGAAAATATTCTGTATGGTCAAATTTTTGGGTCAATGGTTTGGATCGACATCCATGGCCTTAATTTTATGATTTCCCTATTTTTTAGCTTTTGTTTTAAATAGGAATGGGGATTTGAGCTAAGGTGTGAAAGGGCGAAAATGCCTCCCAATTGAACGTTTTATTTTAAAGAATTAAGTTAAATGCCAAAAATTAATGCTTAAGACAGAAAGAAACTCGAAAATATAAGTTAGAAAACCAACAAGATCAGTAAGGTTCGAGAACATAAGTTAGACAACCAACAAGATCAGTAAGGTTCGAGAACAAAGTTAGAAAACAAACAAGATCAGTAAGGTGATTAGCCAACAAAACAATGAAACAATCCCTGAATATTGTTTGATAGTCTTTTTCGATTTCCTTTCATTAAACTTCGTCGTGTCCGGTCACCGTGGCAATCTCGAATTCGAATTTTGGCGCAAAACGCGCAGCCAACGAGTTGTGCGGGTTCAGCAGTGTGACAGCCGGAAATAAGTCGAGATTATCGTTCGACGAACAAATCGCCATTATCTGAAGTCCGAATGAACAAAGAAAATGAATTATAATATTAAAATAGTTAATATTTAAATTTTGTCGTCAGTAAAATATTCATTTGCCAACCTAAGCGATGGCCGTTCTTTGTGTAGAAAATTGTTCTTGTGGCCAAATGCACGCCGCAGCCGACGGTATCACCAACGCCGAATTTTGGCTTCCCTCCGATGAATGGACGGCCTTTGGCATCGCGTTGACATCCTTCAATCGCGTTGCCCCAGAAAGTGCCTTCACTGTCGTAGGCAAAAGTGCCCTTGTCTTCGCCAACGCACAGTTCCTCTTCCATTGCCATTTTCTTTGTAGAAAGTCCAATAGCGGCGCCACTAACAAAAAAATTGTATTAACAAAAAATACTGCACAAATTTCATTTAGTTGGCTCGATTATTGTGCATAGAATACCCAGAAATTTTTTGGCGTAAAGGCTTACACAACAATTTTTGCTATTCCCAACTTACGACGGACTGTGAAATCGCACTTCGAAATAGCATATTCCAAAGCTAGTATGTCGAGATTGGCCATTTGGCGCGGACAGACTGGTAGCCTGTGAAAGCAACAACTTTTAATATTAGCTTCAAAATTTCAATTCAAAGAGTTTTTAATGATAAAAGATTTTAAATTGACCATAAAATGATGCAGAATATTGGGCACCCAATCCATCGTCTGAGATCGTGAGGCCTGCAGCACAAGCATTGGAATCCCAAATGTTCTCCTCGACGAGACCTGGAAATTTGTGTTTAAACAAATGAGAAATCAAAATATTTCATAAAAATCAAATTTTTATTGATATTTTAAACAAAAACAAATTGTTTACCACACTTAGCTTCTCCTTTAAGGCCGACCAAATTTTCAATGCAGGAAATCTTAGCGCAAATTGCCTCCTGAACAGCTTTTTAGGGCCGGGATCTGATCGGCAGAAACTAAAATTTAAAATTCTAAAAATTTAAAATTTCATTCATTTTGGCCATTTATTCTCACCAATAATTTGTTCTTCGGTTGACTCAAGCAGCAGACAAATTGTTTATGTGCTGTTGTTGGGCTTGAAGCTGTTTTTTGAGCTCTGCAAATTCGTGCACAAATTTTTGGTAGTCCTCTGCCTTGACCAGAACCATCTGATGGGACGGGTGATAACGCAAAATTTGATTTATAAAAAATCACAGACTCCGAAGTTTTGCAATTTTTCCAAAAAAGTAGGACGCATGTACATTTTACTGGTCGGAGGACGTTCAATTTTGGAAAAAAAAGCAAATTTGTTCTTAAAGGGCAAAAGCTAAAAAAGCCCAATGTTTTGAAAAAATGAATTTTTAAAATTTGGCATCTTTCAAAAAACGGGCCAAAAACTTGTCCAATTTAGCGCTGATCGAAAACTAACCAGATTTTCAACCTTTTCAGGCTCAGCCGTTGACGTACTTTTATTAGATTGTTCCATTTTGTTGTGATTTCAAACAATTAGCTTGGATTAAATTGAAAAATCTAATTTAATAAAAAAATTGAACAATTAATACAAAAAGTGCAAAGTATGGACGTTTAAAGCCCTAAGGTTTGGGTCTCTCTTATTCGAACATTTAAAAAGGGGTTTCGGATCACAGTGTTGTCGAGTTTTTAAGAAGAATTAAGAATTAAACAGAAAAGCTCTAAAATTAAGAATAAATTTAATTTTGTTTTTTAACCAAATAAAGGAATAAGTGAGATTCATTTGTTAAATAAAGGCATAATTGTGCCGATTTTCATTTTTAGAGGCAAATAATATGTAACACAAACAAATGCATAAAAATGCTGCCGCTGTTATTTTCCTTTTTACAAAAATGGGCGTTTGTTTCTCTCTATTAGAAGTAGGGGGGGGGGAGGGTACGTTAATGGCCAATCATTAACACAAAGAACGATTGGAGTTGATTGACCCCCCCCTCCCCCCCCCCCGATTTTGATAATAATAATGTTTATTTTGTTGTTTAACACAAAGAACGATTGGAGTTGATTGACCCCCCCCCCCGATTTTGATAATAATAATGTTTATTTTGTTGTTTAACACAAAGAACGATTGGAGTTGATTGACCCCCCCCCCCCCCCCCCCGATTTTGATAATAATAATGTTTATTTTGTTGTTTAACACAAAGAACGATTGGAGTTGATTGACCCCCCCCCCCCCGATTTTGATAATAATAATGTTTATTTTGACGGTTGAGTTTGAGTGCCGCCATTTGAATGCACATTTTCAGAAAAAATGGATAAAATGTGATCGATTAACATCCATCGGCTCAAATTAACTTTCCAATTTATGTACAAAACGTAGTCAACAAAATAGGAATGGATGTGTAAGCTGCTGAGGTGTGGGAGGGCAAAAACGCCTAAATGGCAACTTAAGTCAAGAATAATTATGTCTTAAAATATGTATTTCCTAAAATAAATGGACCCTTCTACACATACATACATGTTTTTCGATCGAGATTTTTCGAGATTCTCGATCAAAATCTCGATCGGTCCTCAAGTCTTTACTCTACTTACAACCTCCTTTTTGAAATTTTCAATAATGAGGTTTACACCAACTGCACTTCTATCAATTTAAAATTCAACTTTTTAAACGATTAATTTGGGTGATTCAAAGGCGATGCAAAAGAATTGCTCAATTTTAAGTAAAATATTTGTATCATTTTTCGCCTGAGTTACTTTTTTTCGAGATTCTCGATCGGTCCTCAAGTCTTTGCTCTACATACAACCTCCTTTTTGAAACTTTTAATAATGAGGTTTACACCAACTGCACTTTTATCAATTGTTTCATATTTAAAATTCAAAATTTTAAACGAACGTAATGTATGCCAACAAGTCAAAATATTTGTATCATTTTTAAGCGCTTAATGATTAAAACAAAAGCTAAAAAATAGGGAAATCATAAAATTTTGAGCTCTAAGATGTCGAACAGAAAGTTTTGAGCTCTAAGATGTCGATCAGAAAGTTTTGAGCTCTAAGATGTCGATCAGAAAGTTTTGAGCTCTAAGATGTCGATCAGAAAGTTTTGAGCTCTAAGATGTCGATCAGAAAGTTTTGAGCTCTAAGATGTCGATCAGATGGATCCATTTTTTCTCAATCACTTCCCGCGACCATTTCGCCCATTGCTCGTCGTTTCCCGCAATTGGCCTTCTCTCTATAAGACACGCGTCATCGCCCCAATTTGGGCGTCTCTTCACGCATCGAAGTGCCAATCGCTCCCGCGTTCGTTGGTTTTGCACTTCAAATGCCAAAATGCCAAACCGTTTAAGGCTCACAGCTCTGAAATTGTTAAAGTTGCGCACTATTTTATGTCCTCAAAAAACAAAAAGGGTAAATATGGATCTGAGGGCCCCTTAGGCCTAAGCCACCCTGAGCTTGGGGTTCGTTAAGCTTAGGCTTAGGCTTTTCAAAATTTGAACCGGTTCAAAAAACGGTTAAATCCTAATAAAATATTTGATTGTTCTATCGGTACCAGCTCCTAAAACCCTAATAAAGTGGTTTTAAGTGATTTAATGATGGGCCCTATGGATCCATATTTTCCACAAAAAGGACTCGTAAATGACCTGGTCAAATTCAAAACAATAATAAAGTTGACAGAAGTGAAGGCATTTCGAAATGTCTGAAAATTATTGTGACATATTTACTATTATTTTATCCAGGCAATCCCAATCCAATCGCTAATTTAAAAGTAAAGTGAACATTCGACCTCCTTGAGTCCTTCCACACATCCGACGACGGCGGACATATGATCATAAAGCTGATCAAATTCCAATTCCAACACTTTCGGCTGCCCGTCCCCGCGAGGGGATGTGAAGCCATTTGAACAGCGCTTGTTGATTCAAAGTCACTGCTTCATCGGCCAGCAGCAGGCCGTTGGGAAGACGATCTCGACCATAAGGGAAAATCGATCGAAGATTGGCACAGTCGCGCAAAACGTTGATGGAGTAGCGATGCTGCAGCAGTTCGATGTAACCTTTAGGGATGCTCGAAACTTGAAATTTACCCAGACTCGAGACCGAGAAATTACACCGAGAGAGACCCAAAAAAACTTCTCGACTCAAGAACCGAGACTCTCGAACCGAGACTATCGAACATCTCTAGTAACCTTCCAGTCTGGTGATTCTCTCCACTATAAATGGCCAAATCATCCGGATCACATAATCCTGGAGTTGGACATCAGGACTGTAGAATTTGTTCAAATCTAAAGAGCCAGACTCAAAGAGCCGCTGAATGCAATGGTGAAAGTCGATGACACTTTGATCGACATACCTAAAAATTAGAAAACTCCCATTCGGGACCGTCGGTGATCGGTGCTTCTACCGATTTGAAGCCTCCAAATAGCGCGGCGAACCAAATAGTTTAAGCAATAAAACATGGGAAATACGCCCAAAATCAAAACGATGAAGCCGACCATCATACGGGAAGTGCGTTGTTTGAAGCCGAAATCCGACCATACTGTAAGGTGCCGGTTGTAATAGAGAAAAGACCGATCGAGATTCTCGATCAAAATTTCGATCGGTTCTCAAGTCCTTTCTCTAGTTGTAATGGAAAAAAAAAAAAAAAAAAAAAAAAAAAAAAAAAAAAAAAAAAAAAAAAAAAAAAAAAAAAAAAAAAAAAAAAAAAAAAAAAAAAAAAAAAAAAAAAAAAAAAAAAAAAAAAAAAAAAAAAAAAAAAAAAAAAAAAAAAAAAAAAAAAAAAAAAAAAAAAAAAAAAAAAAAAAAAAAAAAAAAAAAAAAAAAAAAAAAAAAAAAAAAAAAAAAAAAAAAAAAAAAAAAAAAAAAAAAAAAAAAAAAAAAAAAAAAAAAAAAAAAAAAAAAAAAAAAAAAAAAAAAAAAAAAAAAAAAAAAAAAAAAAAAAAAAAAAAAAAAAAAAAAAAAAAAAAAAAAAAAAAAAAAAAAAAAAAAAAAAAAAAAAAAAAAAAAAAAAAAAAAAAAAAAAAAAAAAAAAAAAAAAAAAAAAAAAAAAAAAAAAAAAAAAAAAAAAAAAAAAAAAAAAAAAAAAAAAAAAAAAAAAAAAAAAAAAAAAAAAAAAAAAAAAAAAAAAAAAAAAAAAAAAAAAAAAAAAAAAAAAAAAAAAAAAAAAAAAAAAAAAAAAAAAAAAAAAAAAAAAAAAAAAAAAAAAAAAAAAAAAAAAAAAAAAAAAAAAAAAAAAAAAAAAAAAAAAAAAAAAAAAAAAAAAAAAAAAAAAAAAAAAAAAAAAAAAAAAAAAAAAAAAAAAAAAAAAAAAAAAAAAAAAAAAAAAAAAAAAAAAAAAAAAAAAAAAAAAAAAAAAAAAAAAAAAAAAAAAAAAAAAAAAAAAAAAAAAAAAAAAAAAAAAAAAAAAAAAAAAAAAAAAAAAAAAAAAAAAAAAAAAAAAAAAAAAAAAAAAAAAAAAAAAAAAAAAAAAAAAAAAAAAAAAAAAAAAAAAAAAAAAAAAAAAAAAAAAAAAAAAAAAAAAAAAAAAAAAAAAAAAAAAAAAAAAAAAAAAAAAAAAAAAAAAAAAAAAAAAAAAAAAAAAAAAAAAAAAAAAAAAAAAAAAAAAAAAAAAAAAAAAAAAAAAAAAAAAAAAAAAAAAAAAAAAAAAAAAAAAAAAAAAAAAAAAAAAAAAAAAAAAAAAAAAAAAAAAAAAAAAAAAAAAAAAAAAAAAAAAAAAAAAAAAAAAAAAAAAAAAAAAAAAAAAAAAAAAAAAAAAAAAAAAAAAAAAAAAAAAAAAAAAAAAAAAAAAAAAAAAAAAAAAAAAAAAAAAAAAAAAAAAAAAAAAAAAAAAAAAAAAAAAAAAAAAAAAAAAAAAAAAAAAAAAAAAAAAAAAAAAAAAAAAAAAAAAAAAAAAAAAAAAAAAAAAAAAAAAAAAAAAAAAAAAAAAAAAAAAAAAAAAAAAAAAAAAAAAAAAAAAAAAAAAAAAAAAAAAAAAAAAAAAAAAAAAAAAAAAAAAAAAAAAAAAAAAAAAAAAAAAAAAAAAAAAAAAAAAAAAAAAAAAAAAAAAAAAAAAAAAAAAAAAAAAAAAAAAAAAAAAAAAAAAAAAAAAAAAAAAAAAAAAAAAAAAAAAAAAAAAAAAAAAAAAAAAAAAAAAAAAAAAAAAAAAAAAAAAAAAAAAAAAAAAAAAAAAAAAAAAAAAAAAAAAAAAAAAAAAAAAAAAAAAAAAAAAAAAAAAAAAAAAAAAAAAAAAAAAAAAAAAAAAAAAAAAAAAAAAAAAAAAAAAAAAAAAAAAAAAAAAAAAAAAAAAAAAAAAAAAAAAAAAAAAAAAAAAAAAAAAAAAAAAAAAAAAAAAAAAAAAAAAAAAAAAAAAAAAAAAAAAAAAAAAAAAAAAAAAAAAAAAAAAAAAAAAAAAAAAAAAAAAAAAAAAAAAAAAAAAAAAAAAAAAAAAAAAAAAAAAAAAAAAAAAAAAAAAAAAAAAAAAAAAAAAAAAAAAAAAAAAAAAAAAAAAAAAAAAAAAAAAAAAAAAAAAAAAAAAAAAAAAAAAAAAAAAAAAAAAAAAAAAAAAAAAAAAAAAAAAAAAAAAAAAAAAAAAAAAAAAAAAAAAAAAAAAAAAAAAAAAAAAAAAAAAAAAAAAAAAAAAAAAAAAAAAAAAAAAAAAAAAAAAAAAAAAAAAAAAAAAAAAAAAAAAAAAAAAAAAAAAAAAAAAAAAAAAAAAAAAAAAAAAAAAAAAAAAAAAAAAAAAAAAAAAAAAAAAAAAAAAAAAAAAAAAAAAAAAAAAAAAAAAAAAAAAAAAAAAAAAAAAAAAAAAAAAAAAAAAAAAAAAAAAAAAAAAAAAAAAAAAAAAAAAAAAAAAAAAAAAAAAAAAAAAAAAAAAAAAAAAAAAAAAAAAAAAAAAAAAAAAAAAAAAAAAAAAAAAAAAAAAAAAAAAAAAAAAAAAAAAAAAAAAAAAAAAAAAAAAAAAAAAAAAAAAAAAAAAAAAAAAAAAAAAAAAAAAAAAAAAAAAAAAAAAAAAAAAAAAAAAAAAAAAAAAAAAAAAAAAAAAAAAAAAAAAAAAAAAAAAAAAAAAAAAAAAAAAAAAAAAAAAAAAAAAAAAAAAAAAAAAAAAAAAAAAAAAAAAAAAAAAAAAAAAAAAAAAAAAAAAAAAAAAAAAAAAAAAAAAAAAAAAAAAAAAAAAAAAAAAAAAAAAAAAAAAAAAAAAAAAAAAAAAAAAAAAAAAAAAAAAAAAAAAAAAAAAAAAAAAAAAAAAAAAAAAAAAAAAAAAAAAAAAAAAAAAAAAAAAAAAAAAAAAAAAAAAAAAAAAAAAAAAAAAAAAAAAAAAAAAAAAAAAAAAAAAAAAAAAAAAAAAAAAAAAAAAAAAAAAAAAAAAAAAAAAAAAAAAAAAAAAAAAAAAAAAAAAAAAAAAAAAAAAAAAAAAAAAAAAAAAAAAAAAAAAAAAAAAAAAAAAAAAAAAAAAAAAAAAAAAAAAAAAAAAAAAAAAAAAAAAAAAAAAAAAAAAAAAAAAAAAAAAAAAAAAAAAAAAAAAAAAAAAAAAAAAAAAAAAAAAAAAAAAAAAAAAAAAAAAAAAAAAAAAAAAAAAAAAAAAAAAAAAAAAAAAAAAAAAAAAAAAAAAAAAAAAAAAAAAAAAAAAAAAAAAAAAAAAAAAAAAAAAAAAAAAAAAAAAAAAAAAAAAAAAAAAAAAAAAAAAAAAAAAAAAAAAAAAAAAAAAAAAAAAAAAAAAAAAAAAAAAAAAAAAAAAAAAAAAAAAAAAAAAAAAAAAAAAAAAAAAAAAAAAAAAAAAAAAAAAAAAAAAAAAAAAAAAAAAAAAAAAAAAAAAAAAAAAAAAAAAAAAAAAAAAAAAAAAAAAAAAAAAAAAAAAAAAAAAAAAAAAAAAAAAAAAAAAAAAAAAAAAAAAAAAAAAAAAAAAAAAAAAAAAAAAAAAAAAAAAAAAAAAAAAAAAAAAAAAAAAAAAAAAAAAAAAAAAAAAAAAAAAAAAAAAAAAAAAAAAAAAAAAAAAAAAAAAAAAAAAAAAAAAAAAAAAAAAAAAAAAAAAAAAAAAAAAAAAAAAAAAAAAAAAAAAAAAAAAAAAAAAAAAAAAAAAAAAAAAAAAAAAAAAAAAAAAAAAAAAAAAAAAAAAAAAAAAAAAAAAAAAAAAAAAAAAAAAAAAAAAAAAAAAAAAAAAAAAAAAAAAAAAAAAAAAAAAAAAAAAAAAAAAAAAAAAAAAAAAAAAAAAAAAAAAAAAAAAAAAAAAAAAAAAAAAAAAAAAAAAAAAAAAAAAAAAAAAAAAAAAAAAAAAAAAAAAAAAAAAAAAAAAAAAAAAAAAAAAAAAAAAAAAAAAAAAAAAAAAAAAAAAAAAAAAAAAAAAAAAAAAAAAAAAAAAAAAAAAAAAAAAAAAAAAAAAAAAAAAAAAAAAAAAAAAAAAAAAAAAAAAAAAAAAAAAAAAAAAAAAAAAAAAAAAAAAAAAAAAAAAAAAAAAAAAAAAAAAAAAAAAAAAAAAAAAAAAAAAAAAAAAAAAAAAAAAAAAAAAAAAAAAAAAAAAAAAAAAAAAAAAAAAAAAAAAAAAAAAAAAAAAAAAAAAAAAAAAAAAAAAAAAAAAAAAAAAAAAAAAAAAAAAAAAAAAAAAAAAAAAAAAAAAAAAAAAAAAAAAAAAAAAAAAAAAAAAAAAAAAAAAAAAAAAAAAAAAAAAAAAAAAAAAAAAAAAAAAAAAAAAAAAAAAAAAAAAAAAAAAAAAAAAAAAAAAAAAAAAAAAAAAAAAAAAAAAAAAAAAAAAAAAAAAAAAAAAAAAAAAAAAAAAAAAAAAAAAAAAAAAAAAAAAAAAAAAAAAAAAAAAAAAAAAAAAAAAAAAAAAAAAAAAAAAAAAAAAAAAAAAAAAAAAAAAAAAAAAAAAAAAAAAAAAAAAAAAAAAAAAAAAAAAAAAAAAAAAAAAAAAAAAAAAAAAAAAAAAAAAAAAAAAAAAAAAAAAAAAAAAAAAAAAAAAAAAAAAAAAAAAAAAAAAAAAAAAAAAAAAAAAAAAAAAAAAAAAAAAAAAAAAAAAAAAAAAAAAAAAAAAAAAAAAAAAAAAAAAAAAAAAAAAAAAAAAAAAAAAAAAAAAAAAAAAAAAAAAAAAAAAAAAAAAAAAAAAAAAAAAAAAAAAAAAAAAAAAAAAAAAAAAAAAAAAAAAAAAAAAAAAAAAAAAAAAAAAAAAAAAAAAAAAAAAAAAAAAAAAAAAAAAAAAAAAAAAAAAAAAAAAAAAAAAAAAAAAAAAAAAAAAAAAAAAAAAAAAAAAAAAAAAAAAAAAAAAAAAAAAAAAAAAAAAAAAAAAAAAAAAAAAAAAAAAAAAAAAAAAAAAAAAAAAAAAAAAAAAAAAAAAAAAAAAAAAAAAAAAAAAAAAAAAAAAAAAAAAAAAAAAAAAAAAAAAAAAAAAAAAAAAAAAAAAAAAAAAAAAAAAAAAAAAAAAAAAAAAAAAAAAAAAAAAAAAAAAAAAAAAAAAAAAAAAAAAAAAAAAAAAAAAAAAAAAAAAAAAAAAAAAAAAAAAAAAAAAAAAAAAAAAAAAAAAAAAAAAAAAAAAAAAAAAAAAAAAAAAAAAAAAAAAAAAAAAAAAAAAAAAAAAAAAAAAAAAAAAAAAAAAAAAAAAAAAAAAAAAAAAAAAAAAAAAAAAAAAAAAAAAAAAAAAAAAAAAAAAAAAAAAAAAAAAAAAAAAAAAAAAAAAAAAAAAAAAAAAAAAAAAAAAAAAAAAAAAAAAAAAAAAAAAAAAAAAAAAAAAAAAAAAAAAAAAAAAAAAAAAAAAAAAAAAAAAAAAAAAAAAAAAAAAAAAAAAAAAAAAAAAAAAAAAAAAAAAAAAAAAAAAAAAAAAAAAAAAAAAAAAAAAAAAAAAAAAAAAAAAAAAAAAAAAAAAAAAAAAAAAAAAAAAAAAAAAAAAAAAAAAAAAAAAAAAAAAAAAAAAAAAAAAAAAAAAAAAAAAAAAAAAAAAAAAAAAAAAAAAAAAAAAAAAAAAAAAAAAAAAAAAAAAAAAAAAAAAAAAAAAAAAAAAAAAAAAAAAAAAAAAAAAAAAAAAAAAAAAAAAAAAAAAAAAAAAAAAAAAAAAAAAAAAAAAAAAAAAAAAAAAAAAAAAAAAAAAAAAAAAAAAAAAAAAAAAAAAAAAAAAAAAAAAAAAAAAAAAAAAAAAAAAAAAAAAAAAAAAAAAAAAAAAAAAAAAAAAAAAAAAAAAAAAAAAAAAAAAAAAAAAAAAAAAAAAAAAAAAAAAAAAAAAAAAAAAAAAAAAAAAAAAAAAAAAAAAAAAAAAAAAAAAAAAAAAAAAAAAAAAAAAAAAAAAAAAAAAAAAAAAAAAAAAAAAAAAAAAAAAAAAAAAAAAAAAAAAAAAAAAAAAAAAAAAAAAAAAAAAAAAAAAAAAAAAAAAAAAAAAAAAAAAAAAAAAAAAAAAAAAAAAAAAAAAAAAAAAAAAAAAAAAAAAAAAAAAAAAAAAAAAAAAAAAAAAAAAAAAAAAAAAAAAAAAAAAAAAAAAAAAAAAAAAAAAAAAAAAAAAAAAAAAAAAAAAAAAAAAAAAAAAAAAAAAAAAAAAAAAAAAAAAAAAAAAAAAAAAAAAAAAAAAAAAAAAAAAAAAAAAAAAAAAAAAAAAAAAAAAAAAAAAAAAAAAAAAAAAAAAAAAAAAAAAAAAAAAAAAAAAAAAAAAAAAAAAAAAAAAAAAAAAAAAAAAAAAAAAAAAAAAAAAAAAAAAAAAAAAAAAAAAAAAAAAAAAAAAAAAAAAAAAAAAAAAAAAAAAAAAAAAAAAAAAAAAAAAAAAAAAAAAAAAAAAAAAAAAAAAAAAAAAAAAAAAAAAAAAAAAAAAAAAAAAAAAAAAAAAAAAAAAAAAAAAAAAAAAAAAAAAAAAAAAAAAAAAAAAAAAAAAAAAAAAAAAAAAAAAAAAAAAAAAAAAAAAAAAAAAAAAAAAAAAAAAAAAAAAAAAAAAAAAAAAAAAAAAAAAAAAAAAAAAAAAAAAAAAAAAAAAAAAAAAAAAAAAAAAAAAAAAAAAAAAAAAAAAAAAAAAAAAAAAAAAAAAAAAAAAAAAAAAAAAAAAAAAAAAAAAAAAAAAAAAAAAAAAAAAAAAAAAAAAAAAAAAAAAAAAAAAAAAAAAAAAAAAAAAAAAAAAAAAAAAAAAAAAAAAAAAAAAAAAAAAAAAAAAAAAAAAAAAAAAAAAAAAAAAAAAAAAAAAAAAAAAAAAAAAAAAAAAAAAAAAAAAAAAAAAAAAAAAAAAAAAAAAAAAAAAAAAAAAAAAAAAAAAAAAAAAAAAAAAAAAAAAAAAAAAAAAAAAAAAAAAAAAAAAAAAAAAAAAAAAAAAAAAAAAAAAAAAAAAAAAAAAAAAAAAAAAAAAAAAAAAAAAAAAAAAAAAAAAAAAAAAAAAAAAAAAAAAAAAAAAAAAAAAAAAAAAAAAAAAAAAAAAAAAAAAAAAAAAAAAAAAAAAAAAAAAAAAAAAAAAAAAAAAAAAAAAAAAAAAAAAAAAAAAAAAAAAAAAAAAAAAAAAAAAAAAAAAAAAAAAAAAAAAAAAAAAAAAAAAAAAAAAAAAAAAAAAAAAAAAAAAAAAAAAAAAAAAAAAAAAAAAAAAAAAAAAAAAAAAAAAAAAAAAAAAAAAAAAAAAAAAAAAAAAAAAAAAAAAAAAAAAAAAAAAAAAAAAAAAAAAAAAAAAAAAAAAAAAAAAAAAAAAAAAAAAAAAAAAAAAAAAAAAAAAAAAAAAAAAAAAAAAAAAAAAAAAAAAAAAAAAAAAAAAAAAAAAAAAAAAAAAAAAAAAAAAAAAAAAAAAAAAAAAAAAAAAAAAAAAAAAAAAAAAAAAAAAAAAAAAAAAAAAAAAAAAAAAAAAAAAAAAAAAAAAAAAAAAAAAAAAAAAAAAAAAAAAAAAAAAAAAAAAAAAAAAAAAAAAAAAAAAAAAAAAAAAAAAAAAAAAAAAAAAAAAAAAAAAAAAAAAAAAAAAAAAAAAAAAAAAAAAAAAAAAAAAAAAAAAAAAAAAAAAAAAAAAAAAAAAAAAAAAAAAAAAAAAAAAAAAAAAAAAAAAAAAAAAAAAAAAAAAAAAAAAAAAAAAAAAAAAAAAAAAAAAAAAAAAAAAAAAAAAAAAAAAAAAAAAAAAAAAAAAAAAAAAAAAAAAAAAAAAAAAAAAAAAAAAAAAAAAAAAAAAAAAAAAAAAAAAAAAAAAAAAAAAAAAAAAAAAAAAAAAAAAAAAAAAAAAAAAAAAAAAAAAAAAAAAAAAAAAAAAAAAAAAAAAAAAAAAAAAAAAAAAAAAAAAAAAAAAAAAAAAAAAAAAAAAAAAAAAAAAAAAAAAAAAAAAAAAAAAAAAAAAAAAAAAAAAAAAAAAAAAAAAAAAAAAAAAAAAAAAAAAAAAAAAAAAAAAAAAAAAAAAAAAAAAAAAAAAAAAAAAAAAAAAAAAAAAAAAAAAAAAAAAAAAAAAAAAAAAAAAAAAAAAAAAAAAAAAAAAAAAAAAAAAAAAAAAAAAAAAAAAAAAAAAAAAAAAAAAAAAAAAAAAAAAAAAAAAAAAAAAAAAAAAAAAAAAAAAAAAAAAAAAAAAAAAAAAAAAAAAAAAAAAAAAAAAAAAAAAAAAAAAAAAAAAAAAAAAAAAAAAAAAAAAAAAAAAAAAAAAAAAAAAAAAAAAAAAAAAAAAAAAAAAAAAAAAAAAAAAAAAAAAAAAAAAAAAAAAAAAAAAAAAAAAAAAAAAAAAAAAAAAAAAAAAAAAAAAAAAAAAAAAAAAAAAAAAAAAAAAAAAAAAAAAAAAAAAAAAAAAAAAAAAAAAAAAAAAAAAAAAAAAAAAAAAAAAAAAAAAAAAAAAAAAAAAAAAAAAAAAAAAAAAAAAAAAAAAAAAAAAAAAAAAAAAAAAAAAAAAAAAAAAAAAAAAAAAAAAAAAAAAAAAAAAAAAAAAAAAAAAAAAAAAAAAAAAAAAAAAAAAAAAAAAAAAAAAAAAAAAAAAAAAAAAAAAAAAAAAAAAAAAAAAAAAAAAAAAAAAAAAAAAAAAAAAAAAAAAAAAAAAAAAAAAAAAAAAAAAAAAAAAAAAAAAAAAAAAAAAAAAAAAAAAAAAAAAAAAAAAAAAAAAAAAAAAAAAAAAAAAAAAAAAAAAAAAAAAAAAAAAAAAAAAAAAAAAAAAAAAAAAAAAAAAAAAAAAAAAAAAAAAAAAAAAAAAAAAAAAAAAAAAAAAAAAAAAAAAAAAAAAAAAAAAAAAAAAAAAAAAAAAAAAAAAAAAAAAAAAAAAAAAAAAAAAAAAAAAAAAAAAAAAAAAAAAAAAAAAAAAAAAAAAAAAAAAAAAAAAAAAAAAAAAAAAAAAAAAAAAAAAAAAAAAAAAAAAAAAAAAAAAAAAAAAAAAAAAAAAAAAAAAAAAAAAAAAAAAAAAAAAAAAAAAAAAAAAAAAAAAAAAAAAAAAAAAAAAAAAAAAAAAAAAAAAAAAAAAAAAAAAAAAAAAAAAAAAAAAAAAAAAAAAAAAAAAAAAAAAAAAAAAAAAAAAAAAAAAAAAAAAAAAAAAAAAAAAAAAAAAAAAAAAAAAAAAAAAAAAAAAAAAAAAAAAAAAAAAAAAAAAAAAAAAAAAAAAAAAAAAAAAAAAAAAAAAAAAAAAAAAAAAAAAAAAAAAAAAAAAAAAAAAAAAAAAAAAAAAAAAAAAAAAAAAAAAAAAAAAAAAAAAAAAAAAAAAAAAAAAAAAAAAAAAAAAAAAAAAAAAAAAAAAAAAAAAAAAAAAAAAAAAAAAAAAAAAAAAAAAAAAAAAAAAAAGGTTCAAGATGCTGGTCCCGATCCCGGCTTTCACAATCCCGGTCCCGATTTTTCCCAAAAAGTCCCGGTCCCGACCAACTCTAGTTCTTATATGCTTTGAAGAATACGGCCCAAAAATAGTCCCTTTCGCGTTGGTTTGAGTGTTTTTTGTCACGTTTAAAACAGATTTCGCATATTTGGGGTTTGTGCATATTTTTTACATATTTTGTATATTTCGAGCATATTTTTTGCATTTTTGACCAAAAACTTGAAAAAATACACCCAAAATCATTGCTTTCTGGTTGTTTTTAAAAAAGAATTCATCTTTAACGATAGACTTTTAGTCATTTTCGAAAAAAAATGGTGGAGCTGAAATGACTGACTGGCGCTGAGATTACCTTATGGGGATGAGTTGGCCTGGCGGTTAAATAGCGGAACTTTCTTCAAAAATTTATTCTATTTTCCAAAAATGTTTAAATAATACGCAAAAAGACTTTTTATCTACTTATTAGAAGTTAAAAAAAGAAAAAAAAAGTATTAAGCAAATTGTGTACTAAAAGTAGTGCTGCACAAGACTTTTCCGAGACTTGAGACCGAGACTTGACCCCGAGAATCGAGACTTGACCTCGAGACCGAGACTTGACCTCGAGAATCGAGACTTGACCTCGAGACCGAGACTTGACCCCGAGAATCGAGACTTGACCTCGAGACCGAGACTTGACCTCGAGATTGACCCCGAGACTTGACCTTGAGACCGAGACTTGACCGCGAGACTCGACCCCGAGACCGAGACTTGACCCCGAGACTCTAGACCGAGGCCAAGACTCAAAAAACCCGAGACTTTTCTCGAGTCGAGACTCGAGACTTTCATGAGAGCAAGAAATTTGACTTCCGAAAAGCAGGGCATCCACTCACCGGACGCCGTGCAGTACATTCTGTTCAGTACATCCACATCCGACTGGGCCAGTGCGTCCCGAATACCCATCCTCTCGTCGTTCACTGCCGGATTCACTTTTGCCGACATCGTTTTCAGCCAATATTGGCGTGCCGTAGCTCTGTAGCTATAATGCATTACGCTGGAGAAGTCGTAGCGAATGCCGTAGCTGAACACAGACAGAAAAGCATTTAGAAGCATTCACTAATCTCATGCAGGGCCACGTCAAGAGAATCTTTTTTCAAAATTTTTTTCATTTTGGATTTTTAATTTGGGTTGCGGGCAATGTTTAGTTGTATTTTCAAACAATTCTAATGTTTGACAAAGATCATCCATAAAGAAGTCAAATGTGGCTTCCCGGTAGCCTCAATATTTTTTCTGATCAGCGGAAACGAAATGAAAAAGTTAAATTTCATTTTACGAAACGAAACGAAAAAGTTAAATTTCATTTTACGAAACGAAACGAAAAAGTTAAATTTCATTTTACGAAACGAAACGAAAAAGTTAAATTTCATTTTACGAAACGAAACGAAACGAAACCAGAGTCGCCCGGCAAGCCCTGGTCGAAATGGCGACTTTCAAAATATTGCGAGAACAATAGGATCCCCGGGGGCTCTATTATAGGATACGGTATTTTCTTCTGACAAAACGAAAAAATTATTTTTTTCCAATTACCTTGTGTATTCGGTCGCTGGGGTTCGGGTGAACATTTCAGCTGAAATGAGAGAGTTTATTGGACAACAATTTGCTTTTAATTGAGAAACCCTTAAAAAAACTTTCCGTCGACTTACTGTGTTGGGGGTCAATGTTGTCCCATAAAATGTTGATGAAATCATCCCGATCTGGAACGGAACAGGTGTCTGGGCTGACCAATTTTCATGACAAAAAGGTTAAAAATTCAAAAAATTTTTGTGTTTTTTCCCGACGACGCCTGCTGTTGGCAGCGCCGTCGGGACCCTCCATTGTATTTACCGCAAATCGTACCAAAAAAAAATTAGAAAAATTCTTCCTTTTACGGGAATCCGTTCAGGGATTCTCGTTCCGGTTAAATTTTGAAATTCCCGTTCCCGGAATTTTTATTTTACCGGAGTCTAGTCTTCACCTTTCTATTGACTAAAATTGGAAACAGAATAAGAAAGATAATTTTGAACAAAAAAAGAAAATGTTTATATTTTTCCCCAAATTGTGCCGGAGCCGTCTGACCTGGCCGAATCTGTTCATGGTCCAGCCCCAACGCGTGCATTGTCTCGTGCATTGTCACGCCCAACATATTCGGACACGCAAAATTCAATTTAATGGTATTTACTGGGCAAAACTACCCCCACGTAACTGAGCCCGCAGCTGAAAGGAAGGGAAACAGGAAATTGCTGTGCGCGCGGCGCCACCATTTAGCAAAATAAAAAGAGGTGCCAAAATGTTAAAAGTAAAGAATACTACCAGTGTTAGGCACGGCATGGCATTACCGTTGTTATGGATGAATGAAAGAGAGAGAGCAAGTGATCGGCCTTTGATCAGCCAACCGACAACGCAATTTTCCCCTCTCCCTCTCTTCTCCCTTTTTCCTCTAACGGCCTTTCTCCAACCCTTCCCATTATGTTTTGTGCTCCTCCCCCAAACAGTTGTTATGGGCCAATCCCTACCCATTGTTCGTTTATAAGATTGGCTCTTTTTGTGATCATTCGATCAGTCCGTTCATTTTCTTCCAATCGGTGAAACAATAAAGTCGCCCAAAGTTCTGCATTAGACCAAGTTAATAAAAAGGGAGGACTGCCGCCTCCTCCGGAGGGCTGAAAAGCTCTCCGGAGGATGGCCCAACAGTCCAAGCGCCTCAACCCTATTATGGTCCAGCTGGACGGATCCTGAACCCCCCCCCCCCCCCCTTCCAAAATTCGCCCCAACAGTTTCCGCTCACATTTCGCCATTTCCAACTTCCCCCGCCCCATCCGTATACCCTCTATTTTTTTTCATTTGATCACTCGATCCTATTTTCTCCCAAATCCACTTCACCATTACTGTCTCGTCTGAGTCTCGCTCGATCTATACCGAAGGTAACACCGTAACACAATTAACCGATCGTTTGCCCATTCCTCTCAATATTCTCTTTCTTTTCCACTTCAATTTCCTCTGATCATTCGTTTTGCCCATCCCACGAAAACAATTGTTCCAATTATGTTGCGAAAGCCGGCCGGCTCACAAATGCCTTGTTGCCAAATGCCCCGAGCCACCTCCCCGGGCAGGGCACTATCCCCGGGAATACTGGTATAATTAATTAAGGGAGTTCAACGTAAATTCGGGAAAAATTGGGCAACACAATAAAAGGGCAAAACAATAAATCCCGAGACTGAACAAAATAGTCGGGAAAAAAAAGGGAACAGAAGTAGGAGAGAGAGCGGTAAAGAAGAGAAATCGGGAAGAACAATGGGCAAAAGCTCGGAAGAGGAATGGACGAAATCGAGGTGGATCAACTGATCAGGATTTCGGAGAAAAATGGAAGCCTAATCACAAGTGCAAATTGGCCAATTGAAAATAACAAACGGTGTCAGCCGACCAGAGGATCAACTGATCAGAAATCGAGAAAACAGAGGACTAATCCCGTGTACCCATCGACAAAATCCGCATATAACAACTGGCTTTATTCACAAAACAATCACTTTCCGAAGCCTTATTACCGACAAAGATTTAATTCAACAACATTTAATCACCCAACTGAAACTACAGCTTTGCCAATGCCCGAATATTTTACATCAAAAGTCCTTTAACCGCCAATTGCGGCTCTACAAGTATTCAAACAAAACCCTAAAATACCAAAAGTTCGGCATTCAAAACTTCGATATTCTAAAATATTTGTTCTATTCAACATTCGGACAATTTTTGTATTATTCAACGAGCGGATCGAAAGCGAATTTTTGATAAATATTTGACTTTATTCGATACAATTCCGGCTAAAATCACGGACCAACCAGGGATGGCATTTGTCATCGGACTCTGAAGCGGAACCAACCGCTATAAAAACGGCGAGACAGAAGACACTTGGAAATACAAAAAAAAAAGGAATTGCGAAAGATAGACATCGACCAGCTGCGCAGGCGCATTGCATCTTTGGAACGGGAAGTCCAAACGTCCACCAGTTCGAGAGGACTGCCATTCCTCAACCTCTACGACGGAAGCGACTGAATTTCCGAAGGCACCGAAGACATTGGAAGAGGCGCTGATGCAGGCACGGCGAGTTGAACAAGTGCCAGGGAAGTTTCATTGAGAACAATTGGAAGCAAACGCAAAGGGACCAAAGCCGAAATTGCACTATCCGAAGTGAATGCAATCCGCACCGAGTGGAATGAGCTGCGCGAACGACTACGAGCAAAAGATCAACAGATGCATTTGAATTCGGAATGCCATCAAGACTGGGACGAGAATTGCTATGAAAACTGGGACGAAAATTACCATCAAAACTGGGACGAAAATTGCCATCAAAACTGGGACGAAAATTGCCATCAAGACTGGGACGAGAATTGCCATCAAAACTGGAACGAAAATTGCCATCAATACTGGGACGAGGATTGCCATCAAGACTGGGACGAGAATTGCTATCAAAAAGGGGACGAGAATTACCATCAAGACTGGGACGAGAATTGCCATCAAGACTGTGACGAGCATTGCCATCAAGACTGGGAGGATGATTGTCAGCATGACTGGAACGAGGATTGCCGCCATGACTGGGACTCTGGCCTTCACTGCGAAGAAATCGGATGAAATTGTCGAAATGAAGAAGACGCAGCAGAGGGAAGAAACTTTGATTTGAGAGATATGTTCAAAGAAATGCCGAAACAAATTTAAAATTTAAAATCCAAAATAAAACACAAAAACCCAAATTTGATTCGGCATTACCCATAATAACGATACATGATCAGGCATTTTGGTTGTATTCACCCCAATCTCTCTTTGTATCTCTTTTCTTTCTTTCTCACTCCTACCACCCGACAACAACTGCAATAACAACAAAAGATCGATTTCGGCAACGTGACAACAATTCTGGATGGCAAAACAACAAAAGCTCTGACGGGCAAAGATGGAAGTCAAAATATTCGGAGGATTGACTACGCGAAAAGGAAACGAAGAACTTTGAGGACATTCCATTTGCAACGATGCCCATCAGCCTGTACTCATTGTGGTATTTCATCCCATGCCAACAAACAAAACGCCGCGGGGCGGCTTTAAAGGAGCAGGGGAGTGTTATGGATGAATGAAAGAGAGAGAGCAAGTGATCGGCCTTTGATCAGCCAACCGACAACGCAATTTTCCCCTCTCCCTCTCTTCTCCCTTTTTCCTCTAACGGCCTTTCTCCAACCCTTCCCATTATGTTTTGTGCTCCTCCCCCAAACAGTTGTTATGGGCCAAATCCCTACCCATTGTTCGTTTATAAGATTGGCTCTTTTTGTGATCATTCGATCAGTCCGTTCATTTTCTTCCAATCGGTGAAACAATAAAGTCGCCCAAAGTTCTGCATTAGACCAAGTTAATAAAAAGGGAGGACTGCCGCCTCCTCCGGAGGGCTGAAAAGCTCTCCGGAGGATGGCCCAACAGTCCAAGCGCCTCAACCCTATTAACCGTGGTATTTTTTTTCGGTATACCGACCGAACAAATTTGGGATTTCGGAATTTTTTCGGTCTCGGTATTATACCAAAATACCGATACCGAATACCGACAAACCCCTATTTGCCTAACACTACTATAAATACTATCCCACTTGCTGAGGGGTTAGCTCATTTTATAAATATCATTCGGCTCCTCTCTCGACGAGAGAAATCGAATCGGTATCATTTTTAGGCTCCGGCAACAACTATTGGCCGAGATACAGCTTCTCAAAGTTGGGCAACAACCATAGGGGGGAGGGACCTTAAAAAATTGTGTGAAAATATGTTACCTATTTGATGCACTGAGTACCAATTCGTCAATAAATTTCGAAAATTAAGGAAGTTTTTAAGTAACTCAAAAGTCGGATATAATAATAAAGGCCGCTGGCGAAGACGTAGGGCGGAGGAAGAAGTCTGACGAGCGCCATTGGGGGGCGAGCGCGCGAGACCCCCGCCCCCCCGGGGTCCCGCGCAGACTTCTCCCCCCCCCCCCCCCGGGTCCCGCGCAGACTTTCCCCCCCCCCCCCGGGGTCCCGTCTAACTACTGGCCGCCCTAGTCGAGTGTGCGGTACTTTGGCTGCCTATTTTTCATGTCAAATAACATATTTCCGACAATTTTTAGAAGTGGCACCAAAAAAAGAGCCACGCACGTGGTTGAGCCGTAGTCGTTGATATATTTCATGTAGGCACCGGACGGCGAAGTCCGTGACTTCATCAAAGCGAATGCACGTCTTTGACTGAATCTCGCGAAGGGCGGCTCGTATCGTCCACTGCTCTGATGCGCCTGCAGTGATTTTGTTCCGCCACCAAATAAAAATTGGTTTACCCCCTAGTAGAGTCCGGCGGCGGGAGCCGGGACTTGCGGCGATTGGTTAACGGGAGCGGGGAAAGGGCTTCCTTCGCCCGGTAAATTTTGAATTCCTCGTTCCCGGCAAAAAAATTTGTTGCCGGGCTCTATGCTAAAACCCCAACTCGTTCCCTTTGCCCCGATTCGTTCCCTTCAAAAACTTGTACAAAAGTCGTGCGTAGAATACGAATCCAAGCCCTGTTTTTGGGGTGAGGATCAACTACGTCTGGCCAACTGAGTCTTAGGAACGTTTAGCAGCTCATAACTTTTTTCAACATTGACCACTCTTCATAATCTTTATATCATCAAAAGGCCGAATAAGAAAGTAAACATTTGAAAAAGCATTGGCAAGTCGGGGTAGGGGGACGAAGAATCGGAGTAACGGAAACGACTTGGGGTAACGGGAACGAATCGGGTAACGGGAACGAATAGGGGTAAAGAGAACGAGTCGGGTAGGGGAACGAGTTAGCGTATGGGAACGAGCTGGCCGGGAACGAGTTGGGGTCGGATCGGCTTAGGCAAGCTGAATACCAACACAGGCCCATTAGCCATGACAAACCGAACGAATTGTCCAACACAAATTTGATGGGCTGCTCAATCGACCATTTGTCATCGGGTGACTTCTCAAAGAACATCGAATTGCCGGCCCGTTTTGTCCGCATGGAATGCTCTGGGGGGAATAATGCTGGCCGCCCTCCTCCGTCAACAGCGGCGCCGGGGCCCGTCGATGGCGCGTCTTCAATTGGGAACAGCTCGGACGGCCCGTCGGGAATTGCCCGCACATTTTCGCCCGCGTGTTCAATTTGGGTGAGCATGGCGTTGGCCTGCGCTTCCGTCAGCAAAATGTCATTTTGAAAGACGCCGTCGTCCGCGGGCTCAATCTGCTCGGGGTTAAGTCTTGGCCTCGGGTCTCAAAGACTCTCGGGGGGTTTTGGGGTCTAACATCGGTCTCGAGTGTGGGGTCAAGTCTCGGGATCAGTCTTGGTCTTGAGTCTCGGGGTCCAGTCTCGAGTCTCGGGCTCGAGACTCGGTCTTGGTAACGGGCCTTTAGCATTACTAGGGGGGGGGGTCAACGTCCTGTCGCTTACGTATTCTTCCAGTCCGGCCTGTTTGAGCAGCGCCTTCTTCACTTCGTACACGCGACGTTGTCGCACTTCAATTGCCAAGTCAATGCTTTCGATCGGTATGTCGGGGCTTTTAATGACAAAATACTCACATTAAATCACACTTTATCAGGCTTGGACGGCGGCACTTACAAAAGCGACTTTAATGTCACGGATTCCAATTCAGCTAAACTTGCTCTTTGGTTAAGGTACTCCGGCTTCTGCTTTTTGCATAATCCGCCCGCGCAGCGATTCTTTTAAATTGCACAAAAAACAATTAAAATTCAAAGATAAAATCGATGGATTTTTAACTCACCACCAACATTTGTTTCGATTTTTCGTCCAACTTTTTAGCCACGGGCAAAGTTTGGACAAGTTCGTCCGGCACGTCCTTTACCAAATACTCCAAACGAAGCGGTCGTCGCGCGGGGATTGTAAAATGCAGTTTTGTTGGAAACTGGAAGGTAATGAATGGAGGCGGGCCGGAACTTGCACTGTTTAATGACCTCCTCCAAAAGTTTGTCTGTAAGACCAGGCAACACGGGCAGGACGTCCTCGTCGATGATCCACTCGGGATGGTTCCTCAACCGCTCGGCATTCAGACCTTCCCCCATTAACCCGACGACTTACGCACTTGCATTTGTCATGAGTCGGGTGCTTTGAACAGAACCTGAGCAGCAGCACAACCAACAAAATATCGTCCGTTATTAATGCCAGCGCTTACCGCATAACGCGTCGAAGCACGTGTGGCGGGATGTCCGAGTTGGGGTCGGGCGCGTAAAAGCGTCCAGGCACGCCGTCGATCAGCTGCTCTCCGAACGCGTCCACCACTGGCTTGCCGCCCAGTTCCCCCCCAACCACTGCACCCAACAACAACACTCCCCCTTTCTCATGCTGCTGCTGCGTGCCATGCTCGTGGCCTCCTTTTTTACTCGTTCCATTTCCATCCGCCTCAGTGCTGTTATTCTTCTTCTCTTCTGAGAAAAAAAGAATCGGAGGGTTTTTTGATTTTTATGTCCAAAAAAATGCCGCCCAAGAATTCGTTTCCCCCGTTGAGCTAACCATTTTTATGGCCATGCCCGGCTCTTCTTCCATGGCCATGCCGGCCTTTTCGTCCATTTGAAACTACGCCTACGCCTCCTTCTCTGCTCCAGGCGCCGACTAATTCTGCGAGCAGTTCACCGCCTCCTTCGCCTCCCCCGTGTCGGTTCCCTCCATTTACCGCACTTCTTCCGTTGCCTTCTTCCAGCCGAAGTCCGAACAGTACTCCGCTGTTGGCTACTAATAATGGGAGCGGAAACACTAAACATGCCGCAAGTACAAGTGAGGCAACGGTTGCGCGTAAACGGACCATCTGACACATATTATATTATGACGGGCACCATCCCGGAGACGCACCGAACCCGAACCGGAGGATTCAGGGGTTTTTTATGTGACCCGGATTAAGGCGGATGATATTGGCTGGTTTTCTGTGTTAAATTGAATAAGATTTTTGTGTAATATTTGCAACTTTGTAGTTTCAAATATTAAATAAAAGAAAAGCGAATTGAAAGCATAAAATTGTAACCACCTGCTGACACTCTGTGCGCGCGTCACGACAACGCGCAGAGGGCAAGGCCCGCGCCCACAATTAATAAATTTATTTGCCAATATTTCATAAATAGGATCGATCGATTAATCCATTTATATGCGTGTGTATTATATTTTAAGAATAAACTGGGCCAAGGACAGAGCCTTTGGTGGGCACCAAAGCATATTTTATGGACCGACATTTTCAAGTAGTACCTTACACAAATTAGTCTAATTTTAAATATATTACACTGTCGAAGAATTCATAAATTCAAATAGTAATTTTTATGAGTCTAGGTAAATTGCTCCGATAATTTTCGGGAAATTACTAGAGCCCGGTCAAGACGAGATCTCGTCTCGAAATCTCGAAAAATCTCGACGAGATTCTCGAGAAATCTCGTCTCGACATCTCGTCTCGAATAAAACTGAATTTTCGAGATTTTTTCGAGAATCTCGTCTCGAGTCTCGCTCGAAAGAAGCTCGAGATTCTCGATCTCGACTCCAAGAATTTTCTTTTGATTTTCAAAACTTTAGAACACAGGCTAACACTTATATTTCGTTACCAAATTTTGCAGACATGCTTCTACTGATCCCTTCTTACCCTTACAAAATTTGGTGGAGTTTCTGAAAATTTTGAAAAAAAAAAAAATTAATTTTCATCAAAAATCTCGAATCTCGACTGTTCCGCATCGAGATTTTTCGCGATACGAGATTTTTTCGAGAATCTCGTCTCGAGTCTCGCTCGAAGCTCAAGTCCGGGCTCTAGAAATTACTCTCGGAATTGCTCTCAGCGGAAAATTGCTCTCCGTAAGAAAAAATAAAATTCTGGTGGTTCGAACCCCGATTATGTAAATGATTTCTTATAAACATTCGGTGAGAGTCTATGGAGGAGTAAACAATCTTTAAAGACCTTTTAAATTAAAAAATCCTGTAAAATTTGGCAGTTGTTTAATACCATTTTTGTACCAGCTGTCCGGTTTGGAGTCAAAAACTTCCTGACAGCCGGCCTCGAGGTCAGCTTGTTCAGTGAATTGCTTTCCACGTAGGAAACGCTTAAGCGGATTAAATAAATACTACTCCGATGGAGCAAGGTTTTCTAAACCATTTTCTTGCTGTAATTGCATTGATCGCATCCTGGCCCTAACGCTTGGTTGATGCTTCTTTGTTTGGCAGCAGTTGCTGAATGGCCAAGCTCGAACTCATGGAGCACCCGTTCATGAATTTGTTGTTTAGTGCCATATTTCAAAAAATCACTAATAAATCGTAGGCACTGCAGAAAGTTTATGCGTCTAATCATAACTACAGTCTAACCTAGCAGAGTTGCAGCATCTAGATCTAGAACCAACTGAAAGCGGCTTGACACTTCACTTTCCGGAGTCATATCGTCGACGACACCCATTAAAACGTGAGGTGTAATTAATTGTTTTTTGCCATTCTCAATAAATTATGTGGCAGATATGGGAATGATCACAATCGGCATTATAAGAAATTTTGAAATTACAACAAAACAAATTGTTCCGGCCCATTTCAATTCGTCATTTCGAGCAGAGCGCTGCCCGCCGAGTCCCTGTTCACCCCGGTTGGCCTTCAAACACATCCCGGATCACCTCCCTGCGAATGTTGGGGAACATATCCTGCAGTCCGTCCAGTTCCGGCTCTGGCTTCGACTTGGTACATTTCAATCAGAGCGCTGACTGTCAAGGCCTTGCCACCACCAGTGGCCGCTAACACATCCCGAATCACCTCCTTGGAAATGCTGGGGAACATCTCATGCAGTTCGTCCAGATTCGCCTCTGGCTCCGGCTTGGTCATTTCAATCAGAGTGCTGACTGTCCAAGGCCTTGTCACCAGCAGTGGCCGCTAACACAGTCCCGAATCACCTCCTTGGAAATGCTGGGGAACATCTCATGCAGTTCGTCCAGATTCGCCTCTGGCTCCGGCTTGACCATTTCAATCAGAGTGCCGACTGTCAAGTCCTTGTTACCCTTATTGGCCTCCAACACCGTCCGAATCACCTCCTTGCGAATGAAGGGGACGATCTCCTGCAGTTCGTCCAGATCCGCCTCCAGATCCTCCTCTGAAGACGACGTTTCTGCAGCTGAACCAATGGGAAATGGTGTCGCGTGCCGAGCCAAAAATGACCAAAAAAACTTTACTTACCTGCGCCAATTGTTGGCCTGCAGAATGCACACGATTTTTGACAGTTCTCCGCCATCCAACCATCCCGAGTTCCCTTTTTATAGCATTTGTTCTGAGTTGCCAACTTTCCACAGTCAACATCCGTGTCAAGACAATCTCAACGGGGGAGGCGTGAAATTGTATTCGATTGGTTGAATGTGCGGGCACATTGAAAGGAAATCCGGCAAAATTGCATTGCCCCCTCCCCCCGCAAAAACCCCTTTTATAGGTTTTGTAAAGTGATGAAGAAAACGAATCGAATATTCCATCAAAATTTTTGTTGTTGCTTCATTAAAGCGGATTTTAGAACTGACACTGCTGAAGTGCTGTCCCCTTTGCCTGGATACTAAAACAAATATTTTTGCCACGTTTTTGGGTTTTGCGGATATAAACCCCCCCGACTGGTAGTGCTGCACGAGAGTCTCGTGTCTCGACTAGAGAAAAGTCTCGAGAAAGGATTTGAACAAGTACATAAGCCCAAATCAATTCAAGGGGTCAACGGACCCTTCATACCAGTTTTGAAAAATACATAATGACAAGAGCTGGGATTATATGCATTAGTTCTTATTAGAGTTGGTCGGGCCGGGATCCCGACCGGGACCGATCGGGTAATTCCCGGTTTTTGGAATCCCGATCCCGGTTCAAGATGCTGGTCCCGATCCCGGCTTTCACAATCCCGGTCCCGATTTTTACCAAAAAGTCCTCGGTCCCGACCAACTCTAGTTCGTATATGCTTTGAAGAATACGGCCCAAAAATAGTCCTTTCGCGTTGGTTTGAGTGTTTTTTTGTCACGTTTAAAAAATTTTGGGGTTTGTGCATATTTTTTACATATTTTGTATATTTCGAGCAAAATTTGAAAAAATACACCCAAAATCATTGCTTTCTGGTTTAGACGTTAAAAAAATTAAGTAAATTGTGTACTAAAAGTAGTGCTGCACAAGACTTAAATTTTCCGAGACTCGATACTTGACCTCGAGACCGAGTTGACCCGAGACTTGACCTCGAGACCGAGGCCAAGACTCAAAAACCCCGAGACTTTTCTCGAGTCGAGACATCGAGACTTTCATGAGAGCAAGCAAATTTGACTTCCGAAAAGCAGAGCATCCACTCACCGGACGCCGTGCAGTACATTCTGTTCAGTACTATCCACATCCGACTGGGCCAGTTCGTCCCGAACACCCATCCTCTCGTCGTTCACTGCCGGATTCACTTTTGCCGACATCGTTTTCAGCCAATATTGGCGTGCCGTAGCTCTGTAGCCATAATGCATTACGCTGGAGAAGTCGTAGCGAATGCCGTAGCTGAACACAGACAGAAAAGCTTTTTAGTAAGCATTCACTGATCTCATGCAGGGCCACGTCACGAAGAGACTCTTTGTTCAAAATCGAAAGCAACATTTTTTTTCATTTTGGATTTTTAATTTGGGTTGCGGGCAATGTTTAGGTGTATTTTCAAACTAATTCTAATTGTCTGACAAAAGAACATCAATAAAGAAGAAGTCAAATGTGGCTTCCCGGTAGCCTCAATATTTTTTTTCTGATCAGCGAAACGAAACGAAAAAGTTAAATTTCATTTTACGAAACGAAACGAAATGAAACGAAACGAAACCAGAGTCGCCCGGCAAGCCCTGGTCGAAATGGCGACTTTCAAAATTTTGCGAGAAAATAGGATCCCCGGGGGCTCTATTATACTGTAGAAAATACGGTATTTTCTTCTGACAAAACGAAAAAATTATTTTTTGTTCCAATTACCTTGTGTATTTGGTCGCTGGGGTTGGGGTGAACATTTCAGCTGAAATGAGAGAGTTTATTGGACAACAATTTGCCCTTTAATTGAGAAACCCTTAAAAAAACTTTCCGTCGACTTACTGTGTTGGGGGTCAATGTTGTCCCATAAAATGTTGATGAAATCATCCCGATCTGGAACGGAACAGGTGTCTGTTCTGACCAATTTTCATGACAAAAAGGTTAAAAATTCAAAAAAATTTTTGTTTTTTCCCGACGACGCCTGCTGTTGGCGCGCCGTCGGGACCCTCCATTGTATTTACCGCAAATCGTACCAAAAAAAAATTAGAAAAATTCTTCCTTTTACGGGAATCCGTTCAGGATTCCCGTTCCGGTTAAATTTTGAAATTCCCGTTCCCGGAATTTTTATTTTACCGGAGTCTAGTCTTCACCTTTCTATTAACTAAAATTGGAAACAGAATAAGAAAGATAATTTTGAACAAAAAAAGAAAATGTTTATATTTTTCCCCAAATTGTGCCGGAGCCGTCTGACCTGGCCGAATCTGTTCATGGTCCAGCCCCAACGCAGTGCATTGTCTCGTGCATTGTCACGCCCAACATATACGGACACGCAAAATTCAATTTAATGGTATTTACGGGCAAAACTAACCCCCACGTAACTGAGCCCGCAGCTGAAAGGAAGGGAACAGGAAATTGCTGTGCGCGCGGCGCCACCATTTAGCAAAATAAAAAGAGGTGCCAAAATGTTAAAAGTAAAGAATACTACCAGTGTTAGGCACGGCACGGCACGGCATACCGCGGTATACCGACCGAACAAATTATGGGATTTCGGAATTTTTTCGGTCTCGGTATTATACCAAAATACCGATACCGAATACCGACAAACCCCCCATTTGCCTAACACTACTATAAATACTAGTGTTCGGCAAATGGGGTTTTTCGGTATTCGGTATCGGTATTTCGGTATAAATACCGAAAAAAATACCGCGGTAATACCGAAAAATACCGCGGTATTACCGTACCGTGCCGAACACTAATAAATACTATACCACTTGCTGAGGGGTTAGCTCATTTTATAAATATCATTCGGCTCCTCTCTCGACGAGAGAAATCGAATCGGTATCATTTTAGGCTCCGGCAACAACTATTGGCCGAGATACAGCTTCTCAAAGTTGGGCAACAACCATAGGATGGTCAAAATTATAGAAAATATTTTTATTCTAAAAATTGTCTGAAAATACATATGTTATTTGATGCACTAAGTACGAATTCGTCAATAAAACTGAAAATTGAGAATTAAAGCGGTTTTTGAATTTAAAATTTTGAAAATTAAGGAAGTTTTTAAATAACTCAAAAGCCGAATATAATAATGAAAGGCCGCTGGCGGCCCGCTAACAGCGAGCATGCGGAGACGGAGCAAGTAGTGGGGCGAGACGAAGGGCGGAGGAAGAAGTCTGACGAGCGCCACTGGGGGGCGAGCGCGCGGGGACCCGCGGAGCGGGCGCGCGCGCGCGAGACCCCCAGCCGGGTCACGCGCGGACTTCTTCCGGAGCCCGGAGTCTCGCCCCACCTACTGGCCGTCGTAGTCGAGTGTGCGGTACTTTGGCTGCCTATTTTCCGTGTCAAATAACATATTTCCGACAATTTTTAGAAGTAGCACACAAAAAGAGCGCCACGAGCATGCGCACGTGGTTGAGCCGTAGTCGTTGATATATTTCATGTAGGCACCGGACGGCGAAGTCCTGACTTCAACAAAGCGAATGCACGTCTTTGACTGAATCTCGCGAAGGGCGGCTCGTATCGTCCACTGCTCTGATGCGCCTGCAGTGATTTTGTTCCGCCACCAAACAAAAATTGGTTTACCCCCTAATAGAGTCCGGCGGCGGGAGCCGGGACTTGCGGCGATTGGTTAACGGGAGCGGGGAAAGGGCTTCCTTCGCCCGGTAAATTTTGAATTCCTCGTTCCCGGCAAAAAAATTTGTTGCCGGACTCTATGCTAAAACCCCAACTCGTTCCCTTTGCCCCAATTCGTTCCCTTAAATAAAATTACAAAAACTTGTACAAAAGTCGTGCGTAGAATACGAATCCGAGCCCTGTTTTTGGGGTGGGGATCAACTACGTCTGGCCAACTGAGTCTTAGGAACGTTTAGCAGCTCATAACTTTTTTCAACATTGACCACTCTTCATAATCTTTATATCATCAAAAGGCCGAATAAGAAGTAAACATTTGAAAAAGCATTGGCAAGTCGGGGTAGGGGGACGAAGAATCGGAGTAACGGGAACGACTTGGGGTAACGGGAACGACTTGGGGTAAAGAGAACGAGTCGGGTAGGGGAACGAGTTGGCGTATGGGAACGAGCTGGCCGGGAACGAGTTGGGGTCGGATCGGCTTAGACAAGCTGAATACCAACACAGGCCCATTAACCATGACAAACCGAACGAATTGCCCAACACAAATTTAATGGGCTGCGCAATCGACCATTTCTTAGATGGTGACTTCTCCAAGAACATCGAATTGCCGGCCCGTTTTGTACGCATTGAATGCCCTGGGGGGAATAATGCTGGCCGCCCTCCTCCGTCAACAGCGGCGCCGCCGGTGTCCGTCGATGGCGCGTCTTCAATTGGGAACAGCTCGGACGGTCCGTCGGGAATTGCCCGCACATTTTCGCCCGCGTGTTCGATTTGGGTGAGCATGGCGTTGGCCTGCGATTCCGTCAGCAGAATGTCATCTTGGAAGACGCCGTCGTCGGCGGGCTCAATCTGAGGGGCGGAGGGAGAGGGAGGTAGTGATGCGCGAGAGTCTCAGGTCTCGAAAAGTCTTGGGTTTTAGGGTCTTGTGTTCGTCTCGGTCTCGAGTCTCGTATCGGTCTCGGGGTCAAATCTTGGCCCTCGGTCTCGACTGTTGCTTACGTATTCTTCCAGTCCGGCCTGTTTGAGCAGCGCCTTCTTCACTTCGTACACGCGACGTAATCGCACTTCGATTGCCAAGTCAATGCTTTCGATCGCTTTGTCGGGGCTTTTAACGACAAAATACTCACATTAAATCACACTTTATCAGGCTTGGACGGCGGCACTTACAAAAGCGACTTTAATGTCACGGATTCCAATTCAGCTAAACTTGCTCTTTGGTTAAGGTACTCCGGCTTCTGCTTTTTGCATAATCCGCCCGCGCAGCGATTCTTTTAATTACAAATTTTTATTAAAATTAAATGAAAAAATCGATGGATTTTTGCTCACCACCAAAATTTGTTTAGATTTTGCGTCCAACTTTTTAGCCTCGGGCAAAGCTTTAACGAGTTTGTCCGGCACGTCCTTCAACAAATGCTCCAAACGAAGCGGTCGTCGCGCGGGGATTGTAAAATGCAGTTTTGTTGGAAACTGGAAGGTAATGAATTGATGCGGGCCGGAACTTGCACTGTTTAATGACCTCCTCCAGAAGTTTGTCTGTAAGACCAGGCAACACGGGCAGGACGTCCTCGTCGATGATCCACTCGGGATGGTTCCTCAACCGCTCGGCATTCAGACCCTTCCCCCATTAACCCGACGACTTACGCACTTGCATTTGTCATGAGTCGGGTGCTTTGAACAGAACCTGAACAGCAGCACAACCAACAAAATACCGTTCGTCATTAATGCTATCGCTTACCGCATAACGCGTCGAAGAACATGTGGCGGGATGTCCGAGTTGGGGTCGGGCGCGTAGAAGCGTTTAGGCACGCCGTTGATCAGCTGATCTCCGAAGCCGTTTTTTGCCAACTCGTCCACCACCGGCTTGTCGTCCAGTTTCCCCCCAACCACTGCACCCAACAACAATTCCCCATTCCCGTGTTGCTGCTGCTGTTGGTCCTGCTCGTTGTTGCCTCCTTTTTTACCCGTTCCATTTCTATCCGCTTCCGTGCCGCCATTCTTCTTCTCTTCTGAGAAAAAGAATCAAAGGGATTTTTTGGTTTTTATGCCCAAAAAAAGGCCGCCCCATAATTCGTTTCCCCCGTTGAGCTAACCATTTTTATGGCCATACAAAGCCCTTCTTCCATGGCCATGCCGGTCTCTTCGTCCATTCTTGACTTCGCCTTCCTCCTCCTTTGCCCCATACGCCGACTAATTCTGCGAGCAGTTCACCGCCTCCTCCGCCTCCCCCGTGTCTGTTCATTCCATTTACCGCACTTCCTCCGTTGTCAAGAAGTCCGAACAGTACCCCGCCGTTGGCTAATAATAATGGAGGCAGCAACACCAAACATGCCGCAAGGACAAGTAAGGCAGCGGTTGCGCGTAAACGGCCCATCTGACAAGAGGAGGAAAAATAATAATCTTATATTATGACGGCACCATCCCGGGGACGCATCAAATCCGAACCGTATACCGTATAAAGGGCTTTTTGTGGTGGACCCGGACTAAATCGGGATATAATGGCTGGGGCACCCTCCCGGGAACCCGTCGAATCCAAGCCGGGATTTAGGGTTTTTGATGTGACCCGGATTAAATCAAGATAATATTGGCCGGCATGAATAAGGTTTTTGTGTATATTTACAACTTTGTAGTTTAAAATATTAAATAAAGAAAAGCGAATTTAAAGCATAAAATTATAACCACCTGCTGACATTCTGTGCGCGCGTCACGACAACGTGCAGAGGGCAAGCCGCGCCCACATATAATAAATTTATGGGCAATATTTCAGAAATAGGATCGATCGATTAATCCATTTATATGCGTGTGTATATTTTAAGAATAAAATTAAAATTTCAAATTAAAAAATCGGTGGACAGTTCGGCTCATTCATTGCCTTCTGCCACAACAAATTTGTCACATAAATTTGCCATTGTCAGCTCGGCAATTTTACCATTTGTCAAACTTTTATCCCCCAGTGGCTTCTCTTGTTGCATTGAGTTTGAACAGTTTGAAGTACGTAAGCAGAAAAACATTGTAATTGAGCTATATTTGACATGCTATTTAATTTATATTAATTGTAATTTTATTTTTCATTACAAGTATTTAAAATGTTAAGTGATTTATTATATTTTATAGTCTGGGTTATCGGAATACAAAGGAATAATTCGCTTGCACAATTTAACCCAACAGAAATTGGCTAAATCAAGCGAAGTTTTAAAATAATAGTTTTAATAAAATAGAGAACGATTAAAATTTGTTTATTTTTAAAACAAATAACTTTAAATTATTTTTTAATAGAAAGTCTTGCAAAGTATTAAGCAAGGGTGCCAACAAAAATTTCCAAATAAGGACATGGAAGACCAAAAATAAGATCTGGGGTCTGAAATGAGGACAAACTTTTAAAGGTTCTTAAATCTGATAAAACAGAGGTCCGATCGGGTAAGGACAATTCCAACAGTCATGTTGATTTCCAAGAAAATAACAAAAAAATTTGTCAAAATCCATGACGCTCAAAAAACTTTCTCTAATTTTAGGATCAGCTACATGGGGCAGGGGGGGGGGGGGGGGGGGTAGTGCTTCGCGAGAGTCTTGAGTCTCAAAGAATCTCGGGGTTTAGTGTACTCACGTCGGTCTCGAGTTCAAGTTTTAGCCTCGAGTCTCAGAGAGTGTCGGGGTTTTAGGGTTTCTTGTCGGTATCAAGTATCGCGCAAGTCTTTGATCGGGCGTTCGCGGGTAGAGCATTTGATCAAATATGATTGGTGGCTAGCCGAGTTTTATAAAACGAAATTTTACAAAATGATTATCAACGTGACGTGTAATTAATTGTTTCTGCCATTTGCCAATAAATACGTACCATTAATGGGAATGATCTCAATTTCGAAATTACAAAAAAATTGTTCCGTTCCATTTCAATTCGTCATTCTGATCAGTGCGCTGACAGCCGAGTCCCTGTCACCCCCGTTGGCCTCCAACACCATCCGTATCATCTCCTTCTGAATGCTGGGAAACATATCCAGCAGTTCGTCCAGATTCGACACTGGCTCCGGTTCGGCCATTTCGATCAGAGCGCTGACCGCCGAGTCCCTGTCACCCCCGTTGTTCTCAAACACCGCCCGAATCACCTCCTAGAGGGGAGAAAGGGAAGGGGGCAGTGATTTATGAGAGTCTCGGGTTTCGAGGAATCCCTGGGTATCGGTCTCGGGAACTCTCGGATCTCGAAATGTCTTGGGTTTTTAGGGCCTCGTGTCGGTCTCGAGATTAAGTCTTGAATCTCAAAATATTTCGGGTTTTTAGGGTCGCGTGTCGGTCTCGAGGTTAAGTCTTGGGTCTCAAAATGTTTCGGGGTTTTAGGGTCTCGTGTCGGTCTCGAGGTTATATCTTGGATCTCAAAATGTCTATCGGTCTCGAGATTAAGTTTTGGGTCTCAAAATGTATCGGGATCAAGTGCCTCGGTCTCGACTGTTGCTTACGTATTCTTCTAGTCCGGCCTGTTTGAGCAGCGCCTCTTCACTTCGTACACGCGACGTAATCGCACTTCGATTGCCAAGTCAATGCTTTCGATCGCTTTGTCGGGGCTTTTAACGACAAAATACTCACATCAAATCACATTATATTAGGCTTGGACGACGGCACTTACAAAAGCGACTTTAATGTCACCGATTCCAACTCAGCTAAACTTGCTCTTTGGTTAAGGTACTCCGGCTTCTGCTTTTTGCACAATCCGCCGGCGCAGCGATTCTTTTAATTACAAATTGCAATTAAAATTCAATGAAAAAATCGATGGATTTTTGCTCACCACCAAAATTTGTTTAGATTTTGCGTCCAACTTTTTAGCCACGGGCAAAGCTTTAACGAGTTCGTCCGGCACGTCCTTCAACAAATGCTCCAAACGAAGCGGTCGTCGCGCGGGGATTGAAAAATGCAGTTTTGTTGGAAACTGGAAGGGAATAAGTGGGCGAAACGTGTATTGTTTAATGACCTCCTCCAGAAGTTTGTCTGTAAGACCAGGCAACACGGGCAGGAACATCCCTCGTCGATGATCCACTCGGGATGGTTCCTCAACCGCATCGGCATTCAGACCCTTCCCCCAGCAACCCGACGACTTACGCACTTGCATTTGTCATGAGTCGGGTGCTTTGAACAGAACCTGAACAGCAGCACAACCAACAAAATATCGTCCGTTATTAATGCCAGCGCTTACCGCATAACGCGTCGAAGAACGTGTGGCGGAATGTCCGAGTTGGGGTCGGGCGCGTAAAAGCGTTCAGGCACTTCCGTTGATCAGCTGCTCTCCGAAGCCGTTTTTTGCCAACTTGTCCACCACCGGCTTTCCGCCCAGTTTCCCCCCAACCACTGCACCCAACAACAATTCCCCATTTCCGTGCTGCTGCTGCTGCTGCTGTTGAAAAGTAACAGAATTCTGATCGCCCTTTTAAGAACCAGAAACTAGAATTCTGTTCGCCCTTTTAAAAATCAAAAAGTAACAGAATTCTGGTTGCCCTTTTAAAAACCAGAAACTCGAATTCTGGTCGCCCTTTTAAAAAAAAGTAACAGAATTCTGATCGCCCTTTTAAAAACCAGAAATTAGAATTCTGGTCGCCCTTTTAAAAATCAGAAAGTAATAGAATTCTGATCGCCCTTTTAAGAACCAGAAACAAGAATTCTGGTCGCCCTTTTAAAAAAAAGTAACAGAATTCTGATCGCCCTTTTAAAAACCAGAAATTAGAATTCTGGTCGCCCTTTTAAAAAAAAGTAACAGAATTCTGATCGCCCTTTTAAAAACCAGAAATTAGAATTCTGGTAGCCCTTTTAAAAACCAGAAAGTAACAGAATTCTGATCGCCCTTTTAAAAACCAGAAATTAGAATTCTGGTCGCCCTTTTAAAAATCAGAAAGTAACAGAATTCTGATCGCCCTTTTAAAAACCAGAAATTAGAATTCTGGTCGCCCTTTTAAAAATCAGAAAGTAACAGAATTCTGATCGCCCTTTTAAAAATCAGAAACTAGAATTCTGGTCGCCCTTTTAAAAATCAAAAAGTAACAGAATTCTGATCGCCCTTTTAAAAATCAGAAACTAGAATTCTGGTCGCCCTTTTAAAAATCAAAAAGTAACAGAATTCTGATCGCCCTTTTAAAACCAGAAACTAGAATTCTGGTCGCCCTTTTAAAAATCAAAAAGTAACAGAATTCTGATCGCCCTTTTAAAACCAGAAACTAGAATTCTGGTCGCCCTTTTAAAAATCAGAAAGTAACAGAATTCTGATCGCCCTTTTAAAAACCAGAAATTAGAATTCTGGTCGCCCTTTTAAAAATCAGAAAGTAACAGAATTCTGATCGCCCTTTTAAAAACCAGAAATTAGAATTCTGGTCGCCCTTTTAAAAATCAGAAAGTAACAGAATTCTGATCGCCCTTTTAAAAACCAGAAACTAGAATTCTGGTCGCCCTTTTAAAAAAAAGTAACAGAATTCTGATCGCCCTTTTAAAAACCAGAAATTAGAATTCTGGTAGCCCTTTTAAAAACCAGAAAGTAACAGAATTCTGATCGCCCTTTTAAAAACCAGAAATTAGAATTCTGGTCGCCCTTTTAAAAATCAGAAAGTAACAGAATTCTGATCGCCCTTTTAAAAACCAGAAATTAGAATTCTGGTCGCCCTTTTAAAAATCAGAAAGTAACAGAATTCTGATCGCCCTTTTAAAAATCAGAAACTAGAATTCTGGTCGCCCTTTTAAAAATCAAAAAGTAACAGAATTCTGATCGCCCTTTTAAAAATCAGAAACTAGAATTCTGGTCGCCCTTTTAAAAATCAAAAAGTAACAGAATTCTGATCGCCCTTTTAAAACCAGATTGGTCGCCCTTTTAAAAATCAAAAAGTAACAGAATTCTGATCGCCCTTTTAAAACCAGAAATTAGAATTCTGGTCGCCCTTTTAAAAATCAGAAAGTAACAGAATTCTGATCGCCCTTTTAAAAACCAGAAATTAGAATTCTGGTCGCCCTTTTAAAAATCAGAAAGTAACAGAATTCTGATCGCCCTTTTAAAAACCAGAAATTAGAATTCTGGTCGCCCTTTTAAAAATCAGAAAGTAACAGAATTCTGATCGCCCTTTTAAAAACCAGAAACTAGAATTCTGGTCGCCCTTTTAAAAAAAAGTAACAGAATTCTGATCGCCCTTTTAAAAACCAGAAATTAGAATTCTGGTCGCCCTTTTAAAAATCAGAAAGTAATCTGATCGCCCTTTTAAGAACCAGAAACTAGAATTCTGTTCGCCCTTTTAAAAATCAAAAAGTAACAGAATTCTGGTTGCCCTTTTAAAAACCAGAAACTAGAATTCTGGTCGCCCTTTTAAAAGCCAGAAAGTAACAGAATTCTGGTCACCCTTCGAGGTCAAGTCTTGGCCTATGTCTCGAAAAGTGTCGGTTGAGTTTCGTGTCGGTATCAAGTCGCGGGCAAGTCTATCGGGGCGTTCGCGGGTAGAGCATTTAATAAATATGATTTGGTGGCTTGCCGAGTTTTATAAAAATGCAATTTTACAAAATGATCATCCGCGTGACGTGTAATTAACTAATTGTTTTTTCTCAATAAATTATGTGACAGATATGGGAATGATCACAATTGGCATTATATGAAATTTTGAAATTGCAACAAAACAAATTGTTCCGGCCCATTTCAATTCGTCATTTCGAACAGAGCGCTGCCCGCCAAGCCCCTGTTACCCCGGTTGGCCTCCAACACCTCCCGGATCACGTCCTTGGAAAGGCTGGGGAAGATCTCCTGCAGTTCGTCCAGTGTTGGCTTGCAGAATCCACACGATTTTTGACAATTCTCCGCCATCCAAGCATTCCGACTACCGTTTTCGTAGCATTTGTTCAGAGTTGCCAACTTTCCACAGTCAACATCCGTGTCAAGACAATCTCAACGGGGGAGGCGTGAAATTGTATTCGATTGGATGAATAATTGGCACATTGAAAGGAAATCCGGCAAAATTGCATAATAATGCCAATATTTACATCCAAAAACCCCTTTTATAGGTTCCAAGCTTGTGTGTCCATTTCAGTACCAAGGATAAACCCGGGCAAAGGGACAAAAAAAATTTGCTGGGTTTCAGTATTTTTAAGCAAAGCCTGATTTTCGAAGCGGGCCACTCGCGTCTGGCTACTTCTAACCGCTTTTGAATAGTTTTGTTTGCTTTTTCTTGTCATTGTTTATAAAGTGACATCGTTCAGTTTATTTAAGTTCAGAGTGGCTTAGGCCTAGCTAACGAAGCCCAAGCCAGGGTGGCTTGTTGTTCGTAAAATTAACTGATTTTTGCCTTTTATTTGTTTTGCTAACTTGTTATAATTTAATAAAAATGTTGCTAATTTTGTTGGTTTTAAACGGCTTTTTTGTACTGAGAAGCGAATGGCCAGACGCGAATGACCCTCACCCTGATTCTGAGTCACCACTGGGTATTAAGATGGAACTTTTGCCAAAAATCCAAACTCATTCACCGGGCGCCGTGCAGTACATTCTGTTCAGAACATCTGTCACAGCCTTGCAGTGACTTTTGAACGATGTTGAAATTACCGACGAAAATTGCAATGTTGAAATTATCAAAATTGCCTCCCCCAAATAACATTTGCAAAGTCACACACAAATAAGTGTGACTAAATTAATCTTTGTTCATTCGCCTCCGCCTTTCCCCACCATTAAGGGGTATAAATACCACCCTCAAATTATTGTAAATATGTTCACTTTAAATAAAGAAACATCCTATTCCTTGTAAACCCCAAGAGGGACAACAAAGTGGTGCCACGACCAAAAAAGAAAAGCAAAAAAAAAAGGATGTCAAGGCCTATACGAATGCGTATTCACCCATCCTTGAACAAGTTGCGAGAAAGACTGGAAGAAGTACGCCCAGTGATTGAAGCACAACAGAGAACGCCAGAAGGCACTGAGTTATTAAGAAAATCACTCGTAAAAATGAAGAGGGCTCTGAATTTCATCGAAGAAAGAATTGAACAGTGGAGACTGTATATGGCCGGATTAGAAGGTGATCAGAGAATAGAAGAAGAAGGAATTTTTGAGAATATGATAAATCACGAACGCCATATAACTGAATGGCTCGAAGATGCAAGAGAAACAATTGATGAAATTGAAATTATTTTAGTAAATGACGTTGACGATGGATCGGACACATTATCGGTAGAATTGGGCGCTCAAGTTAATGTACCAAGGGCAAGAGGGAATAGAAACGAAATAGTTGCGCCCCGATTAGAAAATCGTGAAAGGGCAGAAGCACCCTCAGTGTACTACCCGAAACTCCCATGGCCAAATTTCTTCGGTGATACCTTATCTTGGCCAGTATTCTGGCAAGCCTTTCAAACTAACATGGGAGAAAAACCGGTACCAAATGCACAAAAATGCACATACCTATTGCTAAGCCTAAAAGGAAAGGCAGCTCGAGCAATGAGAGGTTACCAACCAACGGCAGAGAACTATGATTTAGTCGTTGATGCCTTAAAAAGACTTTTTGGAAACTGAAAAAGTAATCAAAGAAGCACTCCAAAATGAACTACTGAACTTGCCACAAGCCAATGAAGCCGTAGTTTCACTACGGTCATGTTTAGAAGACGTGGAGAGAGTCGTGAGACAACTTAACAATTTAGGATACGAAGGAGATAAGGACTTCGTAATGATGACAATTAAGAATAAGTTCCCAAGAGCAATCATTTTAGAAGCATTGAAAGCAGAAAGAAATAGCGGAAAAGACTGGAATGTCGAAGATTTGATTAGAGGATTAGAAGAAATTGTTAGCTTAAGAGAAGAAGCTATGAGATGCACTAAGGTATTAAAACCAGCATCCATACAACGAGATTGGGATAATGGACAGAAACATGCCCATAAACTGAAAGAAAACTGGCAAAATAATCAGCCGAGAAATAAAAGGGATGAAAGGAATCCACAAAGGGTGTTTTTGGCACAAGACTCAAGAGATAAACAATCAGGACGGCCAAGTTCATTAAATCCAAAATGTTTTTTATGTGAGGGACCACATTGGCCGACGAATTGCAGACAACTAATTAATCGAGAAGCCCGATTAAAAATAATCGATGAACAAAAAAGATGCCAACGGTGCCTCAGGAAAGGTCATGAAAAGGCAAACTGTACAGGCAGAATGTGTTTTAATTGTAATGGAGACCATCACAAAGCAATATGCCAAAGAACAAGTCCCAGAACAGGAGCCAATCGAATTGAAATAAGGAACCCAAAACCAAGATGGCAACCAAACATGAATCAATCAAGCAATTTAATTGCTACAGCAATGAGTAATGTTAAAGAAGTACTATTAATGTCAGCTCGAGCAAACATCTCGTTAGGACCCGGCAGAGAATGCATCTCTGTCTTAGTATTTTTTGACAGCGGAAGTCAAGTATCACTAATCACGGACAAATTGATTAGGAAGATAAGTCCACCAAAAATCAGTAATGGAACATTGGATTTGTTATCCATACGGTCAAGAACACCGACTCGACTTAACTCACCAAAGTATTTAGTAAAGTTAGAAACAACAAAAGGTAAAATGGAAGAACTCATTGTAAGTCGAGTAGATCTAGTGACCAAAGGGATCAAGAGAGCTAATATTAACTCAGGCGAAATGGAATTAATGGAAGAAGAACCAGATATATTAATCGGAATGGCTGAATTTTGGAGATTCTTCAAGAATGTCGAACCTTTTATTGGCAATTTGGTCAAAGTCCAAACAGTATTCGGGACAATTATATGTGGAGAAATGAAAGGGCAAGAGAATAACATAAGCTCATTCACCGCAATGGGATTAGTACAGAAAGAAGAGGAGCCTGACAAGTTTTGGGAGTTAGAAGCAATTGGCGTCAGAGATAACCCTATAGAAAAGGATGATGAAGTAGCATTAAAGATGTTCAAAGACACAATACACCGGAACGATGGAAGATATGTTGTAAGCTGGCCTTGGAAAGGTCCCAAAGAAGAATTGCCAACAAATTACGCATTAGCATATAGAAGAATGGTCAACATAATCGAAAAACTAAAAAGATCAGAAAAACATTTAAAAGAATACGATGCAATATTCAAAGAACAATTAAAAGATGGCATTGTTGAAGAGACCGAAATTAAAGGATACAATGAACATTTTTTACCTCACCATTGCGTTATCGTTGCCGGAAAAAAGCCGAGAGTTGTATATGATGCCTCAGCGAAAACAAGAGGCAATAAATGCCTAAATGACCTTCTGTTTAGAGGTCCAATATATATGCCGGAACTGCCAGGCCTTCTGATGAGATCCAGGATACCCAAAATTGCTCTTTGGGGAGATATACAGAGAGCTTTCTGGACTTTAGAATTACAGGAAGAGGATAGAGATACAGCAAAATATCTTTGGGTAAAAGAAGTCAATAAGCCAATATCAAAGGCAAACATCTGTGCGTTCAGATTCAAAAGAGTACCGTTTGGTGTAATTTCATCTCCATTCTTGTTAGGAGCAACAGTTAAACACCATCTGAAAGAGAAGGGAACGCAATTATCAAAAGAAGTGGAAGGAAACACATTTGTCGACAATATTTTTGTTGGGTGCAAGAATACAGAAGAAACTTTAGAAAAGTATAAGGAATTAAAGAAGTTATTCGCCGACGCCCGTATGAACATAAGAGAATTCATATCAAATTCTGAAATTGTGAACAACAGAATACCCGAAGAAGATCGATTAGTGAAAGAGGATCAAAAGATTTTAGGAGTGAAGTGGGATATAAAAAAGGATTTATATCGAATCAAACTTCCAGAAATTAATGAGACCAAAACAGTCAGCAGAAGATTGGTGTTGAAAGGAATAAATTCAGTATTTGACCCATGCGGATGGCTCGTACCTTGTCTGCTACCAGCAAAAATACTATTCCAGAGTCTCTGGGAAGAAGAAAAAAAATGGGATGATAAGTTGGGAGAAGAACAGCAAAATAAATGGAGTGAAATTCAAGAATTATGGAAAGATAGATCATTTGAATGGGAAAGAAGAGTAACTCACAGCAATATTATGAGAGCACAGTTGCATGTTTTCGTGGACGCTTCAAAATACGCCTACGCAACGTGCGTTTATTTAAAAATTGAAGGAGACGAGACAAAAATAAGTCTTCTATATGCAAGAAGCAGACTAAAACCCAGAAAATTGAACATAACCATCCCAAGAATGGAACTTCTGGGAGCCTTAATTGGTGTGAGGGCAATTAATTATGTCGAAAAGGAACTCGAAATACAGATCGAGAAAAGGTTCCTATGGTGTGATTCGAAACCAGTCCTCTTTTGGATTAAATCAGCAGTGGATCAACCCAGATTTGTCCAAAATCGATTACGAGAAATACGAAAAAGTCAAGGATTAGAATGTCGGTATGTACCTACAGAAGAAAACCCTGCAGATGTAGGAAGCAGAGGATGTACGCCGGAAGAATTGAAATCGCATCCACTATGGTGGAAAGGGCCATCATGGTTAAAGGAGCAACAGTGTCTCTGGCCAGATGAAATTTCATTCAAAATTGAAGGAGAAATCAATGAAGAAGTAAAACCGGAAGTAAGTATGGCAGTCATAAAAGAAGTAGACGGTGAATTAATTCAATTTTCAAAATTTAAAAATTGGGAAAAGATCGTAAAAGTGGTGGCAAGGGTTATGAAGATAATAAAACTATGGATGAGAAAGACCAAAAAAGAGCCTGTTTCCACAAAAATAAGAAGAATGACTGAAGAAAATTTTATTAACCCACAAGATTTTGAATTGGCTGAGAAAGAAACATTAAAACAAGGCCAGAATGGATGGGATAAATACGCCGGAAACCCACCAAAAATCAGAACCTTTACAGCCAGTGATGAATTAATCAGACTCGACTCCAGAATAAAAAACAGTGAAACGACGACTAATTTTAAATTTCCTTTAGTCTTTCCAAAAGGATCCACGATCCTTGAAGTACTAGTATGGAGAGCACACGAAAAGGTCAGACACGGGAAAGTAGATGCTACTTTAAATGAATTCGTGTGCGAATTTTGGGCTCCAAATATACGAGCGTTAATAAAGAAAGTTATAAAAAGGTGCAATAAATGCAAGAGAATGAGTGGACCAGCTTTCGCATTACCACCAATGCAAAATCATCCGGAAGAAAGGGTCAGAACTTCATGTCCATTTGAATCCATATCGCTTGATTATTTAGGACCTTCATTAGTAAAAAGTGAAGGGAAGACAGTAAAATTCTGGATCTTACTAATCACATGTCTAACTACAAGAGCTGTTTACCTTGAACCAGCACTGGATTTATCTGCTTATTCTTTCCTCCAAATCTTGAGAAGATTTGCAAGTAGAAGAGGAACACCAAAAAGAATTATGTCTGACAATGCTCAGACCTTCAGATTAGCCGCAAGAGTAGCAGGTGCTTATGAGGCAAGAGGAGGAAAAGGAAGAGATGAATTGGAGAAATATTTAGTGAAAAATAAAATAATTTGGAGATTTATCCCAGCACTTTCACCATGGGCCAACTCACTATCAGAAAGATTGGTAAAAATATGTAAAGATGCCTTTAAAGCATCCTTAGGAAGAATGGTCCTACAAATGGAAGAATTAAGAACCTTTACAGCAGAAGTTGAATGGACAATGAATTGCAGACCGATTACGCATGTATCAATAGAACCCGAAGGGGAAAGAGCCCTTAGACCTATTGATTTTATAAACCCAGGAATAGAATTGGGAATCTCACTTTCAAATCTCGAAGATGAAATAAAAGGAGATGATGAAATTAATTTAGAACCTGGAAAGTTGCAAAATCAATTAAGAACACAATGGAGAAAGACAAATAAAGTATTAGAATGGTTTTGGAACAGATGGCAGAAGGAATATTTAGCTGTTCTAAGAAATAGAACACAGTGGTTGCATAAAGGCCCGAAATCACAGGAAAAAAGAGACCCAAAAGAAGGAGAAGTAGTCTTAATTGAAGACGAATTCCACCCACGTAACACCTGGCAAATGGGTAGAATAATTAAGTTAGGAGGAAATAAAGGCACAATTAGAAGTGCCCAGATACAGTTAGCACCAAAAGGAAAAGAAAAGACAGGCAGAATAATCGAAAGACCAGTGAATAAATTATACTCACTCGAAATAAAAGATCACCCAGGCAATCCACCGATCAAAGGATCGGTAGACGAGATAAATTCGGAGGAACTTGATCAACAGAAGCTAACAAAAGAAAAGAATAATCACCCAATGAAAACACGCTCCAAGACTCGGAGAGAACCGACAAAAAGTGCCGAGATAATGACAGCAATTATGATAATAGGACTAAGCATATTAGGAATGATCAATTCGACAAATGGCGAAAAGGCAAGAAACAATAACTCAGCAAGAAGAAAATGCACCGATTGCAAATTAAATTGCGGATCACACGGAATAGAATTAACCACGCCACGTCGAATGAAGAAATTTGAAATTTGCTGTATGGGTAAATGTTTCACTCATTCATATTTAAAGAGCTACGAAATAAAGTTAAAGAAAGAAAACAGATTGATTGAACATGAGTGTTTAGTGACTTATTGGGCCAAGGACAAGAAAATTTACAAAAACAATATAATTTGTCCTCCAATCGAAGAATGCCAATTGATAAATTGTTGGTTATGCCTGGAAAGAGTTGCAAACCCATATTGTTCACCACCAGGTACACTCATAATAATGGGAACTGGATTAGCATGCATTCTATCAATAATTATTTGCATTTTTATGACAGCAGGCAAAATTAATCATAAATTTATGGTGGATCATAAAAATTTGCTTTCTGCGGTCCATATTGGACGATCAGAAGCCTATTGAGATTCAGAGAGAGAAAAGTGGGCGATGATGAGTCCGAAGAAAATCTATTAAAAGTATTCGTAAAAAGAGAAAAAGAAAGGTCAGAGAGAAGAAGAAACAGACGGTTATATCGACTGGGAAGTGTTATCCTGCTGAGTTTACCGGTTTTAATTTCAATACTCACAAAAGTTGAGGGAGGTGCCGAAGTAGTGGCGGTCCAAGCAAACTCGGAAGACTGTGTACGAGACACGAACGGATCTATTTGCAGAATCAGAGGTGCAACACAACTAACAATTTTACCTACTGGTCAAAAAGAGTCATTAGCATTAAAAGATGCAAGCGGGAAAGTTGCAGGATCTCTCGATCTGACTTTAAAATATTTACAGTTACATTGCAACCAAGAGACACTAAGATGGCTGAGATCGTATAAAGTTGGGGTAGCATCAAAAAGAAGATGTCCAACTATGGGTTCATGTACCAAGGGAAAATGCAAACATACACGAATGAAGGATAAAATCCCAGAAATGAAAGAATACGAAAGTTTGCCTGGAAACACATTTTGCAATAATGGCGAGGCTATTTGGGGACACAAATGCGGACTACCCACATCCGAATGTTTCTTTTACAGAACATTTGCAGAACCAACTTCAGAGAAAGTTTGGGAATTAATTCGGTGCACAGGGTGGGACTATGAACTGAAAATGGAATTAACCCTAAGCATGGGAAACATGACAAAGAAAACAAAAGTAACGATGTTCCCAGGATTAACGGTTAAATGGGAAAAGTTTTCATTCACACCAGAAGCAATTACAGCACCAATCGCACCAGTACTGAACGATTATTTTATCGTATCAAAGGATGAAATTATTTTTGGCGGAAAAGAGATAAAAACAGATCTAACTTGTAAAGGACCCGAAGAGGCCAAAAACTTCTCATGCAAATTAAAAAAGGATGCATGTAAGGAATGTTGGTTGAACAAAGAAAAGGGCCAGATGGAATGTGCGTGTTCAGACGCAACCTTTGAAGAGATGACACCGAAATTACCATTCACAACAGCAAAATTAAACCTGAGAAGAGATGGACGGAAGATAATAAGCGAAACAGAATACTCTCCAGTCAAATTATTAGTTAGAGTTGACGCACTGAAATTAGTAACAACAACGGATGGCACAAAATGTGATATAAACATTAAAAGTTTCAGGGGATGTTACAATTGTGGTACTGGAGGGAGTTTAACGTACGAATGCAAAACAGAGTACGGTCAGTCAGAGGCAGAAATACGATGTAATAATGGGTTAATAATTTTGGCCAAGTGCAATGAAACAGGCCATGAACAAACGGATGTTTTGCACTTTGAAAAAGCAGAAGTAGATTTAATCTGCGGCGTCGAATGCCCTGGAGGAACCACTAACTTTTCATTAAAGGGAACATTAGGATATGTACCGATGAATGAAAAAGAGTTTAGAATGAGAAACACAGAGAAATTAAATGAGGACGAAACAGAGTGGAACTGGGAAAGTCTGAAAACTGTGGATTGGGAATATTTACTAAAATATTCATTTAACTGGAAAAACAGTTTAATTATCATAACCCCTTTGATAATTGGGGCAATAATTTTATTGATATTTGTCTTTCTATTTCTAAAATTCTCACCAGTCTTGAGAGGATTTAGAGTGATCAGCAGAAACATACTTATATTTTTTATGTTGATCAATTTGCTCCCCGCTGGAACAGTTTTTCTTCCCAGCGGAGGGTCGCAGGAGAGCGACAGAATAAAAATGAGCAACATGACAAACACAAAGAGCAATGATTATAAAATTTGCGGAAACAAAAGACCAAAAATTCAGTCTATTAAAAAGATTGACTCAGAACCTTCAGCAAATTCAGATGAAGAGAACAAAGAATGGTTTAAAAGAAATGCTAAAAGAATAAATATCCCATTTATTGCTCAGAGTGAGAGCAAAGATCAGAGTCCAAACATAAATTCACAGCATAAAAGAAGAATAAAATTCAGGAAGGGGCATAACCCCAACCAAACATTTTTCCCAACATCCCCCATAAAAATGGCCGAAAGAAAGACACCCCTGATTACATTTGCGGCAGAATTAATGCAAATCAACAACAAAGAAGTCCCGAGAATTCTAAGTCTTGGGTCGAAAAAAGTCCGGCAACTTGAGGCAGAAATGAAAGACGTTGAGGAGCGAGGCGGTAGGATTTGGAGCGCAATGAATGCGAAAGAAGGAGGACCACTGCAAAATTGGGCAGTGGTAATAGAAAAACCAGAACGGATGGACTTTGGAGGTGTCAAATCGGTAAAGGAGCTGAATAAGCAAATAAATCAGATTGAAATTCCGGGATGGGCAATTTACGGACCAGGAATCGTAGCACACCAAAAGTTTTTTCCAATCGCAGGGATTGAAATCGAAGGAATTTTAGATATTTATGACATGTTTCACGAATTCATAATCGGGATTGAACCCAAAACGGAACAGAAAAGGGTCTCATTTGGAAAGGAGACCAGTTACGAGACAGAAACAGAGACAAACGAAACAAACTGAAAACAACGAAAGAGCTGTTGAATTTATCATAGAATCAGTATCGAATTCTGTTGAATTTCAGGCGGAAGGAGAGTTCTTTCGAGAAGAAAGAAATACCCTTAAACAAAACGAGACCACGAGAACTGATGGACGGTTTGCCCTGAAGGTAAAAGGCGAATCCGACCCAAGAAAGGGAATATCTATTAAGGGAATAATAAAATGGTCAATTTTTATATTGATCCATCTTATCTGTATGGCCACGGCCATGGACAACAAAAGGGGCTTAGATGAAAGCATCCTCGATGATTTTTCCGATGAAGAGACACCCCCAAAACGGGCAAAAGTGGCCGAAGGAATTATGGCAACAATAGACTGTCAACCATCAACAAGTCGAGAAGGAAACCAAACCGGGACTGGCAAAATGGAAAACGAAATTGGGGCACTTGTCCAAGCGAACCCAATGTTCGTGTCGCAACTGGCCACGGTAGCGGGACAGTTACTGGGCACAGTTCTGAGAGAGGAACGCACCGGAACCACGAAAGTGTGGAGAGGAAGAGGAAGCGCCGGACGAGGAGGATTCACCAAACGCGGGGGAGGGACATGGGGCTCTCCCAATTTCCCACAGGCCAAACGGGAAAGCAATGACCAACGACAACCTCCTCATCAACTGGCAGCAACAGCATCTGAGACGCTCCACGAACTGGCAGAACACTTCCGCACCTCCAACCCCGAACTTGCCATTCTACTAGTTGCACTCGAAGCAGGGATGGCCGAATTATCCTACCACGCAAAGACAGGCCATTGGTGCAGCAGATGAGCCAACCGTTTCGCCCCCCGGAGTGTCACAGCCTTGCAGTGACTTTTGAACGATGTTGAAATTACCGACGAAAATTGCAATGTTGAAATTATCAAAATTGCCTCCCCCAAATAACATTTGCAAAGTCACACACAAATAAGTGTGACTAAATTAATCTTTGTTCATTCGCCTCCGCCTTTCCCCACCATTAAGGGGTATAAATACCACCCTCAAATTATTGTAAATATGTTCACTTTAAATAAAGAAACATCCTATTCCTTGTAAACCCCAAGAGGGACAACAACATCCACATCCGACGGAGCCAGTCCATCCCGCCAGCCCATCTTCGCGTCGTTCACTGCCGGATTCACTTTTGCCCTCATCGTTTTCAACCCGGATTGGCGTGCCGCCTGGCTGCTGTCGTAATGCATTACACTGGAGAAGTCGTATGGAATGCCGTAGCTGAACACAGAAAAAAAAGTTTTGTTATCAAATTTTTTCGGATTTTTTGGATTTATTTTTCATATTCTCACTTTCTTCAAAAACAGGTTCGTTCTAGCCTTTATAAGGTTATATGGACAGTATTTGTGTTTTCAATAAAGAAGTTTGTAGTTTGCTCGGGTGGCTTTTTTAAAATTTTCGTCAACATATCTTTTTACAATATTAAAAACCCGAGTCCGGTATTTAAGTTTTCCGGGGTCCCATTGAAAAGGATAATTACTGCAACGGCTTTAATAGGATCCTTTTCTTTAGCTAAAAATTAGTTCACATTATCCGTTTTAAATGAACAAATTCCGTTAAAATCCAATAATTTTTCTCTTTCCATCGTCGAAATGTCGCGAAAGCGCCCTGCAATGATAACATTAGGCAGACCTTGTGTGTGTGTACTTTGACGAGACTTCGAACAGTGTTTATGAAATGGGAGGTTAATTAGAGAGAGACTTTTAAATGAGAAACTATTAAAGACATTTATTTATTTATTCCGTCCACTTACTGTTTTGGGGGTCAATGTTGTCCCATAAAATGGTGATGAAGTCGTCCCGATCTGGAAACAGTCAAGAATGGGTAACAACAACTGCTGCTGTTGCTCTTCGCCCCGGTGTTGATCAGGGAAGTAACCGGATGCCAAAAAAAGTCCCGGAAATCCGGCATCCGGTTACATCCCTGCTGGTGTCGACCCCACCACCTCCCGCCATACAAGTGCGTCGTTACGTCTCACCTGGTCTCACTTGTTCATGGCGCAGACCCAACGCGTGCAGTGTCTCGTGCACTACCACTCCCATCAAATTCGTATTCACACACCGCGCAAAGTTCAAATCAATTGTGTTTAAGGGCAAAGTTTTCCCCACGTAGCTGAGCCCGCAGCTGAAAAAGGAAGCGGCGCCATTTAGCAAACAAAAGGCACCGGCAGCACACAAAAGCGCCGGCGCCAATTAGCAAACAAAAGGCGCCGGCGCCAATTAGCAAACAAAAGGCGCCGGCGCCAATTAGCAAACAAAAGGCGCCGGCGCCAATTAGCAAACAAAAGGCGCCGGCGCCAATTAGCAAACAAAAGGCGCCGGCGCCAATTAGCAAATAAATGAGCACGGACTTTTTTATGCTTTGGGCGTTGATGTATTTTATGTGGGGGCCGGACGGCGAAGTCGCGACTTTGTCAAAACGAATGCACGTCTTTGACTGAATCTCGCGAATGGCGGCCCGTATGGTCGATTTATCTGATGCGCCTGCAACGTGCAAAAAACAATTGGTTCCCTCCCCCCCCCCCCCCCCCCCAGTCTCAAGCCCGGCGGCGGGAGTCGGAACTCACGCGCGAACAGTACGACGGGATTCCCGTTGATTCCCCCGTTACCGGTAAATTTTGAATCCCCGCACCCGGTTAAAATTTACCGGGCTCTATTATCCACTTCCAATTTTAGTGCCGAATCTCGGCTGAATGGCCAACCCAGGCCCATTGGGACTCATTTGTCAGCTCAGTGGCTGCCATGACAAACCGAACGAATTGTCCAACACAAATTTGATGGGCTGCTCAATAGACCATTTATCGTCCGCTGACTCTTCTAAGAACAACGAATTGCCGGCCCTTTTTGTCCGCATGGAATGCCCTGGGGGGAATAATGCTGGCCGCCCTCCTCCGTCAACAGCGGCGCCGGTGTCCGTCGATGGCGCGTCTTCAATTGGGAACAGCTCGGACGGCCCGTCGGGAATTGCCCGCACATTTTCGCCCGCGTGTTCGATTTGGGTGAGCATGGCGTTGGCCTGCGATTCCGTCAGCAGAATGTCATTTTGAAAGACGCCGTCGTCCGCGGGCTCAATCTGCTCGGGGTTAAGTCTTGGCCTCGGGTCTTGAAGACTCTCGGGGTTTTGGGGTCTAACATCGGTCTCGAGTTGGGGTCAAGTCTCGAGATCAGTCTTGGTCTAGAGTCTCGGGCTCGAAACTCGGTCTTGGTAACGGGCCTTCAGCATAACTAGGGGGGGGGGGTATCGTCCTGTCTCGCTTACGTATTCTTCCAGTCCGTCTTGTTTGAGCAGCGCCTTCTTCACTTCGTACACGCGACGTAATCGCACTTCGATTGCCAAGTCAATGCTTTCGATCGCTTTGTCGGGGCTTTTAACGACAAAATACTCACATTAAATCACACTTTATCAGGCTTGGACGGCGGCACTTACAAAAGCGACTTTAACTGTCACCGGATTCCAACTCAGCTAAACTTGCTCTTTGGTTAAGGTACTCCGGCTTCTGCTTTTTGCATAATCCGCCCGCGCAGCGATTCTTTTAATTACAAATTGCAATTAAAATTCAATGAAAAAATCGATGGATTTTTAACTCACCACCAACATTTGTTTGGATTTTTCGTCCAACTTTTTAGCCACGGGCAAAGTTTTGAACGAGTTCGTCCGGCACGTCCTTCAACAAATGCTCCAAACGAAGCGGTCGTCGCGCGGGGATTGTAAAATGCAGTTTTGTTGGAAACTGAAAGGTAATGAATTGATGCGGGCCGGAACTTGCACTGATTAATGACCTCCTCCAAAAGTTTGTCTGTAAGACCAGGCAACACGGGCAGGAACGTCCTCGTCGATGATCCAGTCGGGATGGTTCCTCAACCGCTCGGCATTCAGACCCTTCCCCCACAAACCCGACGACTTACGCACTTGCATTTGTCATGAGTCGGGTGCTTTGAACAGAACCTGAACAGCAGCACAACCATTTGACTCAAAATATCGTCCGTCATTAATGCCAGCGCTTACCGCATAACGCGTCGAAGCACGTGTGGCGGGATGTCCGAGTTGGGGTCGGGCGCGTAAAAGCGTTCAGGCACGCCGTTGATCAGCTGATCTCCGAAGCCGTTTTTGCCAACTTGTCCACCACCGGCTTTCCGCCCAGTTTCCCCCCAACCACTGCACCCAATAACAATTCCCCATTCCCGTGTTGCTGCTGCTGCTGTTGGTCCTGCTCGTTGTTGCCTCCTTTTTTACCCGTTCCATTTCTATCCGATTCCGTGCCGCCATTCTTCGTGTCTCCTGGAAAAAAAAAATCAAAGGGTTTTTTTGATTTTTATGCTGAAAAAAGTGCCGCCCCAGAATTCGTTTCCCCCGTTGAGCTAACCATTTTTATGGCCATGCCCAGCACCTCGTCCATGGCCATGCCGGTCTCTTTCGTCCATTTGAACTACGCCTACGCCTCCTTCTCTGCTCCAGGCACCGACTAATTCTGCGAGCAGTTCACCTCCGCCTCCCCCGTGCCTGTTCCCTCCATTTACCGCACTTCTTCCGTTGCCTTCTTGCAGCCGAAGTCCGAACAGTACCCCGCCGTTGGCTACTAATAATGGAGGCAGCAACACCAAACATGCCGCAAGTACAAGTAAGGCAGCGGTTGCGCGTAAACGGCCCATCTGACAAGAGGAGGAAAAATAATAATCTTATATTATGACGGCACCATCCCGGGGACGCATCAAATCCGAACCGTATACCGTATAAAGGGCTTTTTGTGGTGTCACCCGGACTAAATCGGGATATAATGGCTGGGGCACCATTCCGGGAACCCGTTGAATCCAAGCCGGGATTTAGGGTTTTTGATGTGACCCGGACGGATTAAATCGGGATAATATTGGTGCCGACATGGCGGTTAAATCGCATCAGATTTTTGTAATATGTACATGTAGTTTGCAATATTAAATAAACAATTCAAAGCACAAATGCTCACAAAATATAAAATAATTCTTCAGCTTTTCCAATATTAAATAAAACAAATTGACAGCATAAAATAGTCATAAAAATATAAAATATTAATTTATTTCCCAATATTAAATAAAGAAAAGCGAAATTGAAAGCATAAAATTGTAACCACCTGCTGACACTCTGTGCGCGCGTCACGACAACGCGCAGAGGTCCAGGCCTCCGCCAACATAAAATAAATTGTCAATATTTTAGAAATAGGATCGATCAGCCATTTTATGCGTGTGTATATTTTAAGAATAAAATTTGCCCAAGGACAGAGCCTTTGGGGGACAACGGAGCAACACATTTTATGGACAGAAAAGAATGCATTTTAACTCGTACTTTACATAAATTCTCCATATCCGGATATATCCGCAGATATCCGGATATCCGTGCCCATGCTTGCAATAGTGTAATAAAATGCAGAAAAATCAGCGCTTTTCATTTTAAAATCTTATAAAATGAAAGTATAATCAATTTTAAAAAATTACAAAATAATTCGTAACAATTTTTTGATTTTCAAAAAGGCTATTGGATAATTTTCTTATTGAAGTTGCGGATTACATTGAATAAATTATTCCTGAAAATTTTCTAAAAAAAGCTCCAAAGTTTCAAACACGAATCCGAGAAACAGATTTTATTCCGAACCCCGAAATCGAACAATTCGAAATTTCAGACGTCGAAAATAAATAATTTATGCATGAACCCAAAAAGGTTAAAATCTTCAGAAAATGCACGAAAATGTTTGCAATAATGAGAAAATTCTCGACATTACAAATTTTGAGAAGCAGGCCAAACATGAATTGATTTTTTGAAACAAAAATATGTATTTAGGCAAATGCTGCAACAATCAAAACGTTTTCACAACGATAGGTCAATTGCTTATTTGATATTAGCCATTCATATGCTGATGCCAGGAATATTCATTTGGTCCCGGTAACCGTTGTTGGCGGTACCGATCGACGAAATCCCCCCGCCCCTCCCCGCTCCGATCGGGTGCCCATGTCCCCCGGAGCAAATCTTCTTCTCAGCCGACTTGCCCGATCAAAATTCAACATCGTTGTTACCCTGCGCACGCATTATCTTTTTCACTGATTGAAATTTCTGATCAGCTATCCGTCATCCCCGACCCATCATCGCCTATCTATTATATCGTTTGGTGATAGGGGATCTCTCCCGGATAATCCTCCGAACGCATTCGATGACATCAGCGCGTTCAGCTGCTCATATGATCACTCCGCTCGGGCGGATGACCGATCGGCCATGCCGTCCGTTGTCGCCTCGAGCGGCACCCACCGTACACACAGTTCGACAAACCTTATTTTGACGCCGTAAATGCGCCGCCCTTCAAACCGCCACCCATTGCCGCCGTTGTCGAGCGCTTATAAAAGGAAGGTGCCCATCTCCATTCACATCCATTCACCTCAAGTCGCTTTCCCCCGTTTTACGAAATTTAAGCCACTGTTTGTGATTTCCAAAATGTTTTTAAAGCCCTTTATTAAAGCGTGATCCGTCCGATCCAGAAGGTTGTGCGATCAAATTGATCAGACCCTCCTGGCCTTGGATCTGATCACAGACATCAGGTTTAGATGAAGATTTGAGTCTATCCACATCTCTAAACAGTTGTGTTGGTCGGGATTCAAGATTAGGCGTCCCAAATCTTAAGTCCCGGGATTTTTGGTTCCCGAGAACCGGCCTCCCTCCGTGGCCCCGATCACGGGCACAGGAGGGTGCCAGTTATTGACTTCGAATTGCCTACATTGGCCTTTTGTTTTACGCCTAACAAGGCTTTTTCGCTAGCTAAACGCTGTCAAATTGCACTATGTCCCGTCTCATTCTGCTGATCGCCTTGATCGTGTTGTTCTGCGCTTGCGCGCTCGTTGACCACGCCCGTGCTGGGTCGTTTCTTGAATTCCGCCACCATGGGCGTTTCTTAAATCCGCAACATATATTTTATGAAGTAGTTTTAGACATTATAACGCCAAAGTCTAAAAAGTTTTTCATGCACTTTGTGGTCTTTTTTTTGTAAATTCTTTTGTGTTTGTATGAATTGTGAGAGGACACTTTTTAGGTTTCTTTAAGATTCTATTTGGCCCAGGTCAACATTTTGTTAAAATTCTGCAAAAAAAAAAAATGTAGAATCAAATAAATCCCATGCCATTTATATTCAAATAAATTTCTTTCATATAACAAGTTTCATGCAAATTCTAAGCTCAAAAATAGCCTTTTTGCGTTAAAATGGCACTTTGGACCTTTAGTGCCTACTATTTGCTTTATTTTGAACTTTTTGTGCCTATTTCGGCATTTTTCCTAATAATTCTTAAGAAGAAAATGCTAATAAATCGAAAAATACACCTAAAAATCGATGTTTCATTTTCCGTAAAATTTTTTCTAAAAATAGATTGTATTTTCCTGAGATCGACTTTGCTTGAACCAAAACACTTAATTAAAAAATTTTGATATAAATTTCACAAAATAACTATTTTTTATTTTGGCTATTATAATCGATCGTCATTTTTGTAAATGATGATTATTAGTAGGAAAAATATTTACGAGATGTATGTCAGAAATATTGAATTGGTCCCGGTTCAAAAGGTTAGGAAAATATTTATGAGATGTTTGAATACTGATTAGCCCTGGAATTTCATATAAATGCCCCTAATTTCAGAGGTTATCTTGCTCATAAATGGAAGGATTTTGGATTTTAATTTTTGTGTCATTCTTTACGACAAATTCACTCAAAAAAGCCGAATCCGTAAAATTGGAACTCAAAACATTTGATGAAATATTCGGAAAAGGCTGGGAGGACAAAGATGAAGCCGAAGATTTGAAAACGCCGGCGCCAACATAAAATACCTGACAGATATGAGAATGATCACAATCGGCATTATAAGAAATTTTGAAATTACAACAAAACAAATTGTTCCGGCCCATTTCAATTCGTCATTTCGAGCAGAGCGCTGCCCGCCGAGTCCCTGTTATCCCTTGTTGGCCTTCAACACATCCCTGGATCACCTCCTTGGAAATGATGGGGAACATCTCCTGCAGTTCGTCCAGTTCCGGTTCTGGCTTCGGCTTGGACATTTCAATCAGAGCGCCCACAGCCAACTCCCTGTTACCCTCCTTGGCCTCCAACACATCCCGGATCACCTCCTTGGAAAGGCTTGGGGAAGATATCCTGCAGTCCGTCCAGTTCCTCCTCCGATCCTCCTCTGAAGACGGACGTTTCTGCAGCTGAACCAATGGGAAATGGTGCCGCGTGCCGACCCAAAAAAAACAAAAAAATATTTACTTGCGCCAATTGTTGGCCTGCAGAATGCACACGATTTTTGACAATTCTCCGCCATCCAACCATCCCGAGTTCCGTCTTTGTAGCATTTTTTCTGAATTGCCCACATTCCACAGTCCAACATTCTTGTCAATACAATCTCAACAGGGGGAGGCGAGAATTGTATTCCGATTGGATGAATAATGGGCACATTGAAAGGAAATCCGGCAAAATTGCATAATAATGCCAATATTTACATCCAAAAACCCCTTTTATAGGTTCCAAGCTTGTGTGTCCATTTCAGTACCAAGGATAAAACCCGGGCAAAGGGACAAAAAAAATTTGCTGGGTTTCAGTATTTTTAAGCAAAGCCTGATTTCGAAGCGGGCCAATCGCCACTCGCGTCTGGCTACTTTTGTTGTTCGTAAAATTACTGATTTTGGCCTTTATTTGTTGTTTTGCTAACTTGTTATAATCAAGCATGGACATGGATGTCCGGATATCCGCGGATATATTCGGACACGGATTTAAAAATTTGTATCCATGACCATGCCTGGTTATAATCTGATACAAATGTTTGCTTAATAAAAAAAAAACGGTTAAGTGATTTTGAGCCTGGGAGTTCAGATCCATATTTACCAATTGGTCCAAAAATTACACTAGCGATGTTGTTTCTCTCTTTACTTTTCCTAAGCTAAGAAAAAAATTTTTTTCTTCAAAATTTTGGAATTTTGGTGCGAGGTTGTTATAGTGGGGAAGTGCCCGAGTGCGACGTGGTGGGAGGGGGGGGGGGGGGGGGGGGGGGGGGGGTCAGACCCCCCCTTGTGCATGTATGTCACTCACCGGGCGCCGTGCAGTACATTCTGTTCAGAACATCAACATCCGACTGGGCCAGCCCATTCTTCTCGCCCATCTTCGCGTCGTTCACTGCCGGATTCACTTTTGCCGTCATCGTTTTCAGCCCATATCGGCGTGCCGAAACTGTGCTGTCGTAATGCATTACACTGGAGAAGTCGTAAGGAATGCCGTAGCTGAACATAGAAAAACTTTTGTTTTCAAATTTTTTCGGATTTTTGGATTTTTTGGTGGGCAGTATTTGAGTTTTCAAAAAAGAAGTTTGTAGTTTGCTTAGGTGGCTTTTTTTAAATTTTCGTCAACAGACCTTGTGTGTGTGTACTTTGACGATACGTCGAACATTGTTTATGAAATGGGAGGTTAATTAGTAGAGAGACTTTTAAATGAGAAACTATTAAAGACATTTATTTATTTATTCCGTCCACCTACTGCTTTGGGGATTCAATGTTGTGCCATAAAATGGTGATGAAGTCGTCCCGATCTGGAAACAGTCAAGAATGTGTAACAACAAAGCTGCTGCTGTTGCTCTTCGCCCCGGTGTTGATCAGGAAGTACCCGAATGCCAAAAAAAAGTCCCGGAAATCCGGCATCCGGTTACATCCCTGCTGGTGTCGAACTCCTCCCCCCCCCCCCGTCGTTCAAGTGCGTCGTTGCGTCTCACCTGGCCGCACGTGTTCATGTAGCAGCCCCAGTGCGTGCAGTGTCTCGTGCACTACCACATCTATCATATTCTCATCCACACACAGCGCAAAGTTCAAATGAATGAGATTTAGGGGCAAAGTTCGGCCCACCAAGCTAAGCCCACAGCTGAAAGAAGGAAGCGGCTCCATTTAGAACACAAAAGGCGCCGGCAGCACACAAAAGCGCCGGCGCCAATTAGCCCACAAAAAGCGCCGGCGCCAATTAGCCCACAAAAAGCGCCGGCGCCAATTAGCACACAAAAGGCGCAGGCGCCAATTAGCACACAAAAGGCGCAGGCGCCAATTAGCAAACAAAAGGCGCAGGCGCTAATTAGCAAACAAAAGGCGCAGGCGCTAATTAGCACACAAAAGGCGCAGGCGCCAATTAGCAAACAAAAGGCGCAGGCGCTAATTAGCACACAAAAGGCGCAGGCGCCAATTAGCACATAAATGAGCACGGACTCATTTATTCTTTGGTTGTTGATGTATTTTATGTGGGGGCCACGCGGCGAAGTCGCGACTTCGTCAAAGCTAATGCACGTCTTTGACTGAATCTCGCGAATGGCGGCCCGCACCGTCGATTTCTTTGATGCGCCTGCAACGTGCAAAAAACAATTGGTTCCCTCCCCCCTCCCAGTCTCAAGCCCGGCGGCGGGAGGTGAAACTCCCGCGAGTACAGTACGACGGGATTCCCGTTGATTCCCCCGTTACCGGTTTGCTTCCTCCCCCCCCCCCCTAAACTCCCCTCCACCCCCGCGGGGAAAGTGTCCACCGGGACGGGCGACCACTCCTCCCCCCCTCTCCCGCTGTTATGGTCCACCAAACGCGCCTTTGACCCGAATATGGACTCTGAATGAATGAATGAATGAATACAAAAATTCCCCATGTCTTTCCTCTGTTTACACCGCCCCCTCTTTTTCACCCAGGCCCATTGGGACTCATTTGTCAGCCCAGTGGCTGCCATGACAAACCGAACGAATTGTCCAACACAAATTTGATGGGCTGCGCAATTGGCCATTTCTGAGTTGGTGAATTCTCCAAGAACAACGAATTGCCGGCCCTTTTTGTCCGCATGGAATGCCCTGGGGGGAATAATGCTGGCCGCCCTCCTCCCTCAACAGCGGCGCCGGTGTCCGTCGATGGCGCGTCTTCAATTGGGAACAGCTCGGACGGCCCGTCGGGAATTGCCCGCACATTTTCGCCCGCGTGTTCGATTTGGGTGAGCATGGCGTTGGCCTGCGATTCCGTCAGCAGAATGTCATCTTGGAAGACACCGTCGTCGGCGGGCTCAATCTGAGGGGCGGAGGGAGAGGGAGGTAGTGATGCGCGAGAGTCTCAGGTCTCGAAAAGTCTTGGGTTTTAGGGTCTTGTGTTCGTCTCGGTCTCGAGTCTCGTATCGGTCTCGGCCTCAAAAAGTCTTTGTCCGCGCTGACTTTTGCTTACGTGTTCTTCCAGTCCGGCCTGTTTGAGCAGCGCCTTCTTCACTTCGTACACGCGACGTAATCGCACTTCGATTGCCAAGTCAATGCTTTCGATTGGTATGTCGGGGCTTTTAATGACAAAATACTCACATCAAATCACACTTTATCAGGCTCCAGGGCTGACGCAAAATTTTGATTTCGAACCATCGGAATTTCGACATTATATTCCGAATTTCACAAATCGAAAGATGAATTCTTCGAAATTTAAAAGTAAAAAATTGAAGCGAATACATTTCTGGGACCAATCTACAGAAAGCAATAACGGCGGCGCTTAAATTTTTTCCCGTTTAGCTCCACTAATTTTAATCTCTTTCGAGTAAGGTTGTCTGTTTCAAACCAAACCGAGACCAAAAACCGGCATTTTTGATTTGGTTCTAATAAACGATAAGAAATATGACTTTTTGGTTTCACTCATTTGAATTTTTGACTAAATACATTTCGCGACAGCCCTGCCGTTGGGCAGCGGCACTTACAAAAGCGACTTTAACGTCACGGATTCCAACTCAGCTAAACTTGCTCTTTGGTTAAGGATACTCCGGCTTCTGCTTTTTGCATAATCCGCCCGCGCAGCGATTCTTTTAAATTGCACAAAAAACAATTAATTCAATGAAATTTAGCGGATTTTTAACTCACCACCAACATTTGTTTGGATTTTTCGTCCAACTTTTTAGCCACGGGCAAAGCTTTAACGAGTTCGTCCGGCACGTCCTTCAACAAAGGCTCCAAACGAAGCGGTCGTCGCGCGGGGATTGTAAAATGCAGTTTTGTTGGAAACTGGAAGGAAATGAATGGAGGCGGGCCGGAACTCGCACTGTTTAATGACCTCCTCCAGAAGTTTGTCTGTAAGACCAGGCAACACGGGCAGGACGTCCTCGTCGATGATCCACTCGGGATGGTTCCTCAACCGCTCGGCATTCAGACCCTTCCCCCAACAACCCGACGACTTACGCACTTGCATTTGTCATGAGTCGGGTGCTTTGAACAGAACCTGAACAGCATCAGAACCATTTTGACTCAAATATCGTTCGTTATTAATGCCAGCGCTTACCGCATAACGCGTCGAAGCACGTGTGGCGGAATGTCCGAGTTGGGGTCAGGCGCGTAGAAGCGTCCAGGCACGCCGTCGATCAGCTGCTCTCCGGACCCATTGTTTGCCAAATTGTCCACCACCGGCTTGCCGCCCAGTTCCCCCCCAACCACGGCACCCAACAACACTCCCCCTTTCTCATGCTGCTGCTGCTTGCCATGCTCGTGGCCTCCTTTTTTACCCCTTCCATTTCCGTCCGCCTTAGTGCTGTTATTCTTCTTATCTTCTGAGAAAAAAAGAATCGGAGGGTTTTTTGATTTTCATGCTGAAAAAAATGCCGCCCCAGAATTCGTTTCCCCCGTTGAGCTAACCATTTTTATGGCCATGCCCGGCCCTTCTTCCATGGCCATGCCGGCCTTTTCGTCCATTTGAAACTACGCCTCCTCCTCCTTCTCTGCCCCATGCGCCGACTAATTCTTCGAGCAGTTCACCGCCTCCCCCGTGTCTGTTCCCTCCATTTACCGCACTTCTTCCGTTGCCTTTTTCCAGCCGAAGTCCGAACAGTACTCCGCTGTTGGCTACTAATAATGGAGGCAGCAACACTAAACATGCCGCAAGGACAAGTGAGGCAGCAGTTGTCCGTAAACGGAACATCTGACAAGAGGAAGATCTGTTAAGGTATTATAACGGGCATCATCCCGGAGACGCATCGAATCCGAACCGGGGGATTCAGGGGGCTTTTTGGTGTGATCCGGATTAAATCGGGATGATATTGACGCAGGTGAGATAATATTGGCCGGCATTCCTGTGTTAAATTGAATAAGATTTTTGTGTAATATTTGCAAACTTTGTAGTTAAAATATAAATAAAGAAAAGCGAATTGAAAGCATAAATAAGGATCGATCGATTATCCATTTATAATGCGTGTTAATTATATTTTAAGAATAAAATTGGGCCAATGACAGAGCCTATGGTGGACACCAGAGTATATTTTATGGACCGACATTTTCAAGTCGTACTTTACACAAATTAGTTTAATTTTAAATGCATTACTCTGTCGAAGAAATTCATAAATTCTGTAATTTTATCAAATAGCAATTTTCTAGCTTTAATTTAAAAAATCCTGTAAAATTTGGCAGTTGTTTAATACCATTTTTGTATCAGAGCTGTCCGGTTTGTAGTCAAAAACTTCCTGACAGCCGGCCTCGAGGTCAGCTTGTTCGGTGAATTGCTTTCCCCTGTAGGACGGATTAAATAAATAGTTACTCCGATAGAGCAAGCTTAGGGCGATATAGAAAGTGAATTTACCCCTTTCCAGCACCTGAATTTTTTAGAGAGCCAGTTATGTTTTTTTGTTGATATTTTTAATAGAATCAGGCCTTGGGGTACACTACTGCTCCAAAATCTGTCGGTACTGAGCGTCCAGACCCGTTCTTACGCTCAAGACTCGTGTCACCATCCAAAAATTTTCTAAACCCATTTTCTCACTGTAATTGTATTGACAGTATCCTGGCCTAACGCTTGGTTGATGCTTCGTTTGGCAGCAGTTGCTGAATGGCCAAGCTCGAGCTTATGGAGCATCCGTTCATGAATTTGTTGTTTTGTGCCATATTTCATAAAATCACTAATAAATCGTAGGCACTTCAGAAAGTTGTTGCGTTTAATCAGAACTCCAGTCTAACCAAACGGCCATGAGCTGAGCTAACCGAATTACAAGAAGCATGTCATGGTTAGAGCTGTTCGAGGACTTGAAATTTAGCGCGAACCGAGACCGAGAAATGACCCTGAGATTCGAGACCGAGACACAAAAAAACCGAGAAATTTTCCGACTCGAGAACCGAGACAGAGAAATTTCGAATTTTTTTTATAAGGTTTCTGAGTGATTTTTGGGTTTTGATTAACAAATAAGAAACAATAAAAAGGAATAATTCATTAAATTAAAAGAATAAAATCAGTTCTCAGTAGGGGAGTAGAACCTACGGTAAATAAACTATATGACAGAATTCAACCACCGAGCCAATTCTCGAGTCTCGTTTTCCGAGACCGGGTAATGACACCGAGACCGATACCCAAAAAACCGATAAATTTCTCGACTCCAGACCGAGACTTTCGAACAGCTCTAGTTACTATTTGTGTTTTTTGTCTTAGAGTTGCAGCATCTAATTGTTGTTTATGCGCCCGCATCTGGCGCATATCCCTATAAAAATGAAAGAAATCAAAAAGTGTCTCAACGCTTTCAATTAGACAAGCTTGGTTTGTCGGATGCTGAGCCCAATAGTAGCCGACACGGAGAATTTGATGAATGTAGGAAGTGTGAAACAATCTAGAGCCAACTGAAAAGCGGCTTGACACTTCACTTTCCGGAGTCATATCGTCGACGACACCCATTAAAACGTGATGTGTAATTAATTGTTTTTGCCATTTCTCAATAAAATATGTGACAGATATGGGAATGATCTCAATCAGAATTAATGAATTTTACAAAAAAAAAAAATTGTTCCGGCCCATTTCGATTCGTCATTCGATCAGAATGTTCACCGCCAAGTCCCTGTCACCCCGGTAAACCAGAAACTAGAATTCTGTTCGCCCTTTTAAAAGCCAGAAAGTAACAGAATTCTGATCGCCCTTTTAAAAATCTATAAACCAGAAAGTAACAGAATTCTGATCGCCCTTTTAAAAATCTATAAATCAGAAAGTAACAGAATTCTGGTTGCCCTTTTAAAAACCAGAAACTAGAATTCTGTTCGCCCTTTTAAAAGCCAGAAAGTAACAGAATTCTGATCGCCCTTTTAAAAACCAGAAACTAGAATTCTGGTAGCCCTTTTAAAAATCTATAATCAGAAAGTAACAGAATTCTGATCGCCCTTTTAAAAACCAGAAACTAGAATTCTGGTAGCCCTTTTAAAAATCTATAATCAGAAAGTAACAGAATTCTGATCGCCCTTTTAAAAACCAGAAAGTAGAATTCTGGTAGCCCTTTTAAAAATCTATAAATCAGAAAGTAACAGAATTCTGGTTGCCCTTTTAAAAACCAGAAACTAGAATTCTGTTCGCCCTTTTAAAAGCCAGAAAGTAACAGAATTCTGATCGCCCTTTTAAAAACCAGAAACTAGAATTCTGGTAGCCCTTTTAAAAATCTATAATCAGAAAGTAACAGAATTCTGATCGCCCTTTTAAAAACCAGAAACTAGAATTCTGGTAGCCCTTTTAAAAATCTAAAATCAGAAAGTAACAGAATTCTGATCGCCCTTTTAAAAACCAGAAACTAGAATTCTGTTCGCCCTTTTATAAATCAGAAAGATAGCAGAATTCTGATCGCCCTTTTTTAAAAATCAGAAACTAGAATTCTGTTCGCCCTTTTAAAAGCCAGAAAGTAACAGAATTCTGATCGCCCTTTTAAAAATCTATAAATCAGAAAGTAACAGAATTCTGATTGCCCTTTTAAAAACCAGAAACTAGAATTCTGGTCGCCCTTTTAAAAATCAAAAAACACAATTCTGATCGCCCTTTTAAAAATCAAAAAGTAACAGAATTCTGGTTGCCCTTTTAAAAACCAGAAACTAGAATTCTGGTCACCCTTTTAAAATCTATAAATCAGAAAGTAACAGAATTCTGGTTGCCCTTTTAAAAACCAGAAACTAGAATTCTGGTAGCCCTTTTAAAAATCTATAATCAGAAAGTAACAGAATTCTGATCGCCCTTTTAAAAACCAGAAAGTAGAATTCTGGTAGCCCTTTTAAAAATCTATAAATCAGAAAGTAACAGAATTCTGGTTGCCCTTTTAAAAACCAGAAACTAGAATTCTGTTCGCCCTTTTAAAAGCCAGAAAGTAACAGAATTCTGATCGCCCTTTTAAAAACCAGAAACTAGAATTCTGTTCGCCCTTTTAAAAGCCAGAAAGTAACAGAATTCTGATCGCCCTTTTAAAAACCAGAAACTAGAATTCTGGTAGCCCTTTTAAAAATCTATAATCAGAAAGTAACAGAATTCTGATCGCCCTTTTAAAAACCAGAAACTAGAATTCTGGTAGCCCTTTTAAAAATCTATAATCAGAAAGTAACAGAATTCTGATCGCCCTTTTAAAAACCAGAAACTAGAATTCTGTTCGCCCTTTTATAAATCAGAAAGATAGCAGAATTCTGATCGCCCTTTTTTAAAAATCAGAAACTAGAATTCTGTTCGCCCTTTTAAAAGCCAGAAAGTAACAGAATTCTGATCGCCCTTTTAAAAATCTATAAATCAGAAAGTAACAGAATTCTGATCGCCCTTTTAAAAACCAGAAACTAGAATTCTGGTCGCCCTTTTAAAAATCAAAAAACACAATTCTGATCGCCCTTTTAAAAATCAGAAACTAGAATTCTGGTCGACCTTTTAAAAATCAAAAAATAACAGAATTCTGATCGCCCTTTTAAAACCAGAAACTAGAATTCTGGTCGCCCTTTAAAAATCAAAAAACAGAATTCTGATCGCTCTTTTAAAAACCAAAAACTAGAATTCTGATCGCCCTTTTAAAAATCAAAAAATAACAGAATTCTGGTCGCCCTTTTAAAACCAGAAACTAGAATTCTGGTCGCCCTTTTAAAAATAAAACCAGAAAGTAACAGAATTCTGGTCGACCTTTTAAAACCAGAAACTAGAATTCTGGTCGCCCTTTTAAAAATCAAAAAACAGAATTCTGGTCGCCCTTTTAAAAATCAAAAAACAGAATTCTGATTGCCCTTTTAAAAACCAGAAACTAGAATTCTGGTCGCCCTTTTAAAAATCAAAAAACAGAATTCTGATCGCCCTTTTAAAAATCAAAAAGTAACAGAATTCTGGTTGCCCTTTTAAAAACCAGAAACTAGAATTCTGGTCACCCTTTTAAAATCTATAAATCAGAAAGTAACAGAATTCTGGTTGCCCTTTTAAAAACCAGAAACTAGAATTCTGGTCGCCCTTTTAAAAATCTATAAACCAGAAAGTAACAGAATTCTGGTCACCCTTTTAAAAATCAGAAAGTAACAGAATTCTGGTCACCCTTCGAGGTCAAGTCTTGGCCTATGTCTCGAAAAGTGTCGGTTGAGTTTCGTGTCGGTATCAAGTCGCGGGCAAGTCTATCGGGGCGTTCGCGGGTAGAGCATTTGATAAATATGATTTGGTGGCTTGCCGAGTTTTATAAAAATGCAATTTTACAAAATGATCATCCGCGTGACGTGTAATTAACTAATTGTTTTTTCTGAAAAAAAACCTGACAGATATGGGAATGATCTCAATCGGAATTATATGAAATTAAAATTACAAAAAAAAAATGGTTCCGACCCATTTCAATTCGTCATTTTGATCAGAGCGTTGACCGCCAAGTTCCTGTTACCCCGTTTGGCCTCCAACACCGACCGGATCACCTCCTTGGAAAGGCTGGGGAATATCTCCTGCAGTTCGTCCAGTTCCGGCTCTGGCTCCGGTTTGGCCATTTCGATCAGAGCGCTCACAGCCAAGCCCCTGTTACCCCGTTTGGCCTCCAACACCGACCGGATCACCTCCTTGGAAAGGCTGGGAAAGATCTCCTGCAGTTCGTCCAGTTCCGGCTCTGGCTCCGGTTTGGCCATTTCGATCAGAGTGCTGACTGCCAAGTCCTTGTTACCCCGGTTGGCCTCCAACACCTCCCGGATCACGTCCTTGGAAAGGCTGGGGAAGATCTCCTGCAGTTCCTCCTCGGAAGACGGCATTTGTGCCGCTGAATCAATGGGAATGGTGCCGCGTGCCGACCCAAAAAATAACAAAAAACTTTACTTACTTGCGGCAATTGTGCAGAAGCCACACGATTTTGGACATTCCTTCGCCATCCGGGCATTCCGACTTCCCTTTTTATAGCATTTTTTCTGAAGTGCCCACATTCCACAGTCAACTTTCTTGTCAATACAATCTCAACAGGGGGAGGCGAGAATTGTATTCGATTGGATGAATAATTGGCACATTGAAATGAAATCCGGCAAAATTGCATAATAATGCCAATACTTAATAACATCCAAAAATCCCTTTTATTATAGGTTCCGTCTTTTTGACGCTCATTTGTCAGCCTTTAAACTGGATTTTAGGCTTGATTGATACTGAATATAGATTTATCTTTAAGTGTGATTTTGTGCATTTTTTGAGTCTTTTTTTCGAAGCGGGCCAATCGCCACTCACGTCTGTCTACTTCTAACCACTTTTGAATAGGTTGTTTGGTTTTTTCTTTGTCTTCGTTTATAAAGTGACATCGTTCAGTTTATACTACCAAAGTTCATGATTATTAGTAGGGTAGGAAACTTAAGTTCAGAGTGGCTTAGGCCTAGCCTAACGAATGCCAAGCCAGGGTGGGCTTGTTGTTCGTAAAATTACTGATTTTTGCCTTTTATTTGTTTGCTAACTTGTTATAATCTGAAGGAACATTTTTTGTTGGTGGGACTTAGACGGCTTTTACTGAGACGCGAATGACCCCCGCCCTGATTTTGAGTCACCACTGGGTATTAAGATGGAATTTTTGGCGAAAATCCAAACTCACTCACCGGGCGCCGTGCAGTACATTCTGTTGAGTACATCAACATCCGACTTGGCCAGTCCGTTCAACTGGCCCATCTTCGCGTCGTTCACTGCCCGATTCACTTTTGACTTCATCGTTTTCAACCCGGATTGGCGTGCCGCCTGTCTGCTGTCGTAATGCATTACACTGGAGAAGTCGTATGGAATGCCGTAGCTGAACACACAGAAAAAGGTTTTGTTATCAAATTTTTTCGGATTTATTTTTCATATTCTCACTTTCTTCAAAAACAGGTTCGTTCTAGCCTTTATAAGGTTATATGGACAGTATTTGTGTCAATAAAGAAGTTTGTAGTTTGCTCGGGTGGCTTTTTTAAAATTTTCGTCAACATATCTTTTTACAATTATTAAAAACCAGAGTCCGGTCGGTATTTAAGTTTTCCGGAAACGAACAAATTCCGTTAAAATCCAATAATTTTTCTCTTTCCATTGTCGAGAATTTTGCGAAAGCGCCCTGCACTGATAACATTAGGCAGACCTTGTGTGTGTGTACTTTGACGTGACGTCGAACAGTGTTTATGAAATGGGAGGTTAATTGGAGAGAGGCTTTTAATTGAGAAACCCTTAAAGACATTTATTTATTTATTCCGTCCACTTACTGTTTTGGGGGTTAATGTTGTGCCATAAAATGGTGACAAAGTCGTCCCGATCTGGAAACAGTCAAGAATGGTTAACAACTGCTACTGCTGCTGTTGCTCTTCGCCCCGGTGTCGCATGCCCCAAATGCCAAAAAAAAGTCCCGGAAATCCGGCATTCGGTTACATCCCTGCTGGTGTCGAACTCCTCCCCCCGTCGTTCAAGTGCGTCGTTGCGTCTCACCTGGCCTCTCTTGTTCATGGTCCAGCCCCAACGCGTGCAATGTCTCGTGCACTACCACTCTCACCATATTCATATGCGCACACAACACAAAGTTCAATTTAATGGTATTTATGGGCAAAGTTTGCCCCACGAAGCTGAGCCCACAGCTGAAAGAAGGAAGCGGCTCCATTTAGCACACAAAAGGCGCCGGCGCCAATTAGCAAACAAAAGGCGCCGGCGCCAATTAGCACACAAAAGGCGCCGGCGCAATTAGGAGATAAATGAGCACGGACTTATTTGTGCTTTGGTTGTTGATATATTTTATGTGGGCATCGGACGGCGAAGTCCCGACTTCGTCAAAGCGAATGCACGTCTTCGACTGAATCTCGCGAATGGCGGCCCGCACCGTCGATTTCTCTGATTCGTCTGCAATGTGCAAAATTGGTTATACTCCCTTTTTTAATGTCGAAACTCGGGCTTAGTGCCGAAACTTGAATTTAATGCCAAAACTTGGATTTAATGCCAAAACTCGGGTTTAATGCCAACACAAGACTTTAGTGCCGAAACTCGGATTTAGACCAAAGCTCGGCTGAATGGCCACCGACCCGGTCCCATGGGCACTCAGCCCAGTGTCTGCCATGACAAACCAAACGAATTGTCCAGCCCAAATTGGATGGGCTGCTCAATGGACCATTTCTTAGATGGTGAATTCTCGAAGAACAACGAATTTCCGGCCCTTTTTGTCCGCATGGAATGCCCTGGGGGGAATAATGCTGGCCGCCCTCCTCCGTCAACAGCGGCGCCGGTGTCCGTCGATGGCGCGTCTTCAATTGGGAACAGCTCGGACGGTCCGTCGGGAATTGCCCGCACATTTTCGCCCGCGTGTTCGATTTGGGTGAGCATGGCGTTGGCCTGCGATTCCGTCAGCAGAATGTCATTTTGAAAGACGCCGTCGTCGGCAGGCTCAATCTGAAAGGAGAAAGGGAGGGAGGCTAGTGTTAGAGTCTCGGGTCTCAAAGAATCCCGGGTTTTTAGGGTCTCGTGTTGGTATCGAGTCTCGGGGTCAAATCTTGGCCTCGGTCACGACTGTTGCTTACGTGTTCTTCAAGTCCGGCCTGTTTAAGCAGCGCCTTCTTCACTTCGTACACGCGACGTAGTCGCACTTCAATTGCCAAGTCAATGCTTTCGATCGGTTTGTCGGGGCTTTTAACGACAAAATACTCACATTAAATCACACTTTATCAGGCTTGGACGGCGGCACTTACAAAAGCGACTTTAACGTCACGGATTCCAACTCAGCTAAACTTGCTCTCTGGTTAAGGTACTCCGGCTTCTGTTTTTTGCACAATCCGCCTGCGCAGCGATTCTTTTAAATTGCACAAAAAACAAAAAAAATTCAATGAAAATCGATGGATTTTTAACTCACCACCAACATTTGTTTGGATTTTGCGTCCAACTTTTTAGCCACGGGCAAAGCTTTGACGAGTTCGTCCGGCACGTCCTTCAACAAAGGCTCCAAACGAAGCGGTCGTCGCGCGGGGATTGTAAAATGCAGTTTTGTTGGAAACTGGAAGGTAATGAATTGATGCGGGCCGGAACTCGCCCCGTTTAATGACCTCCTCCAGAAGTTTGTCTGTAAGACCAGGCAACACGGGCAGGACGTCCTCGTCGATGATCCACTCGGGATGGTTCCTCAACCGCACGGCATTCAGACCCTTCCCCCAACAACCCGACAACTTACGCACTTGCATTTGTCATGAGTCGGGTGCTTTGAACAGAACCTGAACAGCAGCACAACCAACAAAATATCGTCCGTCATTAATGCCAGCGCTTACCGCATAACGCGTCGAAGAACGTGTGGCGGGATGTCCGAGTTGGGGTCGGGCGCGTAGAAGCGTAACGGCACGCCGTTGATCAGCTGATCTCCGAAGCCGTTTTTTGCCATCTTGCCCACCACCGGCTTGCCGCCCAGTTCCCCCCCAACCACTGCACCCAACAACAATTCTCCATTCCTGTGTTGCTGCTGCTGCTTGCCCTGCTCGTGGCCTTCTTTTTTACCCGTTGCATTTCCGTCCGCCTTAGTGCCGCCATTCTTCTTATCTTCTGAGAAAAAAATAATTCACATTTTCATGCCAAAAAAGTGCCGCCCCAGAATTCGTTTCCCCGTTGAGCTAACCATTTTTATGGCCATACAAAGCCCTTCTTCCATGGCCATGCCGGTCTCTTCGTCCATTTGAAACTACACCTACGCCTCCTCCTCCTCTGCCCCATGCGCCGACTAATTCTGCGAGCAGTTCACCGCCTCCTCCGCCTCCCCCGTGCCTATTCTCTCCATTTACCGCACTTCTTCCGTTGCCTTCATCCAGCCGAAGTCCGAACAGTACCTCGCTGTTGGCTACTAATAATGGAGGCAGCAACACCAAACATGCCGCAAGGACAAGTAAGGCATCGGTTGCGCGTAAACGGACCATCTGACAAAATAAATCTTATATTATGACGCCATCCCAGGGACGCATCGAACTCGAACCGGAGGATTCAGGTTTTTTATGTGACCCGGATTAAATCGAGATAATATTGGCTGGCATTCCTGTGGTAAATTGAATAAGATTTTTGTGTAATATTTGCAACTTTGTAGTTTAAAATATTAAATAAAAGAAAAGCGAATTTAAAGCATAAAATTGTAACCACCTGACACTCTGTGCGCGCGTCACGACAACGCGCAGAGGGCGCCAACATTTAATAAATTTATTTGCCAATATTTCATAAATAAGATCGATCGATTATCCATTTATATGCGTGTGTATTATATTTTAAGAATAAAATTGGGCCAATGACAGAGCCTATGGTGGACACCAGAGCATATTTTATGGACCGACATTTTCAAGTGGTACTTTACACAAATTAGTTTAATTGTAAATGCATTACACTGTCGAAGAAATTCATAAATTCTGTAATTTTATCAAATAGCAATTTTCTAGCTTTAATTTAAAAAATCCTGTAAAATTTGGCAGTTGTTTAATACCATTTTTGTACCAGCTGTCCGGTTTGTAGTCAAAAACTTCCTGACAGCCGGCCTCGAGGTCAGCTTGTTCGGTTAATTTCTTTCCCTGTAGGACGGATTAAATAAATATTACTCCGATAGAGCAAGATTAGGGCGATATGGAGGGTGAATTTACCCCTTTCCAACACCTGAATTTTTTGGAGAACAAGTTATGTTTTTTTGTTGATATTTTTAATAGAATCGGGCCTTGGGGTACACTACTGATCCAAAATCTGTCGGTACTGAGCGTCCAGACCCGTTCGTACGCTCAAGACTCGTGTCACCATCCAAAAATTTTCTAAACCATTTTCTCACTGTAATTGTATTGACAGTATCCTGGCCTAACGCTTGGTTGATGCTTCGTTTGGCAGCAGTTGCTGAATGGCCAAGTTCGAGCTTATGGAGCATCCGTTCATGAATTTGTTGTTTTGTGCCATATTTCAAAAAATCACTAATAAATCGTAGGCACTGCAGAAAGTTGTTGCGTTTAATCAGAACTCCAGTCTAACCAAACGGCCATGAACTGAGCTAACCGAATTACAAGAAGCATGTCATGGTTACTATTCGAGCTGTTCGAGGACTTGAAATTTAGCGCGAACCGAGACCGAGAAATGACCCTGAGACTCGAGACCGAGACACAAAATAACCGAGAAATTTTCGACTCCAGACCGAGACTTTCGAACAGCTCTAGTTACTACTTGTGTTTTTTGTCTTAGAGTTGCAGCATCTAATTGTTGTTTATGCGCCCGCATCTGGCGCATATCCCTATAAAAATGAAAGAAATCAAAAAGTGTCTCAACGCTTTCAATTAGACAAGCTTGGTTTGTCAGATGCTGAGCCCAATAGTAGCCGACACGGAGAATTTGATGAATGTAGGAAGTGTGAAACAATCTAGAACCAACTGAAAGCGGCTTGACACTTCACTTTCCGGAGTCATATCGTCGACGACCCCATTAAAACGTGAGGTGTAATTAATTGTTTTTGCCATTTCTCAATAAAATATGTGACAGATATGGGAATGATCTCAATCAGAATTAATGAATTTTACAAAAAAAAAAAATTGTTCCGGCCCATTTCAATTCGTCATTCGATCAGAATGTTCACCGCCAAGTCCCTGTCACCCCGGTAAACCAGAAACTAGAATTCTGGTCGACCTTTTAAAAATCAGAAAGTAACAGAATTCTGGTCACCCTTCGAGGTCAAGTCTTGGCCTATGTCTCGAAAAGTGTCGGTTGAGTTTCTGTCGGTATCAAGTCGCGGGCAAGTCTATCGGGGCGTTCGCGGGTAGAGCATTTGATAAATATGGTTTGGTGGCTTGCCGAGTTTTATAAAAATGCAATTTTACAAAATGATCATCCGCGTGACGTGTAATTAACTAATTGTTTTTTCTCAAAAAAAAACCTGACAGATATGGGAATGATCTCAATCGGAATTATATGAAATTAAAATTACAAAAAAAATGGTTCCGACCCATTTCAATTCGTCATTTTGATCAGAACGTTCACCGCCAAGTTCCTGTTACCCCGGTTGGCCTCCAACACCGACCGGATCACCTCCTTGGAAAGGCTGGGGAATATCTCCTGCAGTTCGTCCAGTTCCGGCTCTGGCTTCGGCTTGGACATTTCAATCAGAGCGCCCACAGCCAACTCCCTGTTACCCCTTTTGGCCTCCAACACCTCCCGGATCACCTCCTTGGAAAGGCTGGGGAATATCTCCTGCAGTTCGTCCAGTTCCGGCTCTGGCTCCGGTTTGGCCATTTCGATCAGAGTGCTGACTGCCAACTCCCTGTTACCCCTTTTGGCCTCCAACACCGACCGGATCACCTCCTTGGAAAGGCTGGGGAAGATCTCCTGCAGTTCGTCCAGTGTTGGCTTGCAGAATGCACACGATTTTCGACAATTCTCCGCCATCCAACCATCCCGAGTTCCGTCTTTGTAGCATTTTTTCTGAAGTGCCCACATTCCACAGCCAACATTCTTGTCAATACAATCTCAACAGGGGGAGGCGAGAATTGTATTCGATTGGATGAATATTATTTTGATTTTTAAAATTAATTTTATAGTATTAATGATAAATTTTCATTTTTTGCCCAGCAAAATTCGGTGAATAGTTAAAAATGCATAACTTTGTTCAAAGTTGAATGATCTTAATTATTTTATTGTTATAAAATGCAGAAAAATCACAACTACACTCAAATTTAATAAGTATTGGCCCATTTTCTTTAATTTTGTAGCAACTTTTCTTAAAAAACATTGTTAAATCTTCAAAAAAATTTCCCCGGCGGCGCCTATCGGCACCGCCGGCTTCTCCCATTCCTAAAAAGCTTTAAAAATAAATGCGCCAAAAAGTAGCAAATATAAGGACGATAAATGGATATAAAAAATTAATATTTTATGCTTTCCCACTAAAGACATTGCTGAAATTTTTTTGATAAGACTTTCTTTACCCCAACCCGAATAATTGGACGTTCCCAATCCCCAGCATAGCCAACCCCGACCCCCGACCTGCCCAATCCCGAGGGGCCGGGGAGAAATCCTAATTTTGAGGCCAAAATTAATTTTTCAAAAATTTTTACTCAATCCTGCAATCCTGCGCAGGATCCTGCAAATTCTAAATGCAGGATTTGCAGGATTAATCCTGCAGGATCCTGTCCTGCAAAAATTTTGAATCCCAATCTTGCAACAGGATCCGCAAATTTGATTTTGCCGCACTCTACTTTAAACTGGATTTTAGGCTTGAAACCCGGGCAAAGGGACAAAAAATTTGCTGGGTTTCATTTTAGCAAAGCCTGATTTTCGAAGCGGGCCAATCGCCACTCGCGTCTGGCTACTTCTAACCGCTTTTGAATAGGTTGTTTACTTTTTTCTCGTCATTGTTTATAAAGTGACATCGTTCAGTTTATACTACCAAAGTTCATGATTATTAGTAGGGTAGGAAACTTAAGTTCAGAGTGGCTTAGGCCTAGCCTAACGAATGCCAAGCCAGGGTGGGCTTGTTGTTCGTAAAATTACTGATTTGCCTTTTATTTGTTTTGCTAACTTGTTAAAATCTGATAAAAATGTTGCTTAATAAAAATTCTAGTGAACATTTTTTGTTGGTGGGACTTAGACGGCTTTTTTGTACAGTGACGCGAATGACCCCCGCCCTGATTTTGAGTGTCACTGGGTATTAAGATGGAATTTTTGCCGAAAATCCAAATTTTGGGATTTTTGACTCAATTTGTTAAGAAAATTGGTCCAAAAATTACACTAGCGATGTTGTTTCTCTCTTTACTTTTCATAAGCTAAGAAAAAATTGTTTTTTTCAAAATTTTGCAGCGCGGTTGTTATAGTGGGGAAGTGCCCGATTGCGACGTGGTGGGGGGGGGGGGGGGTTTGACCCCCCCCCCCCTTGTGCATGTTATGTCACTCACCGGGCGCCGTGCAGTATATTCTGTTGAGTCATCAACATCCGACTGGGCCAGTTCGTTCCACTGGCCCATCTTCGCGTCGTTCACTGCCCGATTCACTTTTGACTTCATCGTTTTCAACCCGGATTGGCGTGCCGTCTGTCTGCTGTTGTAATGCATTACACTGGAGAAGTCGTATGGAATGCCGTAGCTGAACACAAAGAAAAAGTTTTGTTTTCAAATTTTGTCGGATTTTTGGATTTTTTGGTGGGCAGCAGGGATGGCAGCCGACACCCTCAAAAAATTTCGGAACTCGGAAGTTTTAAAAATCTTAAATATGTTGTCCGAGTTGGATAAATCAATTTACGAATCAAAAACACTAAAACAACAAACATTTAACAATCAAATTCAACAATTGGCAAGTTTGATTGCAAAAAATAAGTTTTTGAAGATTTTTTAATTTTCAAATTGTCATTTGTTTTGCAAAAATGTTGGGTAACACTTCCGAAAAGTTCCGATTTTTTGCTTAAAATTTCGGAACTCGGAATTCCGAAAATCGGAATTCCGATAAGTTTTCCGGAAACGAACAAATTCCGTTAAAATCCAATAATTTTTCTCTTTCCATTGTCGAGAATTTCGCGACAGCGCCCTGCACTGATAACATTAGGCAGACCTTGTGTATGTGTACTTTGACGAGACTTCAGTCATTGTTTATGAAATGGGAGGTTAATTAGTGAGAGACTTTTAAATGAGAAACCATTAAAGACATTTATTTATTTATTCCGTCCACTTACTGTGTTGGGGGTTAATGTTGTGCCATAAAATGGTGATGTATTGATCTCGATCTGGAAACAGTCAAGAATAGGTAACAACAAAAGCTGCTGCTGTTGCTCTTCGCCCCCGGTGTCGAACAGGCAGGGATGCCCCAAATGCCAAAAAAAAAGTCCCGGAAAAAAATCCGGCATCCGGTTACATCCCTGCTGGTGTCGACCCCACCCCCTCCCGCCGTTCAAGTGCATCGTTGCGTCTCACCTGGCCTCACTTGTTCATGCTCCAGTCCCAACGCGTGCAGTATCTCGTGCATTACCACTCCCACCAAATTCGTATTCCCACACCGCGCAAAGTTCAAAACAATGGTGTTTATGGGCCAAGCTTTCCCCACGTAGCTGAGCCCGCAGCTGAAAGAAGGAAGCGGGCCATTTGGCACACAAAAGGCGCCTGCGCCAATTAGCAAACAAAAGGCGCCTGCGCCAATTAGCAAACAAAAGGCGCCTGCGCCAATTAGCAAACAAAAGGCGCCATCGCCAATTAGCAAACAAAAGGCGCCATCGCCAATTAGCAAACAAAAGGCGCCATCGCCAATTAGCAAACAAAAGGCGCCTGCGCCAATTAGCACATAAATGAGACACGGACTTTTCTGCGCTTTGGTCGTTGATATATTTTATGTGGGGGCCACGCGGCGAAACCGCGACTTCAACAAAGCTAATGCACGTCTTTGACTGAATCTCGCGAGAGGCGGCCCGTATCGTCGATTTCTCTGATGCGCCTGCGACGTGCAACATTAATTAATAATTATAATCAAGGCTCCCAAATGGGGGAGGGGGTGGGTCGTGCAGATAGGCGCCGCCATAAAAATTTTAAACTCAATTTGTAAGTGATTTGCAACCAAAATTTTGAAAATTCGGTTTCTTTGGTGCTCTGTTTATGAAAATGTTAAGAAGTAAAATATCAAAACAAAAAAAGCCTCAAAAACCCTCACTAAAAAGCCACAAAATGAGGCTAGAACCCAGGGCTGACCCAGACCCATTGGGACTCATTTGTCAGCTCACTGGCTGCCATGACAAACCGAACGAATTGCCCAACACAAATTTGATGGGCTCCACAATGGACCATTTCTGAGTTGGTGAATTCTCCAAGAACAACGAATTGCCGGCCCTTTTTGTCCGCATGGAATGCCCTGGGGGGAATAATGCTGGCCGCCCTCCTCCGTCAACAGCGGCGCCGGTGTCCGTCGATGGCGCGTTTTCAATTGGGAACAGCTCGGACGGCCCGTCGGGAATTGCCCGCACATTTTCGCCCGCGTGTTCGATTTGGGTGAGCATGGCGTTGGCCTGCGCTTCCGTCAGCAGAATGTCATCTTGGAAGACGCCGTCGTCGGCGGGCTCAATCTGAGGGGCGGAGGGAGAGGGAGGTAGTGATGCGCGAGAGTCTCGGATCTCGAAAAGTCTTGGTTTTTAGGATATTGTGTTGGTCTTGGCCTAGGGTCTCGAACACTCTCGGGGTTTTGGGCTCTAACATCGGTCTAGAGTCTCGGGCTCAAGACTCGGTCTTGGTAACGGGTCTTCAGCATAATAGGGGGGGGGGGGGGGTATCGTCCTGTCTCGCTTACGTATTCTTCCAGTCCGTCTTGTTTGAGCAGCGCCTTCTTCACTTCGTACACGCGACGTTGACGTACTTCGATTGCCAAGTCAATGCTTTCGATCGGTATGTCGGGGCTTTTAACGACAAAACACTCACATCAAATCACATAAATTCTTTTTGATAACAAAAATCTGGCCGAGTTAAGTCTGGCAAACGTCCAGACTCAATTTCGACCCTTTTATTTCAACTTTTGACTAAATATATTTCGCGACAGCCTCGCTGGTGGACTGCGGCACTTACAAAAGCGACTTTAACGTCACCGATTCCAATTCAGCTAAACTTGCTCTTTGGTTAAGGTACTCCGGCTTCTGCTTTTTGCATAATCCGCCCGCGCAGCGATTCTTTTAAATTTCACAAAATCCAATTAAAATTCAAAGATAAAATCGATGGATTTTTAACTCACCACCAACATTTGTTTCAATTTTGCGTCCAACTTTTTAGCCACGGGCAAAGCTTTAACGAGTTCGTCCGGCACGTCCTTCAACAAAGGCTCCAAACGAAGCGGTCGTCGCGCGGGGATTGTAAAATGCAGTTTTGTTGGAAACTGAAAGGGAATGAATTGATGCGGCTTGAACTTGCACTGTTTAATGACCTCCTCCAGAAGTTTGTCTGTAAGACCAGGCAACACGGGCAGGACGTCCTCGTCGATGATCCACTCGGGATGGTTCCTCAACCGCTCGGCATTCAGACCCTTCCCTCATTAACCCGACGACTTACGCACTTGCATTTGTCATGAGTCGGGTGCTTTGAACAGAACCTGAATAGCAGCACAACCAACAAAATATCGTCCGTTATTAATGCCAGCGCTTACCGCATAACGCGTCGAAGCACGTGTGGCGGAATGTCCGAGTTGGGGTCGGGCGCGTAGAAGCGTTCAGGCACGCCGTTGATCAGCTGCTCTCCGGACCCATTGTTTGCCAAATTGTCCACCACCGGCTTTCCGCCCAGTTTCCCCCCAACCACTGCACCCAACAACAATCCCCCTTTCTCATGCTGCTGCTGCTGTTGGTCCTGCTCGTTGTTGCCTCCTTTTTTACCCGTTTTATTTATATCCGCCTCAGTGCTGTTATTCTTCTTCGCTTCTGAGAAAAAGAATCGGAGGGTTTTTTGATTTTTATGCCCAAAAAATGCCGCCCCAGAATTCGTTTCCCCCGTTGAGCTAACCATTTTTATGGCCATGCCGGCCTCTTCGTCCATTCGCAGCTACGCCTACTCCTCCTCCGCTTCCCCCGTGCCTATTCCCTCCATTTGGAAGTCCGAACAGTCCCACGCCGTTGGCTACTAATAATGAAGGCAGCAACACAAGGACAAGTAAGGCATCGGTTGTGCGTAAACGGACCATCTGATAAGAGGAAACAAAATTTAATAAAATTATGACAAGCATCGCCTCGGGGACGCATTGAATCCGAACCGGGACAAAGGGGTTTTTGTGGTGTGACCCGGATTAAATCGGGATGATATTGACGCAAGTGTATTTAGCCGGCATTCCTGTGTTAAATGAATAAGATTTTTGTGTAATATTTGCAACTTTGTAGTTTCAAATATTAAATAAAGAAAAACGTATTTAAAGCATAAAATTGTAACCACCTGACACTCTGTGCGCGCGTCACGACAACGTGCAGAGGGCAAGCCGCGCCCACAAATAATAAATTTATTTGCCAATATTTCATAAATAAGATCGATCGATTATCCATTTATATGCGTGTGTATTATATTTTAAGAATAAAATTGGGCCAATGACAGAGCCTATGGTGGACACCAGAGCATATTTTATGGACCGACATTTTCAAATCGTACTTTACACAAATTAGTTTAATTGTAAATGCATTACACTGTCGAAGAAATTCATAAATTCTGTAATTTTATCAAATAGCAATTTTCTAGCCTTAAATTAAAAAGATCCTGTAAATGCATACTTAAGGGAAAATCATTTAATCATGTTTATTTGTCTAAGACTTAATAAAATCTAAATTTTATGTCATGCATTTCTCTCACAAATTAAGCAGTTTTTTAATACCATTTTTGTTTAAATAAATATTACTCCGATAGTGCAAGGTTAGGGCGATATGGAGGGTGAAGTTCCCCCATCCCAGCGCCTGAATTTGTTGGAGAGCGAGTTACAGTCCACCCCAGAGGGAAAAGGGAAAAACAGTAATAATTTGTTAAAAATAAATCGGATGAAAAAAGTTTCTTTACAGTTTTGATAGCATTTTTTATGGGCTTTCCAACTTACAAGTTTTTTCTGTTACCTACTTATTAAAAAAAGCTTAAAAACTCATTATAATGATTTATTACGCATTTATCTATTTCTCAGAAGCGCCTAACTAAATTTCCCATTTTACGCTACAGTACCCCCTACGGACGGTCACCCACTAAGGTTGTCATGTCGATGCCGCTTATCGGAGAAAGAGTTAGAGCTTAGCTACAAAAGGTGTTTTGTAGAGAATTTTGTGGGCTATTTATCCCTCCTAAAGGTTTTTTTGCAAAAATGTCTGATCAACTTGATGTAAGTGTCTTTTTTGATCAGCATCAAAAGTTGATCTTATATGAATTGTTATGGATTTTTGGGCCAACCTCTAAGGCCTTTTTATCCACCCGTGTTAAACATATGACCACTAAAAAATGGGGTTGGTGACGGTTGCGGAAGTTGATTGGGAGAAGCATTGTTGCAAAAGGGGAATGAATGGTACCGTTGGAAAGCCCATAAAAATGCTATCAAAACTGTAAAGAAACTTTTTCCATCCGATTTATTTTTAACAAATTATTACTGTTTTCCCCTTTTCCCTCTGGGGTGTGTTAAACATATGACCATGACTGTATTTTGTTGTTGATAGATAGAATCAGGCGCCCTGGTGCACACTACTGTCATAAATGATAATACCCTTTCGTTGGACTCCATGGATCTCCTTTCAGTTGTTTTCCTCACTTCTTCGGTTTTGTGCCTTTGGAGGTGTTTTCCGTTGACCCCTCATATTGATTGTCTCCCGTCCCCAAAAGTAAGAGTACTTCTCCCTAAATATAATTGTGGTGATTGGAGGAGGAATAAAGTTTGTAAGATATTCTTGGTGAAAGTATTCCCCGTTCGGTATTATCCTACAGCGGACCCCGGCGAACAACTTTCGTTTTCTACGTGGCGCTCCCGGACGTCTCCCGAGTAACCTCAGTGAAATAAATTTTTGGGGTCGGGGTATTTAGCGTAGGGCTAGCGGATTTCGTCCAGCAATGCCTCATCGTCGTCCGATTTGCTTGTCTCGGAGATCGAGAAGCACAGAACGGCAGGAGAAAAGCAAATTTGCTCGGAGAACGAGATTTGCTGCAAGTGAAAAGTCTCGGAGACCGAGAAAGTCACCTCTGCAAATTGCTTTTGGACGCAGACAAAATTTTTCGTGATTTGTTGAGCCGAGACGGTTAAAAAATCAGCGCTTTCTTCGAGTAAAGACGGGATTAAAATGCCAGTCTTCGGTCACCACAACTGACGCGACAACGCGCATTTAACCTTGGAATAGTGTTGGACAGAGAAGAAAACCCGATCGTAGGGGAACAAAGGAACCAAGACGGAAACCAGATCCCAGTTCCAAACGCCGAAAACCGCCGAGAGATTGTTGATGACAACTACGACGTTTTAGATAACGACGACATTTTGGACGAAGTGGAAGTACGGAACCGGTTACTAGCAGGGCACATGAACAATCCAGCACCACCAAACGAACACGAGCAGATGGACAGAGACGCTTTGCACGCTCCACTCATCAACGCCGGTATTTCGAGGGAAGTGGTCGAGGAGAAATAGGAGGAGAGAGGGTCAGGGCGGTAGACCCTAACGGCCTGTCGCAAAATTGGAGCAACGAACGAGTCCCACCAACCCACCCACCACGGCATGAGTCCACGCCGCACACCCATGTGCTGGGCGTAGGAAATTACTAAAATTTTTTGGTAAACCCCGGCCTGAATGCAGCGTTTATCCAACCACTTGGAAGTGGAGGACAGAATGCTCAGCCACGCCCGGCCGATAACATAAATCCAGTTTACATGCATCACATCCATTCTGAGTTGATGGCGACACGTGTTCAAATGCCTCAGCCGTACATCGCTTTGAATTTTCCGGCACAAACCGCTTAGCAGTCACACATCCCGGCTTGCGGCCCACAACAAAACGCACACCAACCGCACCACCCGCAGTTAAATTCGCGTTTCAACAAGGTCCACAAAACGCAATCTATCGGCAAGGGCCAAGGCCAAACCAGAATTTTCCACAGCAGACACAAATGCAAAATTATGCAAATTTGGAAAATTATGCGTACCAAAACAGACCAAATGTGGAAAACGATCGGCGGAGTGAGCTGCTCATGGCTCAAGCGATCAAAAGTTTGGACGGTTTGCGTACTCAATGACATTGAACAACCTGCGAGAACTAAAAGGAAACGCAAAGTCCGATGCGGTCAAAGCATTCTTCAGGAAATTTGACGTCGCCACAGAGGATTGGCCCGAAAATAAGCGACTGAGTGCCCTAAAATCGAAGTGCTCAGGCAGAGCGGAGCGAGCATTCAATGTGGCAGTCTCGAACAACCCCTTTCGGTACGGAAGCATTAGAAGGGCAATGATACAGCAACTAGAAGAGACGGACGTGTTACAAATGGGAGCATTTGACGATCCGAGCCAACGAAAGCATCGACGAATTAGCCGACCGCGTGTCAGGTCTCGTCAACCGGATCACATGTACGACGAATATTCGATCTGCCACCTGATCAGATCACTGCAGAACCCGGATTTGGCTCTCACACTTGAACTGGCGCGCAAACCGGGAATGATTTTCGATGAGTTTGTCGCATTGACGGCTCGCGCGGAAGCAACGCAAAGAGCAGCAAGAAATTCGGAACAAAAACCGAAAAGCTTCACACAACTACTAAACCAGGCAGACCAGCTGCGAAACAATTACCAGCCAATGTTCAGCTAACGCCAAAGGCAATTCGATCAACGACCACAAGAAAACTGCTACAACTGCGGCCGAACGGGGCATTTTTCGCGTGACTGCAGGCAGCCGCGAAGGGACTTCTTGGTCCTTGGAGAATCGTTTAGACATTCTCACCTATGCCAAAGTCTAAAAATATCATGAGTGCATATGGTTGCTGGTTGCATTAATGCTTTTTTCATGTTTTTCATGCACTTTGTGGTCTTTTTTTTGTAAATTCTTTTGTGTTTGTTTGAATTGTGAGAGGACACTTTTTAGGTTTCTTCAAGATTCAATTTGACCCAGGTCAAATTTTGTTGAAATTCTGCAAAAAAAAATGTTAGAATCAAATAAATCCCATGCCATTTATATTCAAATAAATTTCTTTCATATAACAAGTTTCATGCAAATTTAAGCTCAAATATAGCCTTTTTGCGTTAAAATGGCACTTTGGACCTTTAGTGCCTATTTTGCTTTATTTTGAACTTTTTGTGCCTATTTCGGCATTTTTCCTAATAATTCTTAAAACTGCTAATAAATCGAAAAATACACCTAAAAAAAAATTGATGATTTCATTTCCGTAAAATTTTCTCTAAAAATAGATTGTTTTCCTGAGATCGACTTTTCTTGAACCAAAACACTTATTTAAGAAAATTTTGAGATAAATTTTACAAAATAATTATTTTTTATTTTGGCTATTATAATCGATCGTCATTTTTTCAGAGGTTATCTTGCTCATAAATGGAAAAATTTTGGATTTTAATTTTGGTTGCATTCTTTGCAATAATTTCAATCGACAAAGCCGAATCCGTAAAATTGAAGCTCAAAACATTTGATGAAATATTTGGAGAAGGCTGGTGGGACAAAGATGAAGCCGAAGATTTGAAAACGCCGGCGCCAACAAACTTTGGATAAAATGTCCATCACCAAATCGACCGGCAGAACACCCAAATTGGACAAATTGAACCCAATTCAACTGATCAGAATCCTCCACTCACAAAGTCTGATCACTCAGATAATGCCAAAAATGGTGAAGAACAGAACGAAATAATGAAAGACAAAAAACGTAAAATAATCGACAAATTTAACGCAATGAAAGACGAATTTAAGCAATAGGGCAATATTCGGCAAAAGAAAGAATAAAAATTGAAGAAAAAATTGGTAAACATTTAAAAGTCAATCGCACAAAAATATATAAATGGAAAAAAGAGTTTGGCCTAAGTCAAAGAAATCCAAAAAATGAGCGACAAAATTTGATTAAGAAATTTGATCAAAGAAAAACCGAATTAACGCGGGCCGGATTCAAAAACTCGTATAAGAAAGAAATTGATCAAACTGTTGCAAAAGAATTGGGCCTCAGTTTGGCAACAATTTACAAATGGAAACGCGAACTTGGCCAAATCGGTAAGATTTATTCTCAATGTTTGCTAAAATAGGTTAAATAAGTTAGGTTTGTTGAACTAAAAAAGGGTATAAAATTCATAATTATTCTCAACTCTCCCAATAATCCAACAATTTTCAACACTCCGGTTGAATGGCAAAATTCATAATTATTCTGAACTTCCCAATTCAAATCAAACACAAAAATAAAATATTTTATTTTTTGAATTATCTGTTTAGGGACAAATTACTCTGACGATGAAAAGCTTAAAATTGTGAAAAAGTTAATGCGAGTGAAAAGTGACCATTCTGGTAAGGACAAAAAATCATGCAAAGAAATAGAAAAAGAAATCGCTGAAAAATTTGGTATAAATATTCGCACAATAAGAAAATGGAAAAAAGAATTTGGCTTAACTCAAAGAAATCCAAAAAATAAGCGAAAAAATTTGGTTGAAAAATTTGATCAAATGAAAGCCGAATTAATGCGGGACGGATTCAAAAACTCTTATCCCAGTCAAATTGATTAAACTATCGCAAAAGAGTTGGGCGTCAGTTTTAGAACAATTTCCAATTGGAAACGAAAACTTGGCCAAACCGGTGAGTTTTTTGGACCAATTTTATTATTTCTTTTTATTAATTAAAATTCTTTACAGCACCAAAACATAAATACTCCGACAGCGAACAAAAGGAATTGACGAAACTTTATTATGAAATTAAGGAGAAAAATCATAAAATTAGTGACGAGAACATTGCTAAAAGGCTGAAAATTGGAAAACGAACTTTATATATTTGGAAAAGGCAATTTAAACGACAGCAATTTCATGCAAATTTTGTCGTTTCTGTGGAAGTGAATGCCGCGGCAAATGTTCGGAAAATTGAGAATATAAATTCGGAGAGTATTTGAATGAATGGTCAATGATTTGGAAAAAACCGATTTGGATGATTTTTAAATATTTTTTTGTCACATTTTTTAACACTAGCAGTGCGATGGCATAAACATTTGAAGTAGTGAATAATATAATTAAAATTATTTTTAGTATAAAAAGTCTAAATTAAGGGTTGGCACCCCGACGCAGTCCCCGCAAATTTATGCCATTTTTCGGGTTTTCCCCGATCCCCGAACCCTAACTCGGGGTTAACATAAACCCTTAAAGATGGCATCATCAAGTGCAATGGCCTGGTGGTTCATCTGTTTGACAAGTCAGATGTTTGGTTGGGTTCGAATCCGTTTGAGTGCAAGCACTTATTTACCTTTCGTCGGCAGCGCTCCACCATTAAAGGAACATTTTAAAAATTAAATGCGCGCAAAAAAAGATTTTTGAGTTTTTCTTAACAAATTGCTGATTTTTGTTAAATTTCCCCGGCGGCGCCTGTCGGCACCAGGGTTACAACGGATCATCCGAAATCCGTTATCCGAAATCCGGTGTTTTTCTCAATCCGATATCCGATTCGAGAAATTTTCGGTAAATCCAATCCGAAGCCGGATAATTGACCGGGATATAAATGCACCCCCATTCTGATCGCCCTTTTAAAAACCAGAAACTAGAATTCTGGTCGCACTTTTAAAAATCAAAAAGTAACAGAATTCTGGTTACCCTTTTAAAAACCAGAAACTAGAATTCTGGTCGCCCTTTTAAAAATCAAAAATTAACAGAATTCTGGTTGCCCTTTTAAAAACCAGAAACTAAAATTCTGGTCACCCTTTTAAAATCTATAAATCAGAAAGTAACAGAATTCTGGTTGCCCTTTTAAAAACCAGAAACTAGAATTCTGGTCACCCTTTTAAAATCTATAAACCAGAAAGTAACAGAATTCTGGTTGCCCTTTTAAAATCTATAAATCAGAAAGTAACAGAATTCTGGTTGCCCTTTTAAAAACCAGAAACTAGAATTCTGGTCGCCCTTTTAAAATCTATAAATCAGAAAGTAACAGAATTCTGGTTGCCCTTTTAAAAACCAGAAACTAGAATTCTGGTCACCCTTTTAAAATCTATAAATCAGAAAGTAACAGAATTCTGGTTGCCCTTTTAAAAATCAGAAACTAGAATTCTGGTCGCCCTTTTAAAAACCAGAAACTAGAATTCAGGTCGCCCTTTTAAAAACCAGAAACTAGAATTCTGGTCGCCCTTTTAAAAACCAGAAACTAGAATTCTGGTCGCCCTTTTAAAAACCAGAAACTAGAATTCTGGTCGCCCTTTTAAAAACCAGAAACTAGAATTCTGGTCGCCCTTTTAAAAACCGGAAACTAGAATTCTGGTCGCCCTTTTAAAAAAAAGTAACAGAATTCTGGTTGCCCTTTTAAAAACCAGAAACTAGAATTCTGGTCGCCCTTTTAAAAACCAGAAACTAGAATTCTGGTCGCCCTTTTAAAAACCAGAAACTAGAATTCTGGTCGCCCTTTTAAAAAAAAGTAACAGAATTCTGGTTGCCCTTTTAAAAATCAGAAACTAGAATTCTGGTCGCCCTTTTAAAAACCAGAAACTAGAATTCTGGTCGCCCTTTTAAAAACCAGAAACTAGAATTCTGGTCGCCCTTTTAAAAACCAGAAACTAGAATTCTGGTTGCCCTTTTAAAAATCAGAAACTAGAATTCTGGTCGCCCTTTTAAAAACCAGAAACTAGAATTCAGGTCGCCCTTTTAAAAACCAGAAACTAGAATTCTGGTCGCCCTTTTAAAAACCAGAAACTAGAATTCTGGTCGCCCTTTTAAAAACCAGAAACTAGAATTCTGGTCGCCCTTTTAAAAACCAGAAACTAGAATTCTGGTCGCCCTTTTAAAAACCGGAAACTAGAATTCTGGTCGCCCTTTTAAAAAAAAGTAACAGAATTCTGGTTGCCCTTTTAAAAACCAGAAACTAGAATTCTGGTCGCCCTTTTAAAAACCAGAAACTAGAATTCTGGTCGCCCTTTTAAAAACCAGAAACTAGAATTCTGGTCGCCCTTTTAAAAAAAAGTAACAGAATTCTGGTTGCCCTTTTAAAAATCAGAAACTAGAATTCTGGTCGCCCTTTTAAAAACCAGAAACTAGAATTCTGGTCGCCCTTTTAAAAACCAGAAACTAGAATTCTGGTCGCCCTTTTAAAAACCAGAAACTAGAATTCTGGTCGCCCTTTTAAAAACCAGAAACTAGAATTCTGGTCGCCCTTTTAAAAAAAAGTAACAGAATTCTGGTTGCCCTTTTAAAAATCAGAAACTAGAATTCTGGTCGCCCTTTTAAAAACCAGAAACTAGAATTCTGGTCGCCCTTTTAAAAACCAGAAACTAGAATTCTGGTCACCCTTTTAAAAACCAGAAACTAGAATTCTGGTCGCCCTTTTAAAAACCAGAAACTAGAATTCTGGTCGCCCTTTTATAAATCAGAAAGATAGCAGAATGCTGATCGCCCTTTTAAAAACCAGAAACTAGAATTCTGGTTGCCCTTTTAAAAATCAGAAAGATAGCAGAATGCTGATCGCCCTTTTAAAAACCAGAAACTAGAATTCTGGTCGCCCTTTTAAAAACCAGAAACTAGAATTCTGGTCGCCCTTTTAAAAACCAGAAACTAGAATTCTGGTCGCCCTTTTATAAATCAGAAAGATAGCAGAATGCTGATCGCCCTTTTAAAAACCAGAAACTAGAATTCTGGTTGCCCTTTTAAAAACCAGAAACTAGAATTCTGGTTGCCCTTTTAAAAACCAGAAACTAGAATTCTGGTTGCCCTTTTAAAAACCAGAAACTAGAATTCTGGTTGCCCTTTTAAAAACCAGAAACTAGAATTCTGGTCGCCCTTTTAAAAAAAAGTAACAGAATTCTGGTTGCCCTTTTAAAAATCAGAAACTAGAATTCTGGTCGCCCTTTTAAAAACCAGAAACTAGAATTCTGTTCGCCCTTTTATAAATCAGAAAGATAGCAGAATGCTGATCGCCCTTTTAAAAACCAGAAACTAGAATTCTGGTTGCCCTTTTAAGAACCAGAAACTAGAATTCTGGTCGCCCTTTTAAAAAAAAGTAACAGAATTCTGGTTGCCCTTTTAAAAATCAGAAACTAGAATTCTGGTCGCCCTTTTAAAAACCAGAAACTAGAATTCTGTTCGCCCTTTTATAAATCAGAAAGATAGCAGAATGCTGATCGCCCTTTTAAAAACCAGAAACTAGAATTCTGGTCGCCCTTTTAAATAAACCAGAAAGTAACAGAATTCTGATCGCCCTTTTAAAAACCAGAAACTAGAATTCTGGTCGCCCTTTTAAAAACCAGAAACTAGAATTCTGGTCGCCCTTTTAAAACCCAGAAACTATGACAGATATGGGAATGATCTCAAACGGAATTATATGAAATTTTAAAATTACAAAAAAAAATGGTTCCGGCCCATTTCAATTCGTCATTTCGATCAGAGCGCCCACAGCCAAGTCCTTGTTACCCCCGTTGGCGTCCAACACCTCCCGGATCATGTCCTTGTGAATGTTGGGGAACATCTCCTGCAGTTTGTCCACAGCCGCCTCCACCATTTCGATCAGAGCGTTCGCCGTCGAGTCCCTGTCACCCCGGTTGGCCTCCAACACCTCCCGGATCATCTCCTTCTGAATGTTGGGGAACATCTCCTGCAGTTCGTCCAATGTTGGCTTGCAGAATGCACACGATTTTTGACAATTCTCCGCCATCCAACCATCCCGACTACCGTTTTCGTAGCATTTGTACAGAGTTGCCAACTTTCCACAGTTAACATTCTTGTCAACACAATCTCAACGGGGAAGGCGAAAATTGCATTTGATTGGATGAATGGACAACACATTGAAAGGAAATCCGGCAAAATTGCATAATAATGCTAATACTTAAAAACATCCAAAAACCCCTTTTATAGGTTCCAAGCTTGTGTGTTCATTTCAGTACCAAGGATAAAACCTGGGCAAAGAGACAAAAAAATTTTCTGGGTTTCAGTATTTTTAAGCAAAGCCTGATTTTCGAAGCGGGCAAATCGCCACGCGTCTGCTACTCGCGTCTGGCCACTGCAATTCATAATTTTTGCATCTTTTAAGCTTCTAACCGCTTTTGAATAGTTTGTTTACTTTTTTCTCGTCATTGTTTATAAAGTGACATCGTTCAGTTTATACGTCCAAAGTTTATGATTATTAGTAGGGTAGGAAACTTAAGTTCAGAGTGGCTTAGGCCTAGCCTAACGAATGCCAAGCCAGGGTGGTTTGTTATTCGTAAAATTACTGGTTTTTGCCTTTTATTTGTTTTGCTAACTTGTTAAAATCTGATAAAAATGTTGCTTAATAAAAATTCTAGTGAACATTTTTTGTTGGTGGGACTTAGACGGCTTTTTTGTACAGAGACGCGAATGACCCCCGCCCTGATTTTGAGTGTCACTGGATATTATGATGGAATTTTTGCCGAAAATCCAAATTTTGGAATTTTTGACTCAATTTGTTAAGGAAATTGGTCCAAAAATTACACTAGCGATGTTGTTTCTCTCTTTACTTTTCATAAGCTAAGAAAAAATTGTTTTTTTCAAAATTTTGCAGCGCGGTTGTTATAGTGGGGAAGTGCCCGATTGCGACGTGGTGGGAGGGGGGGGGGGGGGTCTGACCCCCCCCCCCCCCCCCCTTGTGCATGTTATGTCACTCACCGGGCGCCGTGCAGTATATTCTGTTGAGTACATCAACATCCGACTGGGCCAGTTCGTTCCACTGGCCCATCTTCGCGTCGTTCACTGCCCGATTCACTTTTGACTTCATCGTTTTCAACCCGGATTGGCGTGCCGTCTGTCTGCTGTTGTAATGCATTACACTGGAAAAGTCGTATGGAATGCCGTAGCTGAACATAGAAAAACTTTTGTTTTCAAATTTTTTCGGATTTTTGGATTTTTTGGTGGGCAGTATTTGAGTTTTCAAAAAAGAAGTTTGTAGTTTGCTTAGTGGCTTTTTTTGAATTTTCGTCAACATATCTTTTTACAATTATTAAAAACCAGAGCCCGGTCGGTATTTAAGTTTTCCGGGAACAAACAAATTCCGTAATTCCAATAATTTTTCTCTTCCCATCGTCGAAATTTCGCGACAGCGCCCTGCACTAATAACATTAGGCAGACCTTGTGTGTGTGTACTTTGACGAGACTTCGAACAGTGTTTATGAAATGGGAGGTTAATTAGTGAGAGACTTTTAAATGAGAAACCATTAAAGACATTTATTTATTTATTCCGTCCACTTACTGTTTTGGGGGTTAATGTTGTGCCATAAAATGGTGATGAAGTCGTCCCGATCTGGAAACAGTAAAGAATGTGTAACAACAACTGCTGCTGTTGCTCTTCGCCCCGGTGTTGATCAGGGAAGTAACCGGATGCCAAAAAAAAAGTCCCGGAAATCCGGCATCCGGTTACATCCCTGCTGGTGTCGACCCCACCACCTCCCGCCGTTCAAGTGCGTCGTTACGTCTCACCTGGCCGCACGTGTTCATGTAGCAGCCCCAGTGCGTGCAGTGTCTCGTGCACTACCACATCTATCATATTCTCATCCACACACAGCGCAAAGTTCAAATGAATGAGATTTAGGGGCAAAGTTCGGCCCACGAAGCTGAGCCCACAGCTGAAAGAAGGAAGAGGCTCCATTTAGAACACAAAAGGCGCCGGCAGCACACAAAAGGCGCCGGCGCCAATTAGCAAACAAAAGGCGCAGGCGCCAATTAGCACATAAATGAGCACGGACTCATTTATTCTTTGGTTGTTGATGTATTTTATGTGGGGGCCGGGCGGCGAAACCGCGACTTCAACAAAGCTAATGCACGTCTTTGACTGAATCTCGCGAAGGGCGGCCCGCACCGTCGATTTTTCTGATGCGCCTGCAACGTGCAACATTAATTATAAGGATCCCAAATACTAGTGAGGGGGCTCGGCTGAGTAACCAACCCAGGCCCATTGGGACTCATTTGTCAGCTCACTGGCTGCCATGACAAACCGAACGAATTGTCCAACACAAATTTGATGGGCTCCACAATGGACCATTTCTGAGTTGGTGAATTCTCGAAGAACAACGAATTGCCGGCCCTTTTTGTCCGCATGGAATGCCCTGGGGGGAATAATGCTGGCCGCCCTCCTCCGTCAACAGCGGCGCCGCCGGTGTCCGTCGATGGCGCGTCTTCAATTGGGAACAGCTCGGACGGCCCGTCGGGAATTACCCGCACATTTTCGCCCGCGTGTTCAATTTGGGTGAGCATGGCGTTGGCCTGCGATTCCGTCAGCAGAATGTCATCTTGGAAGACGCCGTCGTCGGCGGGATCAATCTGAGGGGAGGGAGTGGGAAGAGGGAGGGAGTGATGCGCGACAGTCTCGGGTCTCGAAAAGTCTTGGGTTTTAGGGTCTTGTGTTCGTCTCGAGGTTAAGTCTTGGGTCTCAAAATGTTTTGGGGGTTTAGGGTCTCGTGCCGGTCTCGAGATTAAGTCTTGCGTCTCAAAATGTTTTGGGGGTTTAGGGTCTCGTGTCGTCTCGGGGTCAAATCTTGGCCTCGGTCTCGACTGTTGCTTACGTATTCTTCAAGTCCGGCCTGTTTGAGCAGCGCCTTTTTCACTTCGTACACGCGACGTTGTCGCACTTCGATTGACAAGTCAATGCTTTCGATCGCTTTGTCGGGGCTTTTAATGACAAAATACTCACATTAAATCACACTTTATCAGGCTTGGACGGCGGCACTTACAAAAGCGACTTTAATGTCACGGATTCCAACTCAGCTAAACTTGCTCTTTGGTTAAGGTACTCCGGCTTCTGCTTTTTGCATAATCCGCCGGCGCAGCGATTCTTTTAATTACAAATCGTAATTAAAATTCAATGAAAATCGGAGGATTTTTGCTCACCACCAAAATTTGTTTCGATTTTGCGTCCAACTTCTTAGCCTCGGGCAAAGCTTTGACGAGTTCGTCCGGCACGTCCTTCAACAAATGCTCCAAACGAAGCGGTCGTCGCGCGGGGATTGTAAAATGCAGTTTTGTTGGAAACTTAAAGGTAATGAATGGATGCGGGCCGGAACTTGCACTGTTTAATGACCTCCTCCAGAAGTTTGTCTGTAAGACCAGGCAACGCGGGCAGGACGTCCTCGTCGATGATCCACTCGGGATGGCTCCTCAACCGCTCGGCATTCAGACCCTTCCCCCATTAACCCGACGACTTACGCACTTGCATTTGTCATGAGTCGGGTGCTTTGAACAGAACCTGAACAGAATCAGAACCATTTTGACTCAAATATCGTTCGTTATTAATGCAAGCGCTTACCGCATAACGCGTCGAAGAACGTGTGGCGGGATGTCCGAGTTGGGGTCGGGCGCGTAGAAGCGTTCAGGCACGCCGTTGATCATCTGCTCTTCCCCATTCCCGTGTTGCTGCTGCTGTTGGTCCTGCTTGTTGTCGCCTCCTTTTTCATCCGTTCCATTTCCATCCGCCTCAGTGTGGCCATGCCCGGCCCTTCTTCCATGGCCATGCCGGCCTTTTCGTCCATTTGAAACTACGCTACGCCTCCTTCTCTGCCCCATGCGCCGACTAATTCTTCGAGCAGTTCACCGCCTCCTTCGCCTCCCCCGTGCCTATTCCCTCCATTTGCCGCACTTCTTCCGTTGCCTTCTTCCAGCCGAAGTCCGAACAGTACTCCGCTGTTGGCTACTAATAATGGAGGCAGCAACACTAAACATGCCGCAAGGACAATTAAGGCATCGGTTGCGCGTAAACGGACCATCTGACAAAATAAATCTTATATTATGACGCCCTCCCGGGGACGCATCGAACTCGAACCGGAGGATTCAGGTTTTTTTTTATGTGATCCGGATTAAATCGAGATAATATTGGCTGGCATTCCTGTGTTAAATTGAATAAGATTTTTGTGTAATATTTGCAACTTTGTAGTTTAAAATATTAAATAAAAGAAAAGCGAATTTAAAGCATAAATAGGACCGATCGATTAATCCATTTATATGCGTGTGTATTATATTTTAAGAATAAAATTGGGCCAATGACAGAGCCTTTGTTGGACACCAGAGCATATTTTATGGACCGACATTTTCAAGTGGTACTTTACACAAATTAGTTTAATTTTAAATGCATTATACTGTCGAAGAAATTTATAAATTCTGTAATTTTATCAAATAGCAATTTTTATAGCCTTTAATTAAAAAATCCTGTAGAATTTGGCAGTTGTTTAATAGCATTTATGTATCAGAGCTTTCCGGTTTGTAGTCAAAAACTTCCTGACAGCGCCGGCCTCGAGGTCAGCTTGTTCGGTGAATTTCTTTCCCCGTAGGACGGATTAAATAAATATTACTCCGATAAAGCAAGATTAGGGCAATATAGAGGGTAAGGTTACCCCTTTCCAACACCTGAATTTTTTGGAGAACAAGTTATGTTTTTTTGTTGATATTTTTAATAGAATCAGGCCTTGGGGTACACTACTGCTCCAAAATCTGTCGATACTGAGCGTTCAGACCCGTTCTTACGCTCAAGACTCGTGTCACCATCCAAAAATTTTCTAAACCATTTTCTCACTGTAATTGTATTGGTTGTATTGACAGTATCCTGGCCTAACGCTTGGTTGATGCTTCGTTTGGCAGCAGTTGCTGAATGGCCAAGCTGAAATTCATGGAGCACCGCGTTCATGAATTTGTTGTTTTGTGCCATATTTCAAAAAATCACTAATAAATCGTAGGCACTTCAGAAAGTTGTTGCGTTTAATTAGAACTCCAGTCTAACCAAACGGCCATGAACTGAGCTAACCGAATTACAAGAAGCATGTCATGGTTACTATGTGTTTTTTGCTATTATGGCTAGCAGAGTTGCAGCATCTAACTTGTTACTAAAAGCGGCTTGACACTTCACTTTCCGGAGTCATATCGTCGACGACACCCATTAAAACGTGAGGTGTAATTAATTGTTTTTTGCCATTCTCAATAAAATATGTGACAAATATGAGAATGATCACAATCGGCATTATAAGAAATTTTGAAATTACAACAAAACAAATTGTTCCGGCCCATTCAATTCGTCATTTCGAGCAGAGCGCTGCCCGCCAAGCCCCTGTTACCCCGGTTGGCCTCCAACACCTCCCGGATCACGTCCTTGGAAAGGCTGGGGAAGATCTTCTGCAGTTCGTCCAGTTCCGGCTCTGGCTTCGGCTTGGACTTTTCGATCAGAGCGCCCACAGCCAACTCCCTGACACCCCAGTTGGCCTTCAACACCTCCCGGATCACCTCCTCGTGAATGTTGGGGAAGATATCCTGCAGTTCCGTCCAGTTCTTCCTCCGAAGACGGCATTTGTGCCGCTGAATCAATGGGAAATGGTGCCGCGTGCCGACCCAAAAATCAACAAAAAACAACTTACTTGCGGCAATTGTGCAGAATCCACACGATTTTGGACATTCCTTCGTCATCCGGGCACGCGGTCTTCGGTTTTTATAGCATTTTTTCTGAAGTGCCCGCATTCCACAGTCAACTTTCTTGTCGATACAATCTCAACAGGGGGAGGCGAGAATTGTATTCGATTGGATGAATAATTGGCACATTGAAATGAAATCCGGCAAAATTACATAATTATGCCAATACTTAAACATCCAAAACTCCCTTTTATTGGTTTCAGTCTTTTTGGCACTCCGCCTAAATTGATGGATTTTCAGCATTTTTTTTTGAGTGTCTCTGGACATTATGATGCAATTTTTGCCGAAATTCCAAACTCACTCACCGGGCGCCGTGCAGTACATTCTGTTGAGTACATCCACATCCGACTGGAGTCAGTCCAGTCCCGCCAGCCCATCTTCGCGTCGTTCACTGCCGGATTCACTTTTGCCCGTCATCGTTTTCAACCCGGATTGGCGTGCCGAACTGGCTAGCTGTCCGTAATGCATTACACTGGAGAAGTCGTATGGAATGCCGTAGCTGAACACACAGAAAAAGTTTTGTTATCAAATTTTTTCGGATTTTTTGGCTTTATTTTTCTTATTCTCACTTTCTTCAAAAACAGGTTCGTTCTAGCCTTTATAAGGTTATATGGACAGTATTTGTGTTTTCAATAAAGAAGTTTGTAGTTTGCTCGGGTGGCTTTTTTAAAATTTTTGTCAACATATCTTTTTACAATTATTAAAAACCAGAGTCCGGTCGGTATTTAAGTTTTCCGGAAACGAACAAATTCCGTTAAAATCCAATAATTTTTCTCTTTCCATTGTCGAGAATTTTGCGAAAGCGCCCTGCACTCAGACCTTGTGTGTGTGTACTCTGACGAGACTTCGAACAATGCATATGAAATGGGAGGTTAATTAGAGAGAGACTTTTAAATGAGAAACTATTAAAGACATTTATTTATTTATTCCGTCCACTTACTGTCTTGGGGGTCAATGTTGTCCCATAAAATGGTGATGAAGTCGTCCCGATCTGGAAACAGTCAAGAATGTGTAACAACAACTGCTGCTGTTGCTCTTCGCCCCGGTGTCGCGCAGGAAAGTAACCGGATGCCAAAAAAAAGTCCCGGAAATCCGGCATCCGGTTACATCCCTGCTGGTGTCGACCCCACCCCCCCCCCCCCCGTCGTTCAAGTGTGTCGTTACGTCTCACCTGGTCTCACTTGTTCATGGCGCAGCCCCAACGCGTGCAGTGTCTCGTGCACTACCACTCCCATCAAATTCGTATCCACACACCGCGCAAAGTTCAAATCAATGGTGTTTAAGGGCAAAGTTTTCCCCACGTAGCTGAGCCCGCAGCTGAAAGAAGGAAGCGGCGCCATTTAGCAAACAAAAGGCGCCGGCGCCAATTAGCACATAAAAGGAGCCGGCGCCAATTAGCAAACAAAAGGCGCCGGCGCCAATTAGCAAACAAAAGGCGCCTGCGCCAATTAGCACATAAATGAGACACGGACTTTTCTGTGCTTTGGTTGTTGATATATTTTATGTGGGCATCGGACGGCGAAGTCCCGACTTCGTCAAAGCGAATGCACGTCTTCGACTGAATCTCGCGAATGGCGGCTCGTATCGTCCACTGCTCTGATGCGCCTGCAACGTGCAAAAAACAATTGGTCTCCCCCCCCCCCCCAGTCTCAAGCCCGGCGGCGGGAGGCCGAACTCCCGCAGGAACAGTACGACGGGATTCCCGTTGATTCTCCCGTTACCGGAAATTTTGAATTCCCCGCACCCGGTTAAAATTTATATCCACTTCCAATTTTAGTGCCGAATCTCGGCTGAATGGCCAACCCAGGCCCATTTGGGACTCATTTGTCAGCTCAGTGGCTGCCATGACAAACCGAACGAATCGTCCAACACAAATTTGATGGGCTGCTCAATGGACCATTTATCATCCGCTGACTCTTCTAAGAACAACGAATTTCCGGCCCGTTTTGTCCGCATGGAATGCCCTGGGGGGAATAATGCTGGCCGCCCTCCTCCGTCAACATCGGCGCCGGTGTCCGTCGATGGCGCGTCTTCAATTGGGAACAGCTCGGACGGCCCGTCGGGAATTACCCGCACATTTTCGCCCGCGTGTTCGATTTGGGTGAGCATGGCGTTGGCCTGCGCTTCCGTCAACAGAATGTCATTTTGAAAGACGCCGTTGTCCGCGGGCTCAATCTGCTCGGGGTTAAGTCTTGGCCTCGGGTCTTGAAGACTCTCGGGGTTTTGGGGTCTAACATCGGTCTCGAGATTAAGTTTTGGGTCTCAAAATGTTTCGGGGTTTTAGGGTCTCGTGTCGGTCTCGAGATTAAGTTTTGGGTCTCAAAATGTATCGGGGTTTTAGGGTCTCGTGTCGGTCTCGAGATTAAGTTTTGGGTCTCAAAATGTATCGGGGTTTTAGGGTCTCGTGTCGGTCTCGAGATTAAGTTTTGGGTCTCAAAATGTATCGGGATCAAGTGCCTCGGTCTCGACTGTCGCCTACGTATTCTTCCAGTCCGGCCTGTTTGAGCAGCGCCTTCTTCACTTCGTATACGCGACGTTGTCGCACTTCGATTGCCAAGTCAATGCTTTCGATCGGTATGTCGGGGCTTAACACAAATACTCACATCAAATCACACTCTGTTCGGCTCCAGAGCTGTCGCAAAATTGAAAAGTTCGAAATTTCGACCTTTTATTTCGAATTCGCAAATCGTAAGGGGAATCATAAAAAAATCATTGAAGCGAATACATTAAGTTCCCTGGCAAAAGTTTCAAATTTAAAAAAGTTAACTTGTAAATAGGGCAGCACGGGACCGGGACTTATCGGGACCAAGATTTGCAACCGGGACCGATACCGGGACTTTTCATTTATTTAAAAACAACGGAAAAATTTTCAAGTGAATTCGAAAATTATTTTTTTTTAAATAATTTATTTTAATAAATATTGTTTGAAATATTCACAGTATTTTAGACACGGTCGTAATTTCGACCTTTTATTTTAACTTTCTAAAAAATTCTTTCGCAATAGCCCAGTTGTTGGGCGGCGGCACTTACAAAAGCGACTTTAACGTCACGGATTCCAACTCAGCTAAAGTTGCTCTTTGGTTAAGGTACTCCGGCCTCTGCTTTTTGCATAATCCGCCCGCGCAGCGATTCTTTTAATTACAAATTGCAATTAAAATTAAATGAAACAATTGGTGGATTTTTAACTCACCACCAACATTTGTTTCGATTTTGCGTCCAACTTCTTAGCCTCGGGCAAAGCTTTGACGAGTTCGTCCGGCACGTCCTTCAACAAATGCTCCAAACGAAGCGGGCGTCGCGCGGGGATTATAAAATGCAGTTTTGTTGGAAACTGGAAGGTAATGAATTGATGCGGGCCGGAACTCGCCCCGTTTAAAGACCTCCTCCAGAAGTTTGTCTGTAAGACCAGGCAACACGGGCAGGACGTCCTTGTCGATGACCCACTCGGGATGGTTCCTCAACCATTCGGCATTCAGACCCTTCCCCAACAACCCGACGACTTACGCACTTGCATTTGTCATGAGTCGGGTGCTTTGAACAGAACCTGAACAGCAGCACAACCAACAAAAAATCGTCCGTCATTAATGGCAGCGCTTACCGCATAACGCGTCGAAGAACGTGTGGCGGGATGTCCGAGTTGGGGTCGGGCGCGTAGAAGCGTTCAGGCACGCCGTCGATCAGCTGCTCTCCGAACCCATTGTTTGCCAAATTGTCCACCACCGGATTGTCGCTCAGTTCCCCCCCAACCACTGCACCCAACAACAGTTCCCCTTTCCCGTGCTGCTGCTGCTGTTGATCCTGCTCGTTGTAGCATCCTTTTTTACACGTTCCATTTCTATCCGCCTCAGTGCCTCCATTCTTCTTCTCTTCTGAGAAAAAGAATCGGACGGATTTTTTGGTTTTTAATGCCCAAAAAAAGGCCGGCCCAGAATTCATTTCCCCAGTTGAGCTAACCATTTTTATGGCCATGCAAAGCCCTTCGTCCAAGTCCATGGCCATGCCTGCCTTTTCGTCCATTCACAGCTACGCCTACGCCTCCTTCTCTGCTCCAGGCGCCGACTAATTCTGCGAGCAGTTCACCGCCTCCTCCGCCTCCCCCGTGCTTATTCCCTCCATTTACCGCACTTCTTCCGTTGCCTTCTTCCAGTCGAATTCCGAACAGTCCCACGCCGTTGGCTACTAATAATGGAGGCAGCAACACTAAACATGCCGCAAGTACAAGTGAGGCAGCGGTTGCGCGTAAACGGACCATCTGACAAGAGGAGAAAAAATAATAATCTTATATTATGACGGCACCATCTCGGGGGCGCATCAAATCCGAACCGTATACCGTATAAAGGGTTTTTTGTGGTGTGACCCGGACTAAATCGGGATATAATGGCTGGGGCACCATCCCGGGAACCCGTCGAATCCAAGCCGGGATTTAGGGTTTTTGATGTGACCCGGACGGATTAAATCGGGATAATATTGGTGCCGACATGGCGGTTAAATCGCATCAGATTTTTGTAATATGTACATGTAGTTTGCAATATAAATAAAAATTCAAAGCACAAAATGCTCACAAAATATAAACTTCAGCTTTTCCAATATTAAATAAAACAAATTGAAGCATAAAAGAGGCATAAAAATATAAAATATTAATTGATTTCCCAATATTAAATAAAGAAAAGCAAATTGAAAGCATAAAATTGTAACCACCTGCTGACACTCTGTGCGCGCGTCACGACAACGTGCAGAGGTCCAGCCCCCGCCAACATAAAATAAATTGTCAATATTTTAGAAATAGGATCGATCATCCATTTTATGCGTGTGTATATTTTAAGAATAAAATTTGCCCAAGGACAGAGCCTTTGGGGGACAACGGAGCAGCACATTTTATGGACAGAAAAGAATGCATTTTAACTCGTACTTTACATAAAAGTTTTCTCCATATCCGGATAAATCCGCAGATATCCGGATATCCGTGCCCATGCCTGCTATAGTGTAATAAAATGCAGAAAAATCAGCGCTTTTTTATAATTCTTATAAAATGAAAGTTATAATCAATTTAAAAAAAATGATTTAGACAAAATAATTCGTAACAATTTTTTGAATAGAGATTTTCAAAAACGCTATTAGATAATTTTCTTATTGAAGTTGCGGATTAACATTGAATAAATTATTCCTGAAAATTTTCTAAAAAAAGCTCCAAAGTTTCAAACACGAATCCGAGAAACAGATTTTATTCCGAACCCCGAAATCGAACAATTCGAAATTTCAGACGTCAAAAATAAATAATTTATGCATGAACCCAAAAAGGTTAAAATCTTCAGAAAATGCACGAAAATGTTTGCAATAATGAGAAAATTCTCGACATTACAAATTTTGAGAAGCAGGCCAAACATGAATTGATTTTTTGAAACAAAAATATGTATTTAGGCAAATGCTGCACCAATCAAAACGTTTTCACAACGATAGGTCAATTGCTTATTTGATATAAGCCATTCATATGCTGATGCCAGGAATATTCATTTGGTCCCGGTGACCGTTGTTGGCGGTACCGATCGACGAAATCCCCCCGCCCCTCCCCGCTCCGATCGGGTGCCCATGTCCCCCGGAGCAAATCTTCTTCTCAGCCGACTCGCCCGATCAAAATTCAACATCGTTGTTACCCTGCGCACGCATTATCTTTTTCACTGATTGAAATTTCTGATCAGCTGTCCGTCATCCCCGACCCATCATCGCCTATCCATTATATCGTTTTGTGATAGGGGATCTCTTCCGGATAATCCTCCGAACGCATTCAATGACATCAGCGCGTTCAACTGCTCATATGATCACTCCGCTCGGGCGGATGACCGATCGGCCGTGCCGTCCGTTGTCGCCTCGGGCGGCACCCACCGTACACACAGTTCGACAAACCTTATTTTGACGCCGTAAATGCGCCGCTCTTCAAACCGCCACCCATTGCCGCCGTTGTCGAGCGCTTATAAAAGGAAGGTGCCCATCTCCATTCACATCCATTCACCTCAAGTCGCTTTCCCCCGTTTTACGAAATTTAAGCCACTGTTTGTGATTTCCAAAATGTTTTTAAAGCCCTTTATTAAAGCGTGATCCGATCCAGAAGGTTGTGCGATCAAATTGATCAGACCCTCCTGGCCTTGGATCTGATCACAGACATCAGGTTTTGAAGATTTGAGTCTATCCACATCTCTAAACAGTTGTGTTGGTCGGGATTCAAGATCAGGCGTCCCAAATCTTAAGTCCCGGGATTTTTGGTTCCCGAGAACCGGCCCCACTCCGTGGCCCCGATCACGGGCACAGGAGGGTGCCAGTTATTGACTTCGAATTGTCTACATTGGCCTTTTGTTTTACGCCTAACAAGGCTTTTTCGCTAGCTAAACGCTGTCAAATTGCACTATGTCCCGTCTCATTCTGCTGATCGCCTTGATCGTGTTGTTCTGTGCTTGCGCGCTTGTTGACCACGCCCGTGCTGCGTCATTTCTTAAATTCCGCCACCATGGGCGTTTCTTAAATCCGCCACATATATTTTATGAAGTAGTTTTAGACATTATAACGCCAAAAGTCTAAAAATATCATGAGTGCATATGGTTGCTGGTTGCATTAATGCTTTTTTCATGTTTTTCATGCACTTTGTGGTCGTTTTTTTTGTAAATTCTTTTGTGTTTGTATGAATTGTGAGAGGACACTTTTTAGGTTTCTTCAAGATTCAATTTGACCCAGGTCAACATTTTGTTGAAATTCTGCAAAATAAATGTAGAATCAAATAAATCCCATGCCATTTATATTCAAATAAATTTCTTTCATATAACAAGTTTCATGCAAATTCTAAGCTCAAAAATAGCCTTTTTGCGTTAAAAAATGGCACTTTGGACCTTTAGTGCCTATTTGCTTTATTTTGAACTTTTTGTGCCTATTTCGGCATTTTTCCTAATAATTCTTAAGAAGAAAATGCTAATAAATCGAAAAATACACCTAAAAATCGATGTTTCATTTTCCGTAAAATTTTTTCTAAAAATACATTGTATTTTCCTGAGATCGACTTTTCTTGAACCAAAACACTTAATTAAGAAAATTTTGATATAAATTTCACAAAATAACTATTTTTTATTTTGGCTATTATAATCGATCGTCATTTTTGTAAATGATGATTAATTAGTAGGAAAAATATTTACGAGATGTATGTCAGAAATATTGAATTGGTCCCGGTTCAAAAGGTTAGGAAAATATTTATGAGATGTTTGAATACTGATTAGCCCTGGAATTTCATATAATGCTCCTAATTTCAGAGGTTATCTTGCTCATAAATGGAAGGATTTTGGATTTTAATTTTTGTGTCATTCTTTACAACAAATTCACTCAAAAAAGCCGAATCCGTAAAATTGGAACTCAAAACATTTGGGGGCAAGTTTGAAGCCGAAGATTTGAAACCGCCGGCGCCAATTGGACAAAATGTCCATCACCAAATCGACCGGCCAAACACCCAAATTGGACAAATTGAACCCAATTCAACTGATCAGAATCCTCCTCTCACAGAGTCTGACCACTAGAGTCTGATCACTCTGATAATGCCAAAAATGGTGAAGAACAAAACGAAATAATCAATGAAATGACTTCAAACAAAAATATTGCTGAAGATGAGCGAAAACGTAAAATTGTTGCCAAATTCCAAGCAATTAAAGACGAATTTAAGCAAAAAGGACAATATTCAACAAAAGAAAGAACAAAAATTGAAGAAAAAATTGGAAAAAATTTAAAAGTCAATCGCAAAAAAATATATAAATGGAAAAAAATGGGCCTAAGTCAAAAAGTGTTATATGAAAAAGAAGAGCGTAAACATTTGGTAGAGAAATTTGATCAAAGAAAAGCCGAGTTAAAGCTTGCCGGATTCAAGAACTCTTATCCCAATCAAATAATTGAAACTGTCGCGAAAGTACGCCCACAGCAAACAAAATGAATTGATGAAACGTTATTATGAAATTAAGGACGAAACCCCTAAAATTAGTGATAAGGACATTGGTAAAAGGTTGAACATCGGCAGAGCTACTTTATATATTTGGAAAAAGCAATTGTAACCGACAGCAATTGCATCCAAATTCTGTCGATTCTGTAGAAGAGAATGCCGCGGCAAATGTTCGGGAAATTGAGAATATAAATTCGGAGAGTATTTGAATGAATGGTCAATGATTTGGAAAAACCGATTTGGATGATTTTTAAATATTTTTTTTGTCTCATTTTTTTAACACTAGCAGTGCGATGGAATAAACATTTGAAATAATGAATAATATAATTAAAATTATTTTTAGTATAAAAAGTCTAAATTAAGGGTTGGCATCCCGACCCCGTCCCCGCAAATTTATGCCATTTTTCGGGTTTTCCCCGACCCCGACCCCCGAACCCTATCCCCTGACTCGGGGTTAACATAAACCCTTAAAGATGGCATCATCAAGTGCAATGTCTTGGTGGTTTATCTGTTTGACAAGTCAGATGTTTGGTTGGGTTCGAATCCGTTTGAGTGCAAGCATTTATTTACCTTTCGTCGGCCTCTACTCCAGCGCTCCACCATTAAAGGAACATTTAAAAAATTAAATGCGCGCAAAAAAAGATTTTGAGTTTTTCTTAACAAATTGCTGATTTTTGTTAAATTTCCCCGGCGGCGCCTGTCGGCACCAGGGTTGCAACGGATCATCCGAAATCCGTTATCCGATTTCCGAAATCCGGTGTTTTTCTCAATCCGATATCCGATTCGAGAAATTTTCGGTAAATCCAATCCGAAGCCGGATAATTGACCGGGATATAAATGCACCCCAAGGATGGACTGTATAAATTATTTTTTCCGACATTCTGTGAAACAATCTATTCTGAGAGAAATAATTAAAGCCCGATTTTTTTTTTGGCAGTTTTAGTTTATAACTTTTTTGAAACTTATTAAACCACTTCGACTTTGCTGTATAACAGAATTCTGATAGCCCTTTTAAAAACCAGAAACTAGAATTCTGGTCGCCCTTTTAGTCAGAAGTTAGCAGTTGTGAATGAAAGGGAATGAAAAAGGACATTGAAAACAAAATGGGCGGGGCTTAGAGATTACATAGATCAATAAGGAACAAAATGCCACAATAATTCAAATAAATGAAGTCTCATCCCCATAAATCCAACAGGAATTATATGAAATTAAAATTACAAAAAAAAAAATGGTTCCGACTAGAGTCCGGCGCGGGAGCGGATCCCGCGCGGGATTTTGCGGGATCCCGCTCCGCAATCCCGCATTTTTTGCGTTTTGCGGGATTTTGCGGGATTAATCCCGCAAATCCGCTCCCGCAAAGATTTCTAAAAAAAAAAAATCCCGCAGCGGGATCCCGCAATTTAGGTGCGGGATTTGCGGGATTGAAAATTGTTAGTGATAATGCTAGTTTATTCAAAATTACGTTTTGCCAAATCTTTAAATTTAAAAGATTCGATGTCCGCAAATCACAAAGTGAAGTGCCCAAAGGATGATTGTAGTTTGTAAAAACGAATATACTCTGGTGGAGTGGTGAGTAGTGCCGTTCGTAAGATTTGTGAGTGGGGTTCAAACTAGAGACCGGCAACTCAGCCCAAACAAAATTTTGTACAAAATTTTTTAGGTTTCTTTTGGTTTTGGTTTCTTTTGGTTTTTGCCCAAGTTGACCAAAACCAAAACCAAAACCAAATTTTTGGGTTTCTTTTGGTTTTGGTATTTTTTGGGTTGACAAAACCCAAAATTTTGTACAAAACCAAAAAATTTTAGAAAACATAACAAAATGCCTTAATTTCCGATTTTTTTAAATTTTTTAATAAAAGTTTTATTCAACGCATTTTGCTTTCTAGGGGTGGCGGTCGGCGGTGCCGATAGGCGCCGCCGAGAAAATTTTGAATTTTTGACTCAATTTGTTAGCAGATTTACAACCAAAAAATTTTAAAAATGCGGTAATATTTTGAATTTTACGAATAGAACGGGTCCGGTCCCGATAGGCGCCGCCGGGGGAAAAAAGAGTTTAGTGAATTCAGTTAGGAAAATGCGCCTAAAAGTTTTTTAGTCCATCCCCAGTAATTGCATCCTTTTTTAGAACGTAAATTGAATTAGCGAAATAACCCCACACTAAAACTTGCAAAAAAAAACCATTTTATAAGGTTTTCTGAGTGATTTTTTTGTGTTTTGACTAACAAATAAGAATCAATAAAAAATAATTATTATTAAATTAAAAGAATAAAATCGGTTCTCAGTAGGGGGATTCGAACCCAACACATAACGTAAGAGTTACCGAAAAGACAAACCACTAAGCCATCAATTATTTCGAAATATTCTTGTAAAAAAGATTGAAAAATCACTCAATGCTATCTTTATGGGTGTAAATTCAACCGGGCAACACCCAAAATTTTTGTACAAAAATTAACTTGACCCAAACAAAATTTTGTACAAAAAACCCCAAAAAATTTTTGGTTTTTGGTTTTGGTCCGGACTCTAGTTCAAACCCCCGAAAAATTGCCGTATTTGGTTGCAAATCTCTTAACAAATTGAGTCAAAATTTCAAAATTTTCTCGGCGGCGCCTATCGGCACCGCCGACCCCAAGGCCGTAGCCAGAAGAATTTTTTTGGGGGGGGGGGGGCGGCCAAGCCAAAAAAAAAAAGTCGATTTTTGGCGGTGTGTTTTCCCCTTATCCCGGCTTTTACTGTCCCGGTCCTAGTTACAAGTAGTCTTAGATAAATAAGTGCTTTCAAATGATACTAAAATTGAACGATTCGGTTCAGTATGAAAGGTGTTTTGATTTTTTTGAAAAAATCCCGCAATCCCGCGCGGGATCCCGCAAATTTAAAATGCGGGATTTGCGGGATTGCGGGATTTTGCGGGATTTATCCCGCAAATCCGCTCCCGCAAAGATTTCAGAAAAAAATCCCGCAGCGGGATCCCGCAAATGCGATTTTGCTGGTCTCTAGTTCCGACCCATTTCAATTCGTCATTTTGATCAGAACGTTCACCGCCGAGTCCCTGTTACCCCGTTTGGCCTCCAACACCTCCCGGATCACCTCCTTGGAAAGGCTGGGGAAGATCTCCTGCAGTTCGTCCAGTTCCGGCTCTGGCTCCGGTTTGGCCATTTCGATCAGAGCTCTTACAGCCAAGTCCTTGTCACCCCGTTTGGCCTCCAACACCGACCGGATCACCTCCGTGTGAATGTTGGGGAACATCTCCTGCAGTTCGTCCAGTTCCGGCTCTGGCTCCGGTTTGGTCATTTCGATCAGAGTGCTGACTGCCAAGTCCTTGTTACCCTTATTGGCCGCTAACACATCCCGAATCACCTCCTTGGAAATGCTGGGGAACATCTCATGCAGTTCCTCCTCGGACGGCATTTGTGCCGCTGAATCAATGGGAATGGTGCCGCGTGCCGACCCAAAAAATAACAAAAAACTTTACTTACTTGCGGCAATTGTGCAGAAGCCACACGATTTTGGACATTCCTTCGCCATCCGGGCATTCCGACTTCCCTTTTTATAGCATTTTTTCTGAAGTGCCCGCATTCCACAGTCAACTTTCTTGTCAATACAATCTCAACGGGGGAGGCGAGAATTGTATTCGATTGGATGAATAATTTGCACATTGAAAGGAAATCCGGCAAAATTGCATAATAATGCCAATACCGACAATTTTTGAATTTTTTGAGCACCCCCAATTGCTTTTTTTTTGAAATCGTTGCGGGACCGGATTTGTGGCGAAACCCCTGGAGATTGCAACGGGTTCGGGGGTGCCACAAAATGGGGGGAATTCGGGATGTGGTTCGAATTCCGGGATGGGCACTCAGATCGTTTCTGAGTCCCGTTCGACTTTTGCTGATCGTAGAAGTTCACCAGAATCACCAGAATAAATATTATTTATTGGGTGAGAGGAACACAAATATTGATTGGTGTCAGTGTTCAGTAAAAAGGCAAACTTAGCAGAAGTGATTTGAACCCCTGAGCGGGGAAAAGGTTGGAGGGGTAAATTTTGGACCCGCCCCTTTTGAAGAATGGTGGATGTCCCCGGGGGGTACAATTATGCAATGAGATGGATGAGGAGGGCACGTGAATATGTAAAAAGAGGGGGGGAGCGGTAAACAGAGGAAGGGAAAGAGACGAATGAATTTGGGGAACAAAAGGGAGTGTGAATGAAATGGGGAGAGGGAAAATGATCGTCGCGTTTAGCGACACTCCCGGGGGCCCCCCTGATCAAGACGGTTTCTGATCGTTCCGACTGGGCCCCACCTTCTCGGTCGCCTCCAAGTAGACGAACAGGAGGTGCTCCATTTGTTCAGTGTGTCGGCGGGCCAACTCCGTAACTTGTTCCGTGTGCCGGCGACATTCGAGGACCATTCCCGCCAGAAATCGCTCCAATGGTGCTGCGACGGGTTGCACCCTTCCAACGGTTTGTTGACTCGTTCCCGGCACTTCCGGGCGGTACTCGTCGTCGCCTTTGTGACCAGTGCCCGTTGGTGTTGTTGCCGACGTCTCTCTCTCCTGTCGTCGTGCCTCGTCCAATAGCGCCCGTTTCTTCTCCTTCGCTCTATCCAACGACGTTTCGGTTGCGACGAAGGCTTTGAACGCCACGTCCCTCGCTTCCTTCGTCCGCACGCGCAATTCATCCTCCCTTTTTCGAGATTCCTCCGCGCTTATTCCCTCGGGCTGTTTGCCCCGCGGATCGATTCCGATGAGCGCGTCTTCTGTTGTCTCTTCCTCCATTGTGTCTCGCACGATGTCGGTTGCCCAAACCGAATCGATTCGATGACGGCGACCCTCCAGAGGGATTTCCTCGCCCTTCTTTCGGTCAATGTCCTTGGCGGCGCCCTGGGAAAAGTGTCTGGCCGTTCTTCGGGCCCCGTCTGTTAACTCGGGCGGGGCTTTTGCTGCCGTTTCTTCGCCGGATTTTCCTTCCTTCCTTGAGGAGTGCCGGTCCTCGCTCCTTCGGCTTCTTTTGGACCCCCGGATCGGCGAAATGGGGTGGCGCTTATCCGGTTTTTCTTCTTTTCGGTCCCGGCTCGATCGCTCCCGTTTCCGGTGCTCTTTTTGGTCCTTCTCAGAGCCGGTTTTTCTATGTTCGCGGCTTTTGTGCCGTGTCTTCTCTTCCTCCCTTCGTTTCCGGTCCTCTTTTTCCGTCTTCCTTTCTGCTTGCGCCTGAACTTCGAGCAGTTGTGCCATCTCGTTCTTCATTGCTTTCAGGTCGGCAAACGCTCCGCCGAGCATTTGCTGCAGCACTTGCGGGTCTGCAGCAAATTGAGGACGTGGCAAATCTTCCGTGAGCGGAATTTTTCCCTCGCTCGTGCGCGGGTCCTTGGTCTTGCCCACGCTTTCAAGGAGGATGACGGCTGGCAGTTGGATTTCCACCACTTCCGGCACGGGCTCTGTCGGCGCTTCCGACTCTCGAATCTCGCCGTCTTCTCTTTCTTTCTCCCCCTCGTTTTGCGCGTCTTCTTCATCATCGCTGACGATGATGACGTGCCGTTCAGGTTTGTTTGTTGGTTCCGGCACCGCTTCCTTTTGGGCTTCTTCTTTCTTCTTTTTCAGTGTTCTGGCCCCTCCAGCGAACAGCGGGCACCGCTTATCGCACGCTCGGTGTCCAACCGCTTCCTCGGGCCTTTCTTTAAGGCACCGACTGCAGGTGTCCGCCTTGCGCTTCCCGCTCTCCACCTTCAGCTTGTTCGTCGCTCCCGAACTTGAAGAAGCACTTCCCTGCGGCGGCGGCTCCATTTGAGTTGTTGACGTCCGTCGAATTTTTGCGAAATGATGACTTTGATGCGAATGAAGTGGGTAGATTGAAGGATTTGTTGTTGTTGGCCCATCGATGTTCATCACAACTTTTCTGCCCCCCCTTTCTGGCTTGTTGCCAATTCCTTTGTTTGTTCTTTGCTGGGGGGGATGATTTGCATCTCTCTGATCTCTGATGCCCTGTGTTGTCGCTTGGCGGAGGGATGCCAGATGTTTCATTCCTCCCACTATTTCGTCTCCGCGTTTTCCGCTGGCTTGCTTCGCCTTAGGCGACGATCGCCTTTCGTCCCATCGTCTCTCGTTTGTTCGTCTATCGTCTTTTCGTCTCTCATTTGTTCGTCGATCGTCTTTTCGTCTCTCGTTTGTTCGTCTATCGTCTTTTCGTCGTTCGTTGGAGGGGGACGGCAGCCCCCTTTGCTGATTGGCTGGGCGGCGATAGACCATTCCCTTTTCGTCGTTGATGGTCGGCCATCGGTGATTGGCTGGCTGCTTTTTGACGTCCGTAGGACCCTCCGCCGGCCCCGCGCCGTCTATTGGTCGAGCCCCTTCCACCTTTTGTCCGACCAGGGACCAAAGGATGAAGCTGATCATTGCCATTCTGGCAATCACTCTCCATGCCCGAAATGCGGGATTTAGGCGGACGAACAGGTAGAGCGCGACGATGCCGACCAAAACCGTTCCGATTAAGAGGACAATTCCCGGAAAAGCCATGAAGGCCAGCAGGGCCCTCGGGTCAAATCCGATGTCCCACCAGCTCCCTGACGAAGGGAGGTCGAGAGTCTCGGATTCGCGGTGACGGTAGCCGATCTGTCGTTTGAGGGGAACATAGTACAGTTGTCCAGTGAGGTTGAACTGCGATTCTCCTGCCGGACAGTCAACTTTGCATAAAGTATTGACATCGAATTGGTCGAATGCTAGTACTTCGGTCGCGGTGGTGCCGTTCTTCGAACATTTGGCGGTAAATAGTGTACCGTCCCCGCATTCAATCTTTGCCAAACTCGATCCATGGTCTGTTGAGCACGTGAATTGCAGGTGAGCACCCGACTGGCAGCGGTAACATCCGGTTAAATTGCGCACTTCGACGAAGCATTTTGAGTCACGGAATTCCAATAGCAGTTGAAATTCGCGCATTTGCACATGCACTTGAACTGGAGAGTATCCATACTCGGCAAACACTCGTCGTTGATCATTGCGAAGCTGAATTCGGTGGATTGCCAAAGGGAGTTGAGCCATCGGATCGCTGATGATGCCGTCGATGTCCAAGTCCCGACAACTGCAGCTGGCTGATCCGTCGCCATGGTCAAGGATGCAGTCGGTGCAGGCGGAAGGATCCAGAGTGCAATTGAATTCTCGAGCTTCTTCCTCGGTTGAGCAATGTAAATCTCGCGGGATTTGCGAAAAAATCGCCGTTTTTGTGCCATCGGTTATGAATCGATTGTGGAGGACCGGCATGGGCGGCACTGCTACGGCCAACGGAGTGAGTGAAATATTTTGCCAGTGAAAAGTCATTCCCGGGTGAAGCGTGGCATGGACGCTCCGAGCTTCCTGTCCGCTGATTTCCAAAACTAACTCAGCTTTGATGCGAAATTCCCAATTTGGACACGAAAACAGCTCGAAAACGACTCCCGATGCTGGCAGCGCGTAGTATCGGTAGAAAAGACATGAATCTGCCGGCAATCCGCATCCGTGGAACCAAAATGATGAACTGGCTTCGCACCGTGTAATCCCGGGACGAGAGTTGGCGTCTTTCAGTTCGGGGACCATGGTTTGCGGTCGAACCTTCAGGCAAAAGTTTTCGACGCACGAGCCCCGGCTGGGGCATCGTTTGACCGCCAGAGTTTTGAGTGTGTAAGACCGGGCCCAGCCTTCCGAAAGTGGCACACAGTCCATTGTCAAAGCGTCGGTAATGATTGTGAACGTGCCTAGGACGACTCCATGCTCGTCCCGCATGAGGAGGCGGTTGCTTTGGCCACGTGGAAGGAAAGTCATTGTGGTGGCAAACTCTGCCGTGCATTCAAGGCTGTTCTGCCCCCGTTTGCAGCTTTCCGATTTCGTGACGATGGCAATCGTTGTTGAACTGCTTTGAGCGACCAGAGCCAAAAGGCCGAGTGTGACTGCGATGAGCGTCGGGCCATATCGTCGGGGTGGTGCGCGGAGTATACCGTCTAGGTGGTCGCGCCTCCATTCTCGTCCGACATCACGTACAGTTCGTCCCGCATTGTTTAACTGACGCCTTTTCCGCCGTATGGAGTCGAACACGCCCGCGTTGTCGGCCCTTTCGTATGCCTTGTAGACCTTCCGCCGGGCCAGACGTGTCGTCAGAATGCCGCATCCCACCATGTAGTTGCAAAGTGAGCATACCGCGCGAATGTTTGCTCCGCACGCTCGTAGGATGCACAAGCATGTGCAGCTGAGTGCTACCGCGACGCACATGACGATTCCCGTCAAAATTGCCGCCCAGCGGGGGCTGCATTGCGGGTTGGCGATATGGTCGATGCACAGAGAGCAGTCGATTGAGGCACAGCCGGCTGTGGCGGTGCACATGGCGTGGACGGTAGACGATTGGCCTTTGCTTGTCCAAAAATGGCCAAAACACGTATAGTCGTTCAAAAGGACTTCGGGTGGAAGTTCATAGGTGAAATTCCGTGTCGCTTGCCGGATCAAGCAGCTGCCCTCGCAACAAATCTCTTCTTTGACAATTTCCGCCGAACTGCTGACGACCACTCCTCTTGAAAAACACTCGATTCGGCTGTCCATGGTCCCGGACAGTGCTCCCGCAGGGAGTATGAGGCAGAGCAGAGCCAGCATGACCGCCATTGTCATTATTCCGTGGTCCAGAGCTTTCCGTATCTTCGATCGCGTGACCATCTGATGCTCTCGTGGCTCTTCCGTCGGCGGTGGGATCGTCTTTCGTCGGCGATCGGTCTCCAATGTATTTTGGGCCAGTTCCGTCTGGTTTTTTGTCGGTTGGTCAATGCCGGTCGACGCAACTTCCAGTGGGTATAGCCGACTGACGGGCCTGGTCAAGATTCGCCCATTGGCCGTCTTTAGCTGGACACTTCGCACAATCTGTCCTTTGCTGTTCAGTTCAACGATTCGGCCCATCGGCCAGAGATTGCGCGGACGAAAGTCTTCTTCAATCAAGACGACTTCTCCGAGTTTTGGCGTGGCGTGAGTCTGTAGCCGCGGCCCTTTATGCTTCCATGACGAGCGCTCTCGCAGAATGGCCAGATAGTCACTTGACCAGCGCTCCCAAAAATAGTCCAAGCGCTCCAGAGTGCCTTTCCATAGATTGGCTAACTTGCGGTGCGGTGGAAGACGTCGTTCGTCTTCCCACGTTTCGTCTGCGTCAACGTTGAGTGAAATGACTCCATGCGGCTGCAGAAAGTCCACTGGGCGAAGGGGTATGGGCGCGTCCGCTTCCCCTGAGACCGTCGAAATCGGTCTTTGGTTGAGTACCGCTTCCACTTCCGCGGTGAAGGTGGCAAATTGATCCAGTTCCAAAATTCGCCGTCCTAACGTTCGTTTAAAGCACGCTTTGACTAGCGCGACGAGTCGTTCGTATAGTCCTCCAGCCCACGGACTGAGCGACGGGATGAACTTCCAGTCGATCCCTCGGATTGCCAACTCCTCCGTTACGTCGTTCGAGACCGGATTGGGCAACAATTCCCTCAGAGTTTTGTCGGCGAGCACGAATTGTCCGCCATTGTCGCTCAGCATACGACGGGGAAGTCCTCTTCGACTAATGAATCGTCGCAGGACGTTGATGAATGAGGCGGCTGACAGGTCCGTCGTTGGTTCCAGGTAGACTGCTCTCGTCGTGAGACAGGTGAGAAGAACGACCCAAACTTTCTCCGTTTGACCGGCCACGCGCGTCGTGGTCGGGCCCAAATAGTCGACGCCCGTCGATTCGAATGGTCGATGACGAGTGACTCGGTCGGCAGGCAATGGAGGCATGCCAGGCCTGGAGTAGGGGTAAGACGACATCCGACGGCACAACAAACAGTCGTTGAGGGCTTTTCGAGTCGTTTGTCTGGCCTTCGGACACCAATAACGGCTGAGAAATTCCGTAAGCGTCCAGTCGACTCCCGCGTGATGAAGGGACAGGTGCGTCCTCTTGAGAATGTGGTTTGTAAGACGAGATTCCGCCGGCAACACTATGGGTTGGGCAAAGTCTGGTGCTGCCGCACCCACGGCTGCGAGCCGTGTCGTGAGCCGCGCAATTCCGTCTTCGTCCATTGCGGTAGGCCAGTTACCGAGGTCGGCTTTGAACCGTCGCTGCTCCTGTCGGATGAGCATCTTTTCGACCAGTTGGTAGTCGTCGGCCGTAAACGGCCCCTTCGTTGTGATCGACGAATGTCCTGGTCTCAGCCGAGTAACAAATCGTAGGACAAAGGCTGTCGTTTTGATGAGTCGTGACCACCGGTGGAAACTGGCCAAGTCGATGACCGTTTCTTCTTTATCGTCCCGCTTGTCCCTTCGCGGACGCTGAGGCTTTGCCTCCGTGGCGATGAAGACTCCCGTCTCGAGCTCATTGCTGGTCAGCCCTAGCGGGTGGTCGTCTTCCGGTTCGTCTTCTTGTCGGGCGATTTGAAAAGACATTTCGTCTGGCCATGCTTCCTCCGGGCTTCTGAGCCAGTCTGGTCCGTTCCACCAGAGATTGTTTTGTCGGAGGTCGTGGGGGCTTGCCCCGCGAGTGGCCACGTCCGCCGGATTGCAGTCCGTTCGAACGTAATGGAATGTGATTTGGCCGTGCCGCCGTATTTCCCGGAGTCTCCTCTCGACGAAAACGGGCTGGGTATCTCGATTGTTGACCCAGGAAAGAGCGATTTGGCTGTCACTCCAGAGGTGAGTGGCTTTGATCTCGCGTTTCAGCTCCTTTTGAACGAAGGCTACTGCGCGGACCCCAATGAGAATGGCGAGCAGTTCCATTCTCGGAATGGTGAGTGTCTTCCCCGCCTTTTTAGGTTTAAGACGGCTCTTTGAGAAGACAAGTCGAATCATCGTCTGTTCCATCGACGAACTTCGGAGATAAACGGCGGCGGCGAAACACTCCTTCGACGCGTCGACGAACACGTGCACTTCGAGTTCGTCACCCGCGTTGCGCATGACTCGACGAGGAATGTCGATGTGTTGGTCCTTCCACTGGGCCAAGACGGTTTTCCATTTCGCGGTCATTTCGTCGGACAATTCATTGTCCCACCCGTGTGATTCTTCCCACAGCTGCTGGAAGAGTAGCTTCGCGCCCAGTAGACAGGGTGCGACGAAGCCGGCCGGGTCGTAAAGGCTCGCTAGAATGCTCAGCACGGAGCGGCGAGTGAACCGTTTCGTCTCCGTTTGAGGAAAGACGAAACGAATGTCGTCCCGTTGGGGGTGCCATTGCAGTCCGAGCACTTTCGCTCGTTGGTCCACCTCCAAACGGTCCTCTGACGGGATCGTTTCCATGACGTCAGAGGAATTGGTGATGAACTCTCGAAGGTTCATCTTTGCGTCTGCGAACACCTTTTTCATCGTCTTGTATTTGGTCAATGCCTCCTCCGCCGTTTCGCATTCCAATAACAGATTGTCCACGTAAAGGTTGTCGGACAGGGCGGCGATGTCGCCGCTGTACTTGTTCAAGTGGTGCCGGATCACCACCGCCAAAATTGTTGGACTGCAGATGATGCCGAAAGCGACGCGGCAAAATCGATAGACCGTCATGTTGGATGCGGTCAGTGGCTGAGTCGGGTCTCGTACCCAGAGGAATTTGCACACCTCTCGTTCCTCCGGTTCGAGGCCAATGGTGAGGAAAGCTGATTGTATGTCGGACAGTACAGGAAAGCGTGGACACCGAAAGCGCAAAAGAAGTCCGACCAAGTCCGGGAGCAAGACCGGTCCCCTGTAGAGACAGTCGTTGAGCGACAGATTGCCCCGTCGATGTGCACTTGCGTCGTAGACGATACGCAACTTGTGTGTGACCACCCCGTGGTGCGGCAAATAATGCTCCAACTCGGTCGGGTTGCGCGCGGCTTCCTCGATGACTCCGTCCTTCAATTGCTCTCGAATTTTGTCGTCGTACTTGCCCAGAATGTCGGTGCCTTGCAACTTGTTGAAGACGGATGCCAGCCGACTGTAGGCCATCCGAAAATTAGAGTCCAGCGGCGGGTTCGGCTCTTTCCAGGGCCATCTGACGGAATAACGTCCATCTTCCTGCTGCGTGATGGACTGCTCCAATAGTTTGAGGGCGACAGAGTCGTCGTCTTGCGCCGGGTCCTCGCGAATTCCAATTGATTCCAAGTTCCAGAACTCTTCGACTGCGTTAGGCAGTGGCATTTGCTCCTCGTTGGACGGGTGAATGGCCATCAGCGAGATTGAGGGGTGTCGTTGTTGAGTTCGTCCCAATTCCGTTTCTCCGCCGACCATCGTGCCAAAGATGGTTCGGATCACGAAAAGCCCAGGGGCGATTTCCTTCTCTCGTGACACAAAGAATCGCCAAAATTGGCGAATGCCGATCATGATGTCCGGTTTTTCCCGCGTGAATTCCAAACCCGCTTGACCGTTCGCGGCGATTTGTCCGTGCATCTCGTCACCCTTCCATTGCACCATTTCAAACTTCGTAGAAATCTCGTCTGTCCGGTTGAGCAGGACCTCTTCCCATCCGCCATCCTCCGTCTGGATTTTGATGGCATAGGTTGGGGATTGCATCTTGAGTGGGTCATTCATCGTGCCGCCAAATCCGTGGATTTCGAGTTGATCGATTTCTCTGCCTCGCGGCGGCTGTAGGCGTTGGACGAGACTGGCGGAGGCGAAACTCGTCTGACTTCCGGTGTCGAAGAAGACGTACACCGGAATTCTGCTTGTTCGTCCACGTGCTGTGACAAACAGCTTCTTCGTCATGAGGTAGGCAAATGGCTTCTTTTTAGGCACCCCAACGGCCGCTGCGACGATTGAGGGACCCGTCGTCTCTGTATGATTGGCTGCTTCGGCATTGGTCAAAGCCGTAGTTCGTTGGTTGGTCGACGATTCCGTCACCATGTGTGATTGTGTGGCTGCTGGGGTTCGACTGAAACGGTTTCCCGCTGGCTTCGCGTGGCCGTATGGTCGCGAAGGCATTGGCCGCTTCGTTTGATTCGACGATGGCTTCGGATCGCGTGAGAAGCAGACCAGAAAATGATGCTTTCCTTGACAACCGCTGCACCGACGCCGGTCCTGACACTCTGAGGTCCGGTGGTTGTCTCGGAGACAAATCAAGCAACGCTTTTGTTCTTTGAGACGATCACTGCGGGCTTGCGGGTTGCTGTATTTGACACAGCTGCTTGGCGGATGCTGTCCTCCGCACAACGAGCATCCCTTCGGGTATTTTCGTCCTTGATTGGTCACCGGGAATGATCTGGTAGGCTCGACGTGGGGCTTGACAAAGGGGGGCCGTTTCTCGCGCGTCGGTGGCCGTTCCTCTTCCCGAACATTGCGGCAGCGTTGAACCTCTTCTCTCACCGAGATCAGTTGGTTGAGTTCCTTGCGCCATTTGGGGCTGTCCCATTCGTGGGAGCCGTCTCGTTCCTTTTCCACCAGCTTCGTTAGTATCGCCCGCGGTAATTTTTCCTTGATGGTAAAGACCACCCATGATTCGTCTCGGATGTTGTGGTCCTTGAGCTGACGACAGACCCGTTCGATGACATCGGAAAATTTGCGAAGACTGGTGACGGATTCTCCCGCTGGCGGTATGTGGAGCAGTTCGGCCTGGAGTGACTCTTTCAGCGCTCTCGGGTCGCCGTATCGGTCCTTCAGCAGCTGGACGACTCTCGGATAGTTCTCGTTCGTCGGGAGGTAACCGGCGACGACGTTCTGCACTGATCGGTCCAGCAATGACAGTAAGTGGGTCATTTTTAGCACGTTGTCGTAGCCTGGCTCAGAGTGGACGGTCGACGAGAACATTTGCCAAAAGGTCGGCCAGTCCTTGGAGTCTCCTGAGAACTGTGGCAGCCGAAGAGGCGGAAGTTTGACTCGCGGCGGTGGCCGTGCGTCGCTGACCAGACGCGGGATGGGGCGGCGAGGCAGCTCTCTGACATTCGCGCCAAGCTCCACCGACTCGGCTTCGTGCTCGTCCCCAAAGTTGTCCCCGTCCGCTGCTTCGTCTTCCCCTCGGAGTGATTGACGGGAGCCAGACCTCGATTGCTGCTCCCTTAGCGTCACCGTGATCATGGTGAGGACTTCTCTGGCCACTTCGCATTGATCGAGGAATTGCCTGTCTTCGAGGGACGGTTCGACCTCCCCGGCCTCCGCTCTCGCTCTCGGCGGGAAGTTGTTGTAGATAAGTTGCTCCGCGTCTCGGGCTTCATCTTGCAAGCTATCGAGAATTAACCACCATTGGTCGTTATATCCTTCCACCCGCATGATGCTGGTTTGCAAGTTCGCTTTTTCCATCGTCAGCTTGTGGATTGTGTCTTGGCTCAGCTCCTGCTCAAGCAACCGTGATGCTAGACGAACATGGTTGCGCATAGTCTTGAGCGCTGCTCCCAGACTTGAGCGAATCCTCCCCGACATCGTTGATTGTCAGAGGGGGAGCGGTCGACGAGTTGAGTCGACGAAAGTTGCGGTCGACGAGTTGAGTCGACGAAAGTTGCGGTCGACGAGTTGAGTCGACGAAAGTTGCGGTCGACGAGTTGAGTCGACGAAAGTTGCGGTCGACGAGTTGAGTCGACGAAAGTTGCGGTCGACGAGTTGAGTCGACGAAAGTTGCGGTCGACGAGTTGAGTCGACGAAAGTTGCGGTCGACGAGTTGAGTCGACGAAAGTTGCGGTCGACGAGTTGAGTCGACGAAAGTTGCGGTCGACGAGTTGAGTCGACGAAAGTTGCTGGACACCGCCGTCGGGTGCTGCTTGAACTTGTTGGAATGAACGCAGCAGAGGGCGCTTCCAATTCAGTGATGAGGCGTCGACAAGTTGAGTCCACGCGTTCAAAGTCCTGCTTCGAGCTGGTACTTTGAAGAATGTAGCTGAACACCTCCGTCGGGTGCTGCTTGAACTTGTTGGAATGAACGCAGCAAAGGCGCTTCCAATTCAGTGATGAGGCGTCGACAAGTTGAGTCCACGCGTTCAAAGTCCTGCTTCGAGCTGGTACTTTGAAGAATGTAGCTGAACACCTCCGTCGGGTGCTGCTTGAACTTGTTGGGATGAGCACAGCAGAAGGTGCTTCCCAGTTCAGTGATGAGGCGTCGACCAGGTGAGTCCACGCGTTCAAAGTCCTGCTTGCTCGAGCCGGTACTTCGAAGAAGGTAGCTGAACACCGCCGTCGGGTGCTGCTTGAACTTGTTGGGATGAGCACAGCAGAAGGTGCTTCCCAGTTCAGTGTTGAGTGGCCCAGGGAGATGACGCTGGCTTCAGAGCGGGTCAATTCCCGGCCGTTGCACCAAATTTTGTGGCGAAACCCCTGGAGATTGCAACGGGTTCGGGGGTGCCACAAAATGGGGGGAATTCGGGATGTGGTTCGAATTCCGGGATGGGCACTCAGATCGTTTCTGAGTCCCGTTCGACTTTTGCTGATCGTAGAAGTTCACCAGAATCACCAGAATAAATATTATTTATTGGGTGAGAGGAACACAAATATTGATTGGTGTCAGTGTTCAGTAAAAAGGCAAACTTAGCAGAAGTGATTTGAACCCCTGAGCGGGGAAAAGGTTGGAGGGGTAAATTTTGGACCCGCCCCTTTTGAAGAATGGTGGATGTCCCCGGGGGGTACAATTATGCAATGAGATGGATGAGGAGGGCACGTGAATATGTAAAAAGAGGGGGGGAGCGGTAAACAGAGGAAGGGAAAGAGACGAATGAATTTGGGGAACAAAAGGGAGTGTGAATGAAATGGGGAGAGGGAAAATGATCGTCGCGTTTAGCGACAGGATTTGCGGGATTAATCCCGCAAAATCCCGCAATCCCGCAAATCGCAAAAAATGCGGGATTGCGGAGCGGGATCCCGCAAAATCCCGCGCAGGATCCGGTCCCGCGCCGCACTCTATTTTAGGCTTGATTGATACTGAATAGATTTATCTTTAAGTGTGATTTTGTGCATTTTTTGAGTCTTTTGACATCGGAGATTTGAGTACGCAGCTTAGGTGTCCATTTCAGTAAGGATAAAACCCGGGCAAAGGGACAAAAAATTTGCTGGGTTTCATTTTAACAACGCCCGATTTTCGAAGCGGGCCAATCGCCACTCGCGTCTGGCTACTTCTAACCGCTTTTGAATAGTTTGTTTGAGTAAAGAATAGGCAAAATGGTATCCCCGGGTGGGACTCGAACCCACGTCCTGCACCCAATCCGTGGGCAGCTCTTCCAACTGAGCTACCGGGGCGTCCCATTTGCCTCCTTCTTTATGGGCGATCTTTTGCCCCCGCCTAAGCGTTTTAACCGTCTCGTCCAACCAGCGGAATTCTCTCTAATCCTTACATTTGCTTTTTCTTGTCTTTGTTTATAAAGTGACATCGTTCAGTTTATACTACCAAAGTTCATGATTATTAGTAGGGTAGGAAACTTAAGTTCAGAGTGGCTTAGGCCTAGCTAACGAAGCCCAAGCCAGGGTCGTAAAATTACTGATTTTTGCCTTTTATTTGTTTGCTAACTTGTTATAATCTGAAGGAACATTTTTTGTTGGTGGGACTTAGTCGGCTTTTACTGAGACGCGAATGACCCCCGCCCTGATTTTGAGTCACCACTGGGTATTAAGATGGAATTTTTGCCGAAAATCCAAACTCACTCACCGGGCGCCGTGCAGTACATTCTGTTGAGTACATCAACATCCGACTTGGCCAGTCCGTTCAACTGGCCCATCTTCGCGTCGTTCACTTCCGGATTCACTTTTGCCGTGATCGTTTTCAGCCCATATCGGCGTACCGAACTTCTGCTGTCGTAATGCATTACACTGGAGAAGTCGTATGGAATGCCGTAGCTGAACACACAGAAAAAAAAGTTTGTTATCAAATTTTTTCGGATTTTTTGAATTTATTTTTCTTATTCTCACTTTCTTCAAAAACAGGTTCGTTCTAGCCTTTATAAGGTTATATGGACAGTATTTGTGTTTTCAATAAAGAAGTTTGTAGTTTGCTCGGGTGGCTTTTTTAAAATTTTCGTCAACATATCTTTTTACAAATTAAAAACCAGAGCCCGGTCGGTATTTAAGTTTTCCGGAAACGAACAAATTCCGTTAAAATCCAATAATTTTCTCTTTCCATCGTCGAAATGTCTCGAAAGCGCCCTGCAATGATAACATTAGGCAGACCTTGTGTGTGTGTACTTTGACGAGACGTCGAACAGTGTTTATGAAATGGGAGGTTAATTAGAGAGAGACTTTTAAATGAGAAACCATTAAAGACATTTATTTATTTATTCCGTCCACTTACTGTCTTGGGGGTCAATGTTGTCCCATAAAATGGTGACAAAGTCGTCACGATCTGGAAACAGTCAAGAATGGTTAACAACAAAAGCTGCTGCTGTTGCTCTTCGCCCCGGTGTCGCATGCCCCAAATGCCAAAAAAAAAGTCCCGGAAATCCGGCATCCGGTTACATCCATGCTGGTGTCGAACTCCTCCCCCCCCCCCGTCGTTCAATTGCGTCGTTGCGTCTCACCTGGCCTCTCTTGTTCATGGTCCAGCCCCAACGCGTGCAATGTCTCGTGCACTACCACTCCCACCAAATTCGTATTCCCACACCGCGCAAAGTTCAAATCAATGGTGTTTAAGGGCAAAGTTTGCCCTATGTAGCTGAGCCCGCAGCTGAAAGAAAAAAAGAAACTGCGCCATTTAGCACACAAAAGGCGCCGGCGCCAATTAGGAGATAAATGAGTACGGACTTATTTGTGCTTTGGTTGTTGATATATTTTATGTGGGCACCGGACGGCGAAGTCCCGACTTCGTCAAAGCGAATGCACGTCTTCGACTGAATCTCGCGAATGGCGGCCCGCACCGTCGATTTCTCTGATGCGCCTGCAATGTGCAAAATTGGTTATACTCCCTTTTTTAATGTCGAAACTCGGGCTTAGTGCCGAAACTTGAATTTAATGCCAAAACTTGGATTTAATGCCAAAACTCGGGTTTAATGCCAACACAAGACTTTAGTGCCGAAACTCGGGTTTAATGCCGAAACTGGATTTAATGCCAAAACTCGGATTTAGACCAAAGCTCGGTTGAATGGCCACCGACCCGGTCCCATGGGCACTCAGCCCAGTGTCTGCCATGACAAACCAAACGAATTGTCCAGCCCAAATTGGATGGGCTGCTCAATGGACCATTTCTTAGATGGTGAATCCTCTAAGAACAACGAATTTCCGGCCCTTTTTGTCCGCATTGAATGCCCTGGGGGGAATAATGCTGGCCGCCCTCCTCCGTCAACAGCGGCGCCGGTGTCCGTAGATGGCGCGTCTTCAATTGGGAACAGCTCGGACGGCCCGTCGGGAATTACCCGCACATTTTCGCCCGCGTGTTCAATTTGGGTGAGCATGGCGTTGGCCTGCGCTTCCGTCAGCAGAATGTCATTTTGAAAGACGCCGTCGTCGGCGGGCTCAATCTGCTCAGGGTTAAGTCTTGGCCTCGGGTCTCGAACACTATCGTCTTGTCTCGCTTACGTGTTCTTCCAGTCCGGCCTGTTTAAGCAGCGCCTTCTTCACTTCGTACACGCGACGTTGTCGCACTTCGATTGCCAAGTCAATGCTTTCGATCGGTTTGTCGGGGCTTTTAATGACAAAATACTCACATCAAATCACACTTTATCAGCAGGCTCCAGGGCTGACGCAAAATTCGATTTCTTTCGTCGAGAGAAATCGAACGGCATAATATTTTTGTTCCGGAAACAACAACGAGCTGATATACAGCTTCTCAGATTTGGGCAAAAACCATAGGGGGGACCTTCTGGTCAAATTGTGGTAGTATTCTTAACTTTTACCAAACAGTGAGGCGAACACATTAAACTTTTTACAAAATTTTGGACCAATTAAAAGAGCTTTAAAAATTTTACTCGGCGGCACTTAAATATTTCCCATTTTTAGCTCCACTAATTTACACTTTAAAACGTCAAAATTCGACTTTTCCTTTTAACTTTTGAAAAAATTCTTTCGCAATAGCCCAGTTGTTGGGCTGCGGCACTTACAAAAGCAACTTTAACGTCACGGATTCCAACTCAGCTAAACTTGCTCTTTGGTTAAGGTACTCCGGCTTCTGCTTTTTGCATAATCCGCCGGCGCAGCGATTCTTTTAATTACAAATTGCAATTAAAATTCAATGAAAAAATTGGTGGATTTTTAACTCACCACCAACATTTGTTTCGATTTTGCGTCCAACTTTTTAGCCACGGGCAAAACTTGGACGAGTTCGTCCGGCACGTCCTTCAACAAATGCTCCAAACGAAGCGGTCGTCGCGCGGGGATTGTAAAATGCAGTTTTGTTGGAAACTTGAGGGTAATGAATTGATGCGGGCCGGAACTTGCACTGTTTAATGACCTCCTCCAAAAGTTTGTCTGTAAGACCAGGCAACACGGGCAGGACGTCCTTGTCGATGATCCACTCGGGATGGTTCCTCAACCACTCGGCATTCAGACCCTTCCCCATTAACCCGACGACTTACGCACTTGCATTTGTCATGAGTCGGGTGCTTTGAACAGAACCTGAACAGCACCAGAACCATTTTGACTCAAAATATCGTCCGTCATTAATTCCAGAGCTTACCGCATAACGCGTCGAAGCACGTGTGGCGGGATGTCCGAGTTGGGGTCGGGCGCGTAGAAGCGTTCAGGCACGCCGTTGATCAGCTGATCTCCGAACTCGTCCACCACCGGCTTGTCGCCCAGTTCCCCCCCAACCAATGCACCCAACAACAATCCCCCATTCCCGTGCTGCTGCTGCTGTTGGTCCTGCTCGTTGTAGCCTCCTTTTTTACCCGTTCCATTTCTATCCGATTCCGTGCCGCCATTCTTCTTCTCTTCCGAGAAAAAGAATCGGACGGATTTTTTGATTTTTTATGCCCAAAAAAGGCCGCCCCAGAATTCGTTTCCCCCGTTGAGCTAACCATTTTGTGGCCATGCCGGCCTTTTCGTCCATTTGAAACTACGCCTACGCCTTCTTCTCTGCTCCATGCGCCGACTAATTCTGCGAGCAGTTCACCGCCTCCTCCGCCTCCCCCGTGTCTGTTCCCTCCATTTACCGCACTTCCTCCGTTGTCGAGAAGTCCGAACAGTCCCCCGCCGTTGGCTACTAATAATGGAGGCAGCAACACCAAACATGCCGAAAGGACAAGTAAGGCATTGGTTGCGCGTAGACGGACCATCTGATAAGAGGAATAATTTAAATCGGTATGACGCCAGGGCCCGGATTAAATCGGGATAATATTGGTGCCGACATGGCGATTAAATCGCATCAGATTTTGTAATATGTACATGTAGTTTCCAATATTAAATACAACAAATTGAAAACACAAAATAGTCATAAAAATTATTAACTGATTTCCCAATATTAAATAAAGAAAAGCGAATTTAAAGCATAAAATTGTAACCACCTGACACTCTGTTCGCGCGTCACGACAACGCGCAGAAGCCATTGGCAATATTTCATAAATAGGATCGATCCATTAATCCATTTATATGCGTGTGTATATTTTAAGAATAAAATTGGTCCAGGGACAGAGCCCTCGGGGGACACCAGAAAATATTTTATGGACAGAAAAGAATACATTTTTAACTCGACTTTACATATAAGTTTTCTGTAAGAAAATCAGAATCCATTTTAAAATTTTACCTGTTTAAAGATGAGCTTAAAAATAAAAAATGTTAATTTAAATACGAAATTGGCTGTTTTTTCAAAAATAATTTCGAAAGTCGGGGGGTCCTAGTTTTTAAATTTTTGCCGAGGGTAGGGCGGTGGTCTTACGAACTTTTTGACACAAATTTCAATCTTTTTTACAATGTCAGCACCAATTAAATCGATGTCCTAGTGGTTTGTCTTTTCGACAAGTCGTATTTGTGTTTTGGGTTTGAACCCGCTTGAGGGTGAACGGAAAATTGGTCACCGGGGATTTTCGGAAAATTGGTCACCAAGGAAAATTGGTCACCGGGGATTTTCGGAAAATTGGTCACCAGGATATTTTTGAGTTTTTCGTTCTAACTTCTTTCAAACAACTCTAAAAGCTTAGCTTTCTTGTGAAAAAAAGCTTCTTCAGACTAAATGCTGTCAAATGGTTTAAATTCTTCGTATTCTGTAGACTTTTAAAAATGTTGTAAGCTGAAAAGTGGTTCGCTTCCACTCGCGCGCCCTTTGCGCTAACTTTGTTTATATTAAGTCTATCTAGTTGCAATTAGTATCAATCAAAAGATCTCTTCGAGTTGAGTAACATAGAGAAGAAAGCTTAGCTTTCAGAGTTGTTTAAAGTTAGAACGAAAAACTCGAAATATCCTGGTGACCAATTTTCCTTGGTGACCAATTTTCGGTGAACAATTTTCCGGGACTCCGCTTGAGTGCACCTTTTTTTCGACCTTCATTTTCCATCCCACTATTAACGGAACTTTTAAAAATTTTTAAATATTTTTATTAATAAAATTAAAAAAAGTATTTTTGAAAAAATCATCATATCTTTCTTAATTTTTTTGCTTAAATTTTCTTAACAAAGAATGACAACTTTTGTTAAATTTTCCCGGTGGCGCCTATCGCTTAAGAAGGGCCGCTGAAGCAAAAATGACAACCTTCAAAATTTTTTAAAGTTGAAACTGGGAATACTTCAAATAATATTTTCTAAAAAATTATTTCAATAAAATAATATGAAAAAAAATTTTTGATTTTCGACGTTTTTTACCTTTCGATTTTCGGTTTCAAACATTTTAGTTTATTCGACATTTTTTTAGTTTCGACACAGCCCTTCCGGGTGTTGTCCGAATCCGGTACCACAATTTGAAGACTTATACTTAAGTTTAGAGCCCGGAATTGAGCTTCGAGCGAGATTTCGAGACGAGATTCTCAAAAAATCTCGAGCCGGAACAGTTGAGATTCGAGATTCTTGATGAAAATACAAACTCTACCAAATTTTGGTAAGAGTAAGAAGGGAGCACTAGAAGCATACCTGCAAAATTTTGTCACAAAATATAGGTGTTAGTCTGCGTTACAAAGTCTTGAAAACCGAAATTTTTTAGTTGAAATTTGTTTTCGCAACTTGATCAAAATTGCTCTAGATGTCGAAATGACTTTCTGATTCATGTATCAGTTGAATTACGCCTAACAAGGCTTTTTCGCTAGCTAAACGCTGTCAAATTGCATCTCATTCTGCTGATCGCCTTGATCGTGTTGTTCTGCGCTTGCGTGCTCGTTGACCACGCCTCGGCCCAGTGGGGCTGGGGCTGTGGTCCGTGGGGCGGTCGTTGGGGCGGTGGTCCGTGGGGCGGTCGTTGGGGCGGTGGTCCGTGGGGCGGTCGTTGGGGCGGTGGTCCGTGGGGCGGTCGTTGGGGCGGTGGTCCGTGGGGCGGTCGTTGGGGCGGTGGTCCGTGGGGCGGTCGTTGGGGCGGTGGTCCGTGGGGCGGTCGTTGGGGCGGTGGTCCGTGGGGGGGGGGCGGTTGGCGTGGCGGTTGGGGCCGAAGTGGTGCGCTTTTTAAAAAATTCAAAAAATTGACCCATTTTTTTAAACCAATCATCCAAAATTTTTTTGGTTTTAGGCTGGGGATTGGCAGGACAATGAACACGCGGCCGGCACAAACAACGGACGGATGGAATGCGGCGGAATCGCATGGAATTGGTCCATTCCTCTTCCTAAAAGCTTAAAAAAAATTACCACATTTTTGGTTACAAATCTTTTAACAAATTGAGTCAAAAAATTAAAAATTTTCTCGGCGGCGCCTATCGGCACCGCCGACCCCCCCCCCCCCCCACGCCAAAGTAAAGAAGAATCCGGAACAAAATTTTTTTGAATATTTCTTAACAAAAAAATGCAATAAAAAATCTAAAAATGCACTCATAAATTGAGTTTTTTTTGAAAAATTCTTTTCCCCAGCGGTTCCGATGTACTGTATCATCGGACAAAAAGCGTTCCAGAAATAAAAATGGAAATTCAATTTGCCGCAAATTGGTGGATTTTATAATCGTCCCTGAACAAAATTTCGGTTGAATTTTTTAAGACGATTTTTATAATTTGAAAATTTTTGGAGCTTAAATAAAACATTTTCAGTGAATTGCAAAAAAAAAAATCAAAAAAGTCTCGGTCTCGAGTCTCGACTCGAGAAAAGTCTCGGGTTTTTTTGGTCTCGGTCTCGGTATCGAGTCTCGGGGTCAAGTCTCGGTCTCGGTATCGAGTCTCGAGTCTCGGAAAATTTTAGGTCTTGTGCAGCACTAGTCATTACTAGAGCCCGGACAGGACCGGAGTCCGGACAGGATTTTCCAGGACTCCTGATCCGGAATCCTGGTATTTTTGCCAAAACACCAGGATCAGGATATCCTGGAAAACCAGGATTTTGATCCTGGTAAATCCTGATCCTGGTCATTTCCGAAATCCTGATCCTGATCCTGATCCGGGAGTTTCAGACCAGGATCCTGATCCGGAATCCTGTCCGGGTAATCGGACCAGGATTTCCATTATGTATTGGATTTAGGACGCATAAATTCACGTATGAGCTCGTGGTGTAGTGGTAAATGGTGGTGACCGGAACCATATTTTGGTTGGGGTTCGAACCCCGACAATGTAAATTATTTTTATGACTTTTCGGTGAGTATCTATAGCCGAGTAACCATTTAAAAAAAATTTTTTGGTTGGCATTTCAACTTTTTGGATTTTCATTTTTTGATTGGACGACCTCACCGACTATTTTAAAAAATCATGACTTTGTCAAATGTTGAGGGTGGACCCTTTTTGTTTTGTAAGATTGGACCAATTTCTTAAGAAGCTTGTTAAGTCTTCAAAAAAATTTCGTATTTTTAAAATTTTGGTTCCAAATCGTTAACAAATTGAGTCAAAAAATTCAAAAATTTTCTCGGCGGCGCCTATCGGCACCGCCGACCCAGCCCCCCCCCCCTCCAAAAGTTTGAAAACTCTTTAAAAATTAAATTTTAAAAAAATTCATGTCTCTGCTTAAAGTAGGCCAATCCTTACAAACTAGGAGAAAACAACGGAGAAAAATCAAGAAAATATTATCGCCGAATAGTTATTTCAAAATTTTGAAAAATCCCAAAAGTTTGGGCAATTTTACAAAAAATTTCAAAAATTTTTTAAAATCCTGATCCTGGGCCAGGATCCTGGTCCGCATCAAGGACCAGGATCAGGATATCCTGAAAACCAGGATTTTTAATCCTGGTAAATCCTGATCCTGGTCATTTCCGAAATCCTGATCCTGATCCTGATCCGGGGGTTTTCAAAAATCCGGGCTCTAGTCATTACCCGGTCTCGGAAAACGAGACTCGAGAATTGGCTCGGTGGTTGAATTCTGTCATATAGTTTATTTACCGTAGGTTCTACTCCCCTACTGAGAATTGATTTTATTCTTTAATTTAATGAATTATTCCTTTTTATTGATTCTTATTTGTTAATCAAAACCCAAAAATCACTCAGAAACCTTATAAAAAAAATTCGAAATTTCTCTGTCTCGGTTCTCGAGTCGGGAAATCTCTCGGTTTTTTTGTGTCTCGGTCTCGAGTCTCAGGGTCATTTCTCGGTCTCGGTTCGCGCTAAATTTCAAGTCCTGAACAGCTCTATAGTAACCATGACATGCCTCTTGTAATTCGGTTAGCTCAGTTCATGGCCGTTTGGTTAGACTGGAGTTCTGATTAAACGCAACAACTTTCTGAAGTGCCTACGATTTATTAGTGATTTTTGAAATATGGCACAAAACAACAAATTCATGAACGGGTGCTCCATGAGTTCGAGCTTGGCCATTCAGCAATTGCTGCCAAACGAAGCATCAACCAAGCGTTAGGCCAGGAGACTGTCAATACAATTACAGCGAGAATGTTTAGAAAACCTTGCCCCATCGGAGTAGTATTTATTTAACCCGCTCAAGCGTTTCCTACGGGGAAAAGAAATTCACCGAACAAGCTGACCTTGAGGCCGGCTGTCAGGAAGTTTTTGACTCCAAACCGGACAGCTGGTACAAAAATGGTATTAAACAACTGCCAAATTCTACAGGATTTTTTAATTTTTAAGGCTATACAAATTGTTATTTGATAAAATTACAGAATTTATGAATTTCTTCGACAGTGTAATGTTTTTAAAATTAAACTAATTTGTGTAAAGTTCCACTTGAAAATGTCGGTCCATAAAATATGCTCTGGTGTCCACCAAAGGCTCTGTCATTGGCCCAATTTTATTCTTAAAATATAATACACACATAAGTGGATTATTCAATCGATCCTATTTATGAAATATTGGCAAATAAATTTATTATATGTGGGCGCGGCTTGGCAAAGATGGCCAATTTTCGTGCACATTGTTCCCAGTCTCTAATGACGACTAATGGGTAGCAAGCAGCATTTGATGAAAATGATTTGGTTGCTATCCGATTTGTATGAAAATGCTTTTTTACAAAATGAACATCCGTGCGACATGTAATTAAATGTGACAGGCATGGGAATGACTTCAATCGGAATTATATCAAACACTGCACTGAAACGCCCCACTCCAAAAGGGGGCATCATAAACGAACGATGTATTGGACGCCCCGGTAGCTCACTGGAAGAGAGCTGCCCACGGATTGGGTTCGGGTCCCGCCCCCGGGGTTACCATTTTGCTTATTTTTACACGAACCTAGGCCAATCCGTCTGAGGACAATTTGTCAGAAAATTGCCCTTTTTAAAAAATGAATTAAATTTATCCCGATAATTCACCCAGCAAAAAGCCCGCCCGGCCCCATTTGAGTAGTGCCGAAGCGTGGAACACGTTGGCACAATGCACTTACAAATTAGGACCCCTATTTTTCCGTGCACAGCTCCTCGTGACAAAGCGATCGGTATATCATTTATGACCTTTTGGAGTGGGGCGTTCACTGCAGTTCACCCAACAATTGTTCCGGTCCATTTCAATTCGTCATTTCGAGCAGAGCGCTGCCCGCCAAGCCCCTGTTACCCCGGTTGGCCTCCAACACATCCCGGATCACGTCCTTGCGAATGTTGGGGAACATCTCATGCAGTTCGTCCAGATTCGCCTCTGGCTCTGGTTTGGTCATTTCAATCAGAGTGCTGACTGTCAAGGCCTTGTCACTAGCAGTGGCCGCTAACACATCCCGAATCACCTCCTTGCGAATGTTGGGGAACATCTCATGCAGTTCGTCCAGATTCGCCTTTGGCTCTGGTTTGGTCATTTCGATCAGAGTGCTGACTGCCAAGTCCTTGTTACCCTTATTGGCCGCTAACACATCCCGAATCACCTCCTTGGAAATGCTGGGGAACATCTCATGCAGTTCCTCCTCGGAAGACGGCATTTGTGCCGCTGAATCAATGGGAAATGGTGCCGCGTGCCGACCCAAAAATCAACAAAAAACAACTTACTTGCGGCAATTGTGCAGAAGCCACACGATTTTGGACATTCCTTCGCCATCCGGGCATTCCGACTTCCCTTTTTATAGCATTTTTTCTGAAGTGCCCGCATTCCACAGTCAACTTTCTTGTCAATACAATCTCAACAGGGGGAGGCGAGAATTGTATTCGATTGGATGAAATTGGCACATTGAAATGAAATCCGGCAAAATTGCATAATAATGCCAATACTTAATAACATCCACCCTTTTATTATAGGGTCCGTCTTTTTGACGCTCTCAGCCTTTAAACTGGATTTTAGGCTTGATTGATACTGAATCCTATATATCTTAGAGTGTTTGTCTGTAACGCCCAGGCAAGGGTTTGGATTTGGTGAAGACGATGCGCCAAGAATAAAGGGGAGCAAGCCAAAAAGAAAAATGCCAAAGGAGAGACAAAAGAGAAAATGCTAAAAGGGAGAAATGCCAAGGGAAAAAATGCATTTTGAAAAATGTCAAAAAGGGAAATGCCAAAGGAGAGATGCCAAAAAGGAAAAATGCTAAAGGGGAGAAAGACAAAAAGGAAAATGCCAAATAAAAAAAGGCAAAAAGGAAAATGCCAAAAGAAAAATGCCAGAGGAGAGAGAATGCCGAAGTGAAATGCCAAAGTGGATAAAATGTCAAAGGGGATAAAATGCCAAAAGGGAAAATGCTAAATGGGAAAAAGCCAAAATGGAAATGCCAAAGGAGAGATGCCAAAAAGGAAAAAAAGAAAATGCTAAAGGGGAGAAAGACAAAAAGGAAAATGCCAAATAAAAAAAAAGGCAAAAAGGAAAATGCCAAAAGAAAAAATGCCAAAGGAGAGAGAATGCCGAAGGAAAAATGCCAAAGGAAGAAAATGCCAAAAGGGAAAATGCCAAATGGAAAAAGACAAAAAGGAAAATCCCAAAAGAGAAAATGCCAAAGAGGATAAAATGCCAAATGGGAGAAAATGCCAACGGGGAGAGAATGCCAAAGGGGAGAAAATGCCAAAATAAAAGTGCCGAAGGGGATAAAAAGGGTAGAGAATGCCGAAGTGAAAATGCCTAAGTGGATAAAATTGCAAAGGGGATAAAATGCCAAAAGGGATAAAATGCCAAAAGTGAAAATGACAAATGGGAAAAAGCCAAATGGGAAAAAGCCAAAAAGGAAAACGCCAAAAGGGAAAATGCCAAAGATCACTGGGTATTAGATGGAATTTTTGCCGAAAATCCAAACTCACTCACCGGGCGCCGTGCAGTACATTCTGTTCAGAACATCAACATCCGACGGGGCCAGTCCGTTCAACTGGCCCATCTTCGCGTCGTTCACTTTCGGATTTACTTTTGCCGTCATCGTTTTCAGCCCATATCGGCGTACCGAACTTCTGCTGTCGTAATGCATTACACTGGAGAAGTCGTAAGGAATGCCGTAGCTGAACACACAGAAAAAGGTTTTGTTTTCAAATTTTTTTGGATTTTTTGGTGGGCAGTATTTGTGTTTTCAATAAAGAAGTTTGTAGTTTTCTCGGGTGGCTTTTTTTGAATTTTCGTCAACATATCTTTTTACGATTATTAAAAACCAGAGCCCGGTCGGTATTTTAATTTTCCGGAAACGAACAAATTCCGTTAAAATCCAATAATTTTTCTCTTTCCATCGTCGAAATTTCGCGAAAGCGCCATGCAATGATAACAGTAGGCAGACCTTGTGTGTGTGTACTTTGACGTGACGACAAACGAATCATATGAAATGGGAGGTTAATTAGAGAGATAGTTTTTGAAAAATCCTTAAAGACATTTATTTATTTTTCAGTCCACTTACTGTCTTGGGGGTCCATGTTGTCCCATAAAATGGTGATGAAGTCGTCCCGATCTGGAAACAGTCAAGAATGGTTAACAACAAAAGCTGCTGCTGTTGCTCTTCGCCCCGGTGTCGCATGCCCCAAATGCCAAAAAAAAGTCCCGGAAATCCGGCATCCGGTTACATCCCTGCTGGTGTCGAACTCCTCCCCCGTCGTTCAATTGCGTCGTTGCGTCTCACCTGGCCTCTCTTGTTCATGGTCCAGCCCCAACGCGTGCAATGTCTCGTGCACTACCACTCTCACCATATTCATATGCGCACACAACACAAAGTTCAATTTAATGGTATTTATGGGCAAAGTTTGCCCCACGAAGCTGAGCCCACAGCTGAAAGAAGGAAGCGGCTTCATTTAGCACACAAAAGGCGCCGGCGCCAATTAGGAGATAAATGAGTACGGACTTATTTGTGCTTTGGTTGTTGATGTATTTTATGTGAGGGCCGGACGGCGAAGTCCCGACTTCGTCAAAGCGAATGCACGTCTTCGACTGAATCTCGCGAATGGCGGCCCGCACCGTCGATTTCTCTGATGCGCCTGCGACGTGCAAATTGGTTATACTCCCTTTTTTAATGTCGAAACTCGGGCTTAGTGCCGAAACTTGAATTTAATGCCAAAACTTGGATTTAATGCCAAAACTCGGGTTTAATGCCAACACAATACTTTAGTGCCGAAACTCGGGTTTAATGCCGAAACTAGATTTAATGCCAAAACTCGGATTTATACCAAAGCTCGGCTGAATGGCCGCTGACCCGGTCCCATGGGCACTCAGCCCAGTGTCTGCCATGACAAACCAAACGAATTGTCCAGCCCAAATTGGATGGGCTGCTCAATGGACCATTTCTTAGATGGTGAATCCTCTAAGAACAACGAATTTCCGGCCCTTTTTGTCCGCATTGAATGCCCTGGGGGGAATAATGCTGGCCGCCCTCCTCCGTCAACATCGGCGCCGGTGTCCGTCGATGGCGCGTCTTCAATTGGGAACAGCTCGGACGGCCCGTCGGGAATTACCCGCACATTTTCGCCCGCGTGTTCGATTTGGGTGAGCATGGCGTTGGCCTGCGCTTCCGTCAGCAGAATGTCATTTTGGAAGACGCCGTCGTCGGCGGGCTCAATCTGAGGGGCGGAGGGAGAGGGAGGTAGTGATGCGCGAGAGTCTCGGGTCTCAAAAAGTCTCGGGTTTTAGGGTCGTGTCGGTATCGAGTCTCAGGGTTAAGTCTTGGCCTAGGGTCTCGAACACTCTCGGGGTTTTGGGCTCTAACATCGGTCTAGAGTCTCGGGCTCAAGACTCGGTCTTGGTAACGGGCCTTCAGCATAACTAGGGGGGGGGGGGGTATCGTCCTGTCTCGCTTACGTGTTCTTCCAGTCCGGCCTGTTTAAGCAGCGCCTTCTTCACTTCGTACACGCGACGTTGTCGCACTTCAATTGCCAAGTCAATGCTTTCGATCGCTTTGTCGGGGCTTTTAATGACAAAATACTCAAATCAAAACACACTTTATCAGGCTTGGACGGCGGCACTTACAAAAGCGACTTTAATGTCACGGATTCCAACTCAGCTAAACTTGCTCTTTGGTTAAGATACTCCGGCTTCTGCTTTTTGCATAATCCGCCGGCGCAGCGATTCTTTTAAATTGCACAAAAAACAATGAAAATTCAATTAAAAAATCGGTGGATTTTTAACTCACTATCAACATTTGTTTCGATTTTTCGTCCAACTTTTTAGCCACGGGCAAAGCTTTAACGAGTTCGTCCGGCACGTCAGGCTCCAAACGAAGCGGTCGTCGCGCGGGGATTGTAAAATGCAGTTTTGTTGGAAACTGAAAGGGAATGAATGGAGGCGGGCCGTAACTCGCCCCGTTTAAGGACCTCCTCCAGAAGTTTGTATGTAAGCCCAGGCAACACGGGCAGGACGTCCTCGTCGATGATCCAGTCGGGATGGTTCCTCAACCACTCGGCATTCAGACCCTTCCCCATTAACCCGACAACTTACGCACTTGCATTTGTCATGAGTCGGGTGCTTTGAACAGAACCTGAACAGCAGCACAACCAACAAAATATCGTCCGTTATTAATGCCAGCGCTTACCGCATAACGCGTCGAAGCACGTGTGGCGGAATGTCCGAGTTGGGGTCGGGCGCGTAGAAGCGTTCAGGCACGCCGTTGATCAGCTGCTCTCCGGACCCATTGTTTGCCAAATTGTCCACCACCGGATTGTCGCTCAGTTCCCCCCCAACCACTGCACCCAACAACAGTTCCCCTTTCCCGTGCTGCTGCTGCTGTTGATCCTGCTCGTTGTAGCCTCCTTTTTTACCCGTTCCATTTCTATCCGATTCCGTGCCGCCATTCTTCTTTTCTTCTGAGAAAAAGAATCGGACGGAAATTCATTTCCCCCGTTGAGCTAACCATTTTTATGGCCATGCCGGCTTTTTCGTCCATTTGAAACTACGCCTACGCCTCCTTCTCTGCCCCATGCGCCGACTAATTCTGCGAGCAGTTCACCGCCTCCTCCGCCTCCCCCGTGCCTATTCCCTCCATTTACCGCACTTCTTCCGTTGCCTTCTTCCAGCCGAAGTCCGAACAGTCCCACGCCGTTGGCTACTAATAATGGAGGCAGCAACACCAAACATGCCGCAAGGACAATTAAGGCATTGGTTGCGTGTAAACGGACCATCTGATAAGAAGAATAATTTAAATCGGTATGATTTTGCCGCCAGGGCCCGGATTAAATTGGGATAGTAGCCGGCATTCCTGTGTTAAATTGAATAAGATTTTTGTGTAATATTTACAACTTTGTAGTTTAAAAATATTAAATAAAGAAAAGCGAATTTAAAGCATAAAATTGTAACCACCTGACACTCTGTTCGCGCGTCACGACAACGCGCAGAGGGCAAGCCGCGCCCAAATATAATAATTTATGGGCAATATTTCATAAATAGGATCGATTGATTAATCCATTTATATTCGTGTGTATATTTTAAGAATAAAATTGGGCCAAGGACAGAGCCTTTGGTGGACACCAGAGCATATTTTATGGACAGAAAAGAATGCAACTCGTACTTAAAAGTTTTCTGTAAGAAAATCAGAATCCATTTTAAAATTTTACCTGTTTAAAGATGAGCTAAAAATAAAAAATGTTAATTTAAATACGAAATTGGCTGTTTTTTCAAAAATAATTTCGAAAGTCGGGGGGTCCTGGGTGCACCTTTTTTTCGACCTTCATTTTCCATCCCACTATTAACGGAACTTTTAAAAATTTTTAAATATTTTTACTAATAAAATGTAAAAAAAGTATTTTTGAAAAAATCATCATATCTTTCTTAATTTTTTTGCTTAAATTTTCTTAACAAAGAATGACAACTTTTGTTAAATTTTCCCGGTGGCACCTATCGCTTAAGAAGGGCCGCTGAAGCAAAAATGACAACCTTCAAAATTTTTTAAAGTTGAAACTGGGAATACTTCAAATAATATTTTCTAAAAAATTATTTCAATAAAATAATATGAAAAAAAATTTTTGATTTTCGACGTTTTTTACCTTTCGATTTTCGGTTTCAAACATTTTAGTTTATTCGACATTTTTTTAGTTTCGACACAGCCCTTCCGGGTGTTGTCCGAATCCGGTACCACAATTTGAAGACTTATACTTAAGTTTAGAGCCCGGAATTGAGCTTCGAGCGAGATTTCGAGACGAGATTCTCAAAAAATCTCGAGCCGGAACAGTTGAGATTCGAGATTCTTGATGAAAATACAAACTCTACCAAATTTTGGTAAGAGTACGAAGGGAGCACTAGAAGCATACCTGCAAAATTTTTGTCACAAAATATAGGTGTTAGTCTGCGTTACAAAGTCTTGAAAACCGAAATTTTTTAGTTGAAATTTGTTTTCGCAACTTGATCAAAATTGCTCTAGATGTCGAAATGACTTTCTGATTCATGTATCAGTTGAATTACGCCTAACAAGGCTTTTTCGCTAGCTAAACGCTGTCAAATTGCACTATGTCCCGTCTCATTCTGCTGATGTGTTGTTGTGCGCTTGCGCGCTTGTTGACCACGCCTCGGCCCAGTGGGGCTGGGGCGGTGGTCCGTGGGGCGGTGGTCCGTGGGGCGGTCGTTGGGGCGGCTGGAGCGGTCGTTGGGGCGGTGGTCCTTGGGGCGGTCGTTGGGGCGGCTGGGGCGGTCGCTGGGGCGGTGGTCCGTGGGGCGGTCGTTGGGGCGGCTGGGGCGGTCGCTGGGGCGGTGGTCCGTGGGGCGGTCGTTGGGGCGGTGGTCCGTGGGGCGGTCGTTGGGGCGGTGGTCCGTGGGGCGGTCGTTGGGGCGGTGGTCCGTGGGGCGGTCGTTGGGGCGGTGGTCCGTGGGGCGGTCGTTGGGGCGGTGGTCCGTGGGGCGGTCGTTGGGGCGGTGGTCCGTGGGGCGGTCGTTGGGGCGGTGGTCCGTGGGGCGGTCGTTGGGGCGGTGGTCCGTGGGGCGGTCGTTGGGGCGGTGGTCCGTGGGGGGGGGCGGTTGGCGTGGCGGTTGGGGCCGAAGTGGTGCGCTTTTTAAAAAATTCAAAAAATTGACCCATTTTTTTAAACCAATCATCCAAAATTTTTTTGGTTTTAGGCTGGGAATTGGCAGGACAATGAACACGCGGCCGGCACAAACAACGGACGGATGGAATGCGGCGGAATCGCATGGAATTGGTTTTGGGCGGTCAACGATCAGTTCGCTGACCATCGATCAACCCTCAAAATTTCTTCCCCAAAAATGCAACACGCAATTGTCTGTAATTTATACCACACACTGTGCACAACTTGTGAGCATACATACGGTACATACAGTTTCCGAATTGGAAAAAGGACCTTTGCTGCGCTCGGTCCCTCCGGGGCGCGCGGACATTATTAGTGTGCCAGAATCAAGAATGGCACTGTAACTTTTTGAAAGGCAGGTCAAGCTTTGCTGGTACTGCTTGAGACTCAAAATGCAGAATTACCGAAACGGCAAAATTCTTGGCGGTTCGTTTTTTGGCTCAGAGAACCTAAGTGCCATTACTTAACTTTTCTTCGTCCTTGGAGAATCGTTTAGACATTCTCACCTATGCCAAAGTCTAAAAATATCATGAGTGCATATGGTTGCTGGTTGCATTAATGCTTTTTCATGTTTTTCATGCACTTTGTGGTCTTTTTTTTTGTAAATTCTTTTGTGTTTGTATGAATTGTGAGAGGACACTTTTTAGGTTTCTTCAAGATTCAATTTGACCCAGGTCAACATTTTGTTGAAATTCTGCAAAATAAATGTAGAATCAAATAAATCCCATGCCATTTATATTCAAATAAATTTCTTTCATATAACAAGTTTCATGCAAATTCTAAGCTCAAAAATAGCCTTTTTGCGTTAAAATGGCACTTTGGACCTTTAGTGCCTATTTTGCTTTATTTTGAACTTTTTGTGCCTATTTCGGCATTTTTCCTAATAATTCTAAAGAAAATGCTAATAAATCGAAAAATACACCTAAAAATCGATGTTTTCATTTTCCGTAAAATTTTTTCTAAAAATAGATTGTATTTTCCTGAGATCGACTTTTCTTGAACCAAAACACTTAATTAAAAAAATTTTGATATAAATTTCACAAAATAACTATTTTTTATTTTGGCTATTATAATCGATCGTCATTTTTGTAAATGATGATTATTAGTAGGAAAAATATTTACGAGATGTATGTCAGAAATATTGAATTGGTCCCGGTTCAAAAGGTTAGGAAAATATTTATGAGATGTTTGAATACTGATTAGCCCTGGAATTTCATATAATGCCCCTAATTTCAGAGGTTATCTTGCTCATAAATGGAAGGATTTTGGATTTTAATTTTTGTGTCATTCTTTACGACAAATTCACTCAAAAAGCCGAATCCGTAAAATTGGAACTCAAAACATTTGATGAAATATTCGGAAAAGGCTGGGAGGACAAAGATGAAGCCGAAGATTTGAAAACGCCGGCGCCAACATAAAATACCTGACAGATATGGGAATGATCACAATCGGCATTATAAGAAATTTTGAAATTACAACAAAACAAATTGTTCCGGCCCATTTCAATTCGTCATTTCGAGCAGAGCGCTGCCCGCCGAGTCCCTGTTATCCTTGTTGGCCTTCAACACATCCCGGATCACCTCCTTGGAAATGATGGGGAACATCTCCTGCAGTTCGTCCAGTTCCGGTTCTGGCTTCGGCTTGGACATTTCAATCAGAGCGCCCACAGCCAACTCCCTGTTACCCTCCTTGGCCTCCAACACATCCCGGATCACCTCCTTGGAAAGGCTGGGGAAGATATCCAGCAGTCCGTCCAGTTCCTCCTCCGAAGACGGCATTTGTGCCGCTGAATCAATGGGAAATGGTGCCGCGTGCCGACCCAAAAAAAACAAAAAAATATTTACTTGCGCCAATTGTTGGCCTGCAGAATGCACACGATTTTCGACAATTCTCCGCCATCCAACCATCCCGAGTTCCGTCTTTGTAGCATTTTTTCTGAATTGCCCACATTCCACAGCCAACATTCTTGTCAATACAATCTCAACAGGGGGAGGCGAGAATTGTATACGCCTACGCCTCCTTCTCTGCCCCATGCGCCGACTAATTCTGCGAGCAGTTCACCGCCTCCTCCGCCTCCCCCGTGCCTATTCCCTCCATTTACCGCACTTCTTCCGTTGCCTTCTTCCAGCCGAAGTCCGAACAGTCCCACGCCGTTGGCTACTAATAATGGAGGCAGCAACACCAAACATGCCGCAAGGACAATTAAGGCATTGGTTGCGTGTAAACGGACCATCTGATAAGAAGAATAATTTAAATCGGTATGATTTTGCCGCCAGGGCCCGGATTAAATTGGGATAGTAGCCGGCATTCCTGTGTTAAATTGAATAAGATTTTTGTGTAATATTTACAACTTTGTAGTTTAAAAATATTAAATAAAGAAAAGCGAATTTAAAGCATAAAATTGTAACCACCTGACACTCTGTTCGCGCGTCACGACAACGCGCAGAGGGCAAGCCGCGCCCAAATATAATAATTTATGGGCAATATTTCATAAATAGGATCGATTGATTAATCCATTTATATTCGTGTGTATATTTTAAGAATAAAATTGGGCCAAGGACAGAGCCTTTGGTGGACACCAGAGCATATTTTATGGACAGAAAAGAATGCAACTCGTACTTAAAAGTTTTCTGTAAGAAAATCAGAATCCATTTTAAAATTTTACCTGTTTAAAGATGAGCTAAAAATAAAAAATGTTAATTTAAATACGAAATTGGCTGTTTTTTCAAAAATAATTTCGAAAGTCGGGGGGTCCTGGGTGCACCTTTTTTTCGACCTTCATTTTCCATCCCACTATTAACGGAACTTTTAAAAATTTTTAAATATTTTTACTAATAAAATGTAAAAAAAGTATTTTTGAAAAAATCATCATATCTTTCTTAATTTTTTTGCTTAAATTTTCTTAACAAAGAATGACAACTTTTGTTAAATTTTCCCGGTGGCACCTATCGCTTAAGAAGGGCCGCTGAAGCAAAAATGACAACCTTCAAAATTTTTTAAAGTTGAAACTGGGAATACTTCAAATAATATTTTCTAAAAAATTATTTCAATAAAATAATATGAAAAAAAATTTTTGATTTTCGACGTTTTTTACCTTTCGATTTTCGGTTTCAAACATTTTAGTTTATTCGACATTTTTTTAGTTTCGACACAGCCCTTCCGGGTGTTGTCCGAATCCGGTACCACAATTTGAAGACTTATACTTAAGTTTAGAGCCCGGAATTGAGCTTCGAGCGAGATTTCGAGACGAGATTCTCAAAAAATCTCGAGCCGGAACAGTTGAGATTCGAGATTCTTGATGAAAATACAAACTCTACCAAATTTTGGTAAGAGTACGAAGGGAGCACTAGAAGCATACCTGCAAAATTTTTGTCACAAAATATAGGTGTTAGTCTGCGTTACAAAGTCTTGAAAACCGAAATTTTTTAGTTGAAATTTGTTTTCGCAACTTGATCAAAATTGCTCTAGATGTCGAAATGACTTTCTGATTCATGTATCAGTTGAATTACGCCTAACAAGGCTTTTTCGCTAGCTAAACGCTGTCAAATTGCACTATGTCCCGTCTCATTCTGCTGATGTGTTGTTGTGCGCTTGCGCGCTTGTTGACCACGCCTCGGCCCAGTGGGGCTGGGGCGGTGGTCCGTGGGGCGGTGGTCCGTGGGGCGGTCGTTGGGGCGGTGGTCCGTGGGGCGGTCGTTGGGGCGGTGGTCCGTGGGGCGGTCGTTGGGGCGGTGGTCCGTGGGGCGGTCGTTGGGGCGGTGGTCCGTGGGGCGGTCGTTGGGGCGGTGGTCCGTGGGGCGGTCGTTGGGGCGGTGGTCCGTGGGGCGGTCGTTGGGGCGGTGGTCCGTGGGGGGGGGCGGTTGGCGTGGCGGTCGTTGGGGCGGCTGGGGCGGTCGCTGGGGCGGTGGTCCGTGGGGCGGTCGTTGGGGCGGTGGTCCGTGGGGCGGTCGTTGGGGCGGTGGTCCGTGGGGCGGTCGTTGGGGCGGTGGTCCGTGGGGCGGTCGTTGGGGCGGTGGTCCGTGGGGCGGTCGTTGGGGCGGTGGTCCGTGGGGCGGTCGTTGGGGCGGTGGTCCGTGGGGCGGTCGTTGGGGCGGTGGTCCGTGGGGGGGGGGCGGTTGGCGTGGCGGTTGGGGCCGAAGTGGTGCGCTTTTTAAAAAATTCAAAAAATTGACCCATTTTTTTAAACCAATCATCCAAAATTTTTTTGGTTTTAGGCTGGGAATTGGCAGGACAATGAACACGCGGCCGGCACAAACAACGGACGGATGGAATGCGGCGGAATCGCATGGAATTGGTTTTGGGCGGTCAACGATCAGTTCGCTGACCATCGATCAACCCTCAAAATTTCTTCCCCAAAAATGCAACACGCAATTGTCTGTAATTTATACCACACACTGTGCACAACTTGTGAGCATACATACGGTACATACAGTTTCCGAATTGGAAAAAGGACCTTTGCTGCGCTCGGTCCCTCCGGGGCGCGCGGACATTATTAGTGTGCCAGAATCAAGAATGGCACTGTAACTTTTTGAAAGGCAGGTCAAGCTTTGCTGGTACTGCTTGAGACTCAAAATGCAGAATTACCGAAACGGCAAAATTCTTGGCGGTTCGTTTTTTGGCTCAGAGAACCTAAGTGCCATTACTTAACTTTTCTTCGTCCTTGGAGAATCGTTTAGACATTCTCACCTATGCCAAAGTCTAAAAATATCATGAGTGCATATGGTTGCTGGTTGCATTAATGCTTTTTCATGTTTTTCATGCACTTTGTGGTCTTTTTTTTTGTAAATTCTTTTGTGTTTGTATGAATTGTGAGAGGACACTTTTTAGGTTTCTTCAAGATTCAATTTGACCCAGGTCAACATTTTGTTGAAATTCTGCAAAATAAATGTAGAATCAAATAAATCCCATGCCATTTATATTCAAATAAATTTCTTTCATATAACAAGTTTCATGCAAATTCTAAGCTCAAAAATAGCCTTTTTGCGTTAAAATGGCACTTTGGACCTTTAGTGCCTATTTTGCTTTATTTTGAACTTTTTGTGCCTATTTCGGCATTTTTCCTAATAATTCTAAAGAAAATGCTAATAAATCGCAAAATACACCTAAAAATCGATGTTTTCATTTTCCGTAAAATTTTTTCTAAAAATAGATTGTATTTTCCTGAGATCGACTTTTCTTGAACCAAAACACTTAATTTAAAAAATTTTGATATAAATTTCACAAAATAGCTATTTTTTATTTTGGCTATTATAATCGATCGTCATTTTTGTAAATGATGATTATTAGTAGGAAAAATATTTACGAGATGTATGTCAGAAATATTGAATTGGTCCCGGTTCAAAAGGTTAGGAAAATATTTATGAGATGTTTGAATACTGATTAGCCCTGGAATTTCATATAATGCCCCTAATTTCAGAGGTTATCTTGCTCATAAATGGAAGGATTTTGGATTTTAATTTTTGTGTCATTCTTTACGACAAATTCACTCAAAAAAGCCGAATCCGTAAAATTGGAACTCAAAACATTTGATGAAATATTCGGAAAAGGCTGGGAGGACAAAGATGAAGCCGAAGATTTGAAAACGCCGGCGCCAACATAAAATACCTGACAGATATGGGAATGATCACAATCGGCATTATAAGAAATTTTGAAATTACAACAAAACAAATTGTTCCGGCCCATTTCAATTCGTCATTTCGAGCAGAGCGCTGCCCGCCGAGTCCCTGTTATCCTTGTTGGCCTTCAACACATCCCGGATCACCTCCTTGGAAATGATGGGGAACATCTCCTGCAGTTCGTCCAGTTCCGGTTCTGGCTTCGGCTTGGACATTTCAATCAGAGCGCCCACAGCCAACTCCCTGTTACCCTCCTTGGCCTCCAACACATCCCGGATCACCTCCTTGGAAAGGCTGGGGAAGATATCCAGCAGTCCGTCCAGTTCCTCCTCCGAAGACGGCGTTTGTGCAGCTGAACCAATTAGAAATGGTGCCGCGTGCCGACCCAAAAAAAACAAAAAAATATTTACTTGCGCCAATTGTTGGCCTGCAGAATGCACACGATTTTCGACAATTCTCCGCCATCCAACCATCCCGAGTTCCGTCTTTGTAGCATTTTTTCTGAATTGCCCACATTCCACAGCCAACATTCTTGTCAATACAATCTCAACAGGGGGAGGCGAGAATTGTATTCGATTGGATGAATAATGGGCACATTGAAAGGAAATCCGGCAAAATTGCATAATAATGCCAATATTTACATCCAAAAACCCCTTTTATAGGTTCCAAGCTTGTGTGTCCATTTCAGTACCAAGGATAAAACCCGGGCAAAGGGACAAAAAAAATTTGCTGGGTTTCAGTATTTTTAAGCAAAGCCTGATTTCGAAGCGGGCCAATCGCCACTCGCGTCTGGCTACTTCTAACCGCTTTCGAATAGTTTGTTTGCTTTTTTCTTTGTCATTGTTTATAAAGTGACATCGTTCAGTTTATTTAAGTTCAGAGTGGCTTAGGCCTAGCTAACGAAGCCCAAGCCAGGGTGGCTTGTTGTTCGTAAAATTACTGATTTTGGCCTTTTATTTGTTTTGCTAACTTGTTATAATCAAGCATGGACACGGATGTCCGGATATCCGCGGATATATTCGGACACGGATTTAAAAATTTGTATCCATGACCATGCCTGGTTATAATCTGATAAAAATGTTGCTTAATAAAAAAAAACGGTTTAAATGCTAGTCCCAATAAAATTTAAATTGTTCTATCGGTTTCAGCACCTAAGAAAACCTATTAAAGTAATTTTGTGCCTGGAGCACACCGCTTAAATCCTCCAGTGGCGTGTCCCGTCCGTCCCCACTCACTCACCGGGCGCCGTGCAGTACATTCTGTTCAGAACATCAACATCCGACTGGGCCAGCCCATTCTTCTCGCCCATCTTCGCGTCGTTCACTGCCGGATTTACTTTTGCCGTCATCGTTTTCAGCCCATATCGGCGTGCCGAAAATGTGCTGTCGTAATGCATTACACTGGAGAAGTCGTAAGGAATGCCGTAGCTGAACACACAGAAAAAACTTTTGTTTTCAAATTTTTTCGGATTTTGGATTTTTTGGTGGGCAGTATTTGAGTTTTCAAAAAAGAAGTTTGTAGTTTGCTCGGGTGGCTTTTTTTAAATTTTCGTCAACAGACCTTGTGTGTGTGTACTTTGACGATACGTCGAACATTGTTTATGAAATGGGAGGTTAATTAGAGAGAGACTTTTAAATGAGAAACTATTAAAGACATTTATTTATTTATTCCGTCCACTTACTGCCTTGGGGATTAACGTTGTGCCATAAAATGGTGATGAAGTCGTCCCGATCTGGAAACAGTCAAGAATGTGTAACAACAACTGCTGCTTTTGCTCTTCGCCCCGGTGTCGCATGCCCCAAATGCCAAAAAAAAAGTTCCGGCATCCGGTTACATCCCTGCTGGTGTCGAACTCCTCCCCCCCCCCCCCCGTCGTTCAAGTGCGTCGTTGCGTCTCACCTGGCCGCACGTGTTCATGTAGCAGCCCCAGTGCGTGCAGTGTCTCGTGCACTACCACATCTATCATATTCTCATCCACACACAGCGCAAAGTTCAAATGAATGAGATTTAGGGGCAAAGTTCGGCCCACGAAGCTGATCCCACAGCTGAAAGAAGGAAGAGGCTCCATTTAGAACACAAAAGGCGCCGGCAGCACACAAAAGCGCCGGCGCCAATTAGCACACAAAAGGCGCCGGCGCCAATTAGCAAACAAAAGGCGCAGGCGCCAATTAGCACATAAATGAGCACGGACTCATTTATTCTTTGGTTGTTGATGTATTTTATGTGGGGGCTGGGCGGTGAAACCGCGACTTCAACAAAGCGAATGCACGTCTTAGACTGAATCTCGCGAATGGCGGCCCGCACCGTCGATTTATCTGATGCGCCTGCAACGTGCAAAAAACAATTGGTTCTCCCTCCCCCCCCCCCCCCCCCAGTCTCAAGCCCGGCGGCGGGAGGCCGAACTCCCGCGGGAACAGTACGACGGGATTCCCGTTGATTTCCCCGTTACCGGTAAATTTTGAATTCCCCGCACCCGGTAAAATTTACCGGGCTCTATTATCCACTTCCAATTTTAGTGCCGAATCTCGGCTGAATGGCCAACCCAGGCCCATTGGGACTCATTTGTCAGCTCAGTGGCTGCCATGACAAACCGAACGAATTGTCCAACACAAATTTGATGGGCTGCTCAATTGGCCATTTCTGAGTTGGTGAATTCTCCAAGAACAACGAATTGCCGGCCCTTTTTGTCCGCATGGAATGCCCTGGGGGGAATAATGCTGGCCGCCCTCCTCCGTCAACAGCGGCGCCGGTGTCCGTCGATGGCGCGTCTTCAATTGGGAACAGCTCGGACGGCCCGTCGGGAATTGCCCGCACATTTTCGCCCGCGTGTTCAATTTGGGTGAGCATGGCGTTGGCCTGCGCTTCCGTCAGCAAAATGTCATCTTGGAAGACGCCGTCGTCGGCGGGATCAATCTGAGGGGCGGAGGGAGAGGGAGGTAGTGATGCGCGAGAGTCTCGGGTCTCGAAAAGTCTTGGGTTTTAGGGTCTTGTGTTGGTCTCGGTCTCGAGTCTCAGATCGAGTCTCGTGTCGTCTCGGGGTCAAATCTTGTGTCTCAAATGTCTCGGGTTCATCAAGTCTTGTGTTGGTCTCGGGGTTAGGACTTGCCCCACGGGTCTCAAAATGTTTCGAGTTTTTAGGGTCTCATGTCGGTCTCGAGGTTAATTCTTGTGTCTCAAATGTCTCGGGTTCATCAAGTCTTGTGTTGGTCTCGGGGTTAAGTCTTGGCCTCGGGTATTGAAGACTCTCGGGGTTTTGGGGTCTAACATCGGTCTCGAGGTCAAGTCTCGGGATCAGTCTTGGTCTTGAGTCTCGGGGTCAAATCTTGGCCTCGGTCTCGACTGTTGCTTACGTATTCTTCAAGTCCGGCCTGTTTGAGCAGCGCCTTTTTCACTTCGTACACGCGACGTTGTCGCACTTCGATTGCCAAGTCAATGCTTTCGATTGGTATGTCGGGGCTTTTAATGACAAAATAGCATCACGCTGTCGGGCCATAGGGCTGACGCAAAATTTCGATTTCGAACCATCGGAATTTCGACATTATATTCCGAATTTCACAAATTGAAAGAACAAAAACATTGGGAAAAAGTCAAGAATACTTCCCACCTGAGAGTTTCGGTCATTATATATACCATTCGATTTCTTTCGTCAAGAGAAATCGAACGGCATAATAATTTTGTTCCGGAAACAACAACGAGCTGATATACAGCTTCTCAGATTTGGGCAAAAACCATAGGGGTTTAAAAAATTCTTTCGCAATAGCCCCGCGGGTGGGCGGCGGCACTTACAAAAGCGACTTTAACGTCACCGATTCCAACTCAGCTAAACTTGTTCTTTGGTTAAGGTACTCCGGCCTCTGCTTTTTGCATAATCCGCCTGCGCAGCGATTCTTTTAAATTGCACAAAAAACAATTAAAATTCAATGAAATTTAGTGGATTTTTGCTCACCACCAATATTTGTTTGGATTTTTCGTCCAACTTTTTAGCCACGGGCAAAGCTTTAACGAGTTCGTCCGGCACGTCCTTCAACAAATGCTCCAAACGAAGCGGTCGTCGCGCGGGGATTAAAAAATGCAGTTTTGTTGGAAACTGGAAGGTAATGGAATTGATGCAGGCCGGAACTTGCACTGTTTAATGACCTCCTCCAGAAGTTTGTCTGTAAGACCAGGCAACACGGGCAGGACGTCCTCGTCGATGATCCACTCGGGATGGTTCCTCAACCACTCGGCATTCAGACCCTTTCCCCAATAACCCGACGACTTACGCACTTGCATTTGTCATGAGTCGGGTGCTTTGAACAGAACCTGAGCAGCAGCACAACCAACAAAATACCATCCGTCATTAATGCCATCGCTTACCGCATAACGCGTCGAAGAACGTGTGGCGGAATGTCCGAGTTGGGGTCGGGCGCGTAGAAGCGTCCAGGCACGCCGTCGAACAGCTGCTCTCCGGACCCATTGTTTGCCAAATTGTCCACCACCGGCTTTCCGCCCAGTTTCCCCCCAACCATTGCACCCAACAACAATTCCCCATTCCCGTGTTGCTGCTGCTGCTGTTGGTCCTGCTCGTTGTAGCCTCCTTTTTTACCCGTTCCATTTTTATCCGATTCCGTGCCGCCATTCTTCTTCTCTTCTGAGAAAAAGAATCGGACGGATTTTTTGGTTTTTATGCCCAAAAAAAGGCCGCCCCATAATTCGTTTCCCCCGTTGAGCTAACCATTTTTATGGCCATGCCCAGCCCTTCTTCCATGGCCATGCCGGCCTTTTCGTCCATTTGAAACTACGCCTACGCCTCCTTCTCTGCTCCAGGCGCCGACTAATTCTGCGAGCAGTTCACCGCCTCCTTCGCCTCCCCCGTGTCTGTTCCCTCCATTTACCGCACTTCTTCCGTTGCCTTCTTCCAGCCGAAGTCCGAACAGTACTCCGCTGTTGGCTACTAATAATGGAGGCAGCAACACCAAACATGCCGCAAGGACAATTAAGGCATCGGTTGCGCGTAAACGGACCATCTGACAAAATAAATCTTATATTATGACGCCATCCCGGGGATGCATCGAACCCGAACCGGAGGATTCAGGTTTTTTATGTGACCCGGATTAAATTGAGATAATATTGGCTGGCATTCCTGTGGTAAATTGAATAAGATTTTTGTGTAATATTTGATTTTGTAGTTTAAAATATTAAATAAAAGAAAAGCGAATTGAAAGCATAAATAGGACCGATCGATTAATCCATTTATATGCGTGTGTATTATATTTTAAGAATAAAATTGGGCCAATGACAGAGCCTTTCGTGGACACCAGAGCATATTTTATGGACCGACATTTTCAAGTAGTACCTTACACAAATTAGTTTAATTTTAAATGCATTACGCTGTCGAAGAAATTTATAAATTCTGTAATTTTATCAAATAGCCATTTTTATAGCCTTAGATTAAAAAATCCTGTAGAATTTGGCAGTTGTTTAATACCATTTTTGTACCAACTTTCCGGTTTGGAGTCAAAAACTTCCTGACAGCCGGCCTCGAGGTCAGCTTGTTCGGTGAATTTCTTTTCCCTGTAGGAAACGCTTGAGCGGGTTAAATAAATACTACTCCGATGGGGCAAGGTTTTCTAAACCCATTTTCTCGCTGTAATTGTATTGACAGTATCCTGGCTAATAAATCGTAGGCACTTCAGAAAGTCGTTGCGTTTAATCAGAACTCCAGTCTAACAAACGGCCATGAACTGAGCTAACCGAAAGCATGTCATGGTTACTATTAGAGCTGTTCAGGACTTGAAATTTAGCGCGAACCGAGACCGAGAAATGACCCTGAGACTCGAGACCGAGACCCAAAAAAACCGATAAATTTCTCGACTCCAGACCGAGACTTTCGAACAGCTCTAGTTACATTTGTGTTTTTTGCTATAGAGTTGCAGCATCTAATTGTTGTTTATGCGCCCGCATCTGGCGCATATCCCTATAAAAATGAAAGAAATCAAAAAGTGTCTCAACGCTTTCAATTAGACAAGCTTGGTTTGTCAGATGCTGAGCCCAATAGTTGCCGACACGGAGAATTTGATGAATGTAGGAAGTGTGAAACAATCTAGAGCCAACTGAAAAGCGGCTTGACACTTCACTTTCCGGAGTCATATCGTCGACGACCCCATTAAAACGTGAGGTGTAATTAATTGTTTTTGCCATTTCTCAATAAAATATGTGACAGATATGGGAATGATCTCAATCAGAATTAATGAATTTTACAAAAAAAAATTGTTCCGGCCCATTTCAATTCGTCATTCGATCAGAACGTTCACCGCCAAGTCCCTGTCACCCCGGTAAACCAGAAACTAGAATTCTGTTCGCCCTTTTAAAAACCAGAAACTAGAATTCTGTTCGCCCTTTTAAAAGCCAGAAAGTAACAGAATTCTGATCGCCCTTTTAAAAATCTATAAATCAGAAAGTAACAGAATTCTGATCGCCCTTTTAAAAACCAGAAACTAGAATTCTGTTCGCCCTTTTATAAATCAGAAAGATAGCAGAATTCTGATCGCCCTTTTTTTAAAACCAGAAACTAGAATTCTGGTAGCCCTTTTAAAAATCTATAAATCAGAAAGTAACAGAATTCTGATCGCCCTTTTAAAAACCAGAAACTAGAATTCTGGTCGCCCTTTTAAAAATCAAAAAACAGAATTCTGATCGCTCTTTTAAAAACCAAAAACTAGAATTCTGATCGCCCTTTTAAAAATCAGAAACTAGAATTCTGGTCGACCTTTTAAAAATCAAAAACTAGAATTCTGGTCGCCCTTTTAAAACCAGAAACTAGAATTCTGGTCGCCCTTTTAAAAATCTATAAATCAGAAAGTAACAGAATTCTGATCGCCCTTTTAAAAACCAGAAACTAGAATTCTGGTCGCCCTTTTAAAAATCAAAAAACAGAATTCTGATCGCTCTTTTAAAAACCAAAAACTAGAATTCTGATCGCCCTTTTAAAAACCAAAAACTAGAATTCTGATCGCCCTTTTAAAAATCAGAAACTAGAATTCTGGTCGCCCTTTTAAAACCAGAAACTAGAATTCTGGTCGCCCTTTTAAAAATATAAACCAGAAAGTAACAGAATTCTGGTCGACCTTTTAAAACCAGAAACTAGAATTCTGGTCGCCCTTTTAAAACCAGAAACTAGAATTCTGGTCGCCCTTTTAAAAATCTATAAATCAGAAAGTAACAGAATTCTGATCGCCCTTTTAAAAACCAGAAACTAGAATTCTGGTCGCCCTTTTAAAAATCAAAAAACAGAATTCTGATCGCTCTTTAAAAAACCAAAAACTAGAATTCTGTTCGCCCTTTTATAAATCAGAAAGATAGCAGAATTCTGATCGCCCTTTTAAAAATCAGAAACTAGAATTCTGGTCGACCTTTTAAAAATCAAAAAATAACAGAATTCTGGTCGCTCTTTTAAAACCAGAAACTAGAATTCTGGTCGCCCTTTTAAAAATCTATAAACCAGAAAGTAACAGAATTCTGGTCGACCTTTTAAAAACCAGAAACTAGAATTCTGGTCGCCCTTTTAAAAATCAAAAAACAGAATTCTGATCGCTCTTTAAAAAACCAAAAACTAGAATTCTGTTCGCCCTTTTATAAATCAGAAAGATAGCAGAATTCTGATCGCCCTTTTAAAAATCAGAAACTAGAATTCTGGTCGACCTTTTAAAAATCAAAAAATAACAGAATTCTGGTCGCTCTTTTAAAACCAGAAACTAGAATTCTGGTCGCCCTTTTAAAAATCTATAAACCAGAAAGTAACAAAATTCTGGTCGACCTTTTAAAAATCAGAAAGTAACAGAATTCTGGTCACCCTTCGAGGTCAAGTCTTGGCCTATGTCTCGAAAAGTGTCGGTTGAGTTTCGTGTCGGTATCAAGTCGCGGGCAAGTCTATCGGGGCGTTCGCGGGTAGAGCATTTGATAAATATGATTTGGTGGCTTGCCGAGTTTTATAAAAATGCAATTTTACAAAATGATCATCCGCGTGACGTGTAATTAACTAATTGTTTTTTCTCAAAAAAAACCTGACAGATATGGGAATGATCTCAATCGGAATTATATGAAATTAAAATTACAAAAAAAAAATGGTTCCGACCCATTTCAATTCGTCATTTTGATCAGAGCGTTGACCGCCAAGTTCCTGTTACCCCGTTTGGCCTCCAACACCGACCGGATCACCTCCTTGGAAAGGCTGGGGAAGATCTCCTGCAGTTCGTCCAGTTCCGGCTCTGGCTCCGGTTTGGCCATTTCGATCAGAGCGCTCACAGCCAAGCCCCTGTTACCCCGTTTGGCCTTCAACACCGACCGGATCACGTCCTTGGAAAGGCTGGGGAAGATCTCCTGCAGTTCGTCCAGTTCCGGCTCTGGCTCCGGTTTGGCCATTTCGATCAGAGTGCTGACTGCCAAGTCCTTGTTACCCCGGTTGGCCTCCAACACCTCCCGGATCACGTCCTTGGAAAGGCTGGGGAAGATCTCGTGCAGTTCCTCCTCGGAAGACGGCATTTGTGCCGCTGAATCAATGGGAATGGTGCCGCGTGCCGACCCAAAAAATAACAAAAAACTTTACTTACTTGCGGCAATTGTGCAGAAGCCACACGATTTTGGACATTCCTTCGCCATCCGGGCATTCCGACTTCCCTTTTTATAGCATTTTTTCTGAAGTGCCCACATTCCACAGTCAACTTTCTTGTCAATACAATCTCAACAGGGGGAGGCGAGAATTGTATTCGATTGGATGAATAATGGGCACATTGAAAGGAAATCCGGCAAAATTGCATAATAATGCCAATTTACATCCAAAAACCCCTTTTATTATAGGTTCCGTCTTTTTGACGCTCATTTGTCAGCCTTTAAACTGGATTTTAGGCTTGATTGATACTGAATATAGATTTATCTTTAAGTGTGATTTTGTGCATTTTTTGAGTCTTTTGACATCGGGTGATTTGAGTACGCAGCTTATGTGTCCATTTCAGTACCAAGGATAAAACCCGGGCAAAGGGACAAAAAATTTGCTGGGTTTCAGTATTTTTTTTAAGCAAAGCCTGATTTTCGAAGCGGGCCAATCGCCACTCTCGTCTGTCTACTTCTAACCACTTTTGAATAGTTGTTTGCTTTTTTCTTGTCATTGTTTATAAAGTGACATCGTTCAGTTTGTAGGTGGGACTTAGACGGCTTTTACTGAGACGCGAATGACCCCCGCCCTGATTTTGAGTCACCACTGGGTATTAAGATGGAATTTTTGCCGAAAATCCAAACTCACTCACCGGGCGCCGTGCAGTACATTCTGTTGAGTACATCAACATCCGACTTGGCCAGTCCGTTCAACTGGCCCATCTTCGCGTCGTTCACTGCCGGATTCACTTTTGCCCTCATCGTTTTCAACCCGGATTGGCGTGCCGCCTGTCTGCTGTCGTAATGCATTACACTGGAGAAGTCGTATGGAATGCCGTAGCTGAACACACAGAAAAAGGTTTTGTTATCAAATTTTTTCGGATTTTTTGGATTTATTTTTCATATTCTCACTTTCTTCAAAAACAGGTTCGTTCTAACCTTTATAAGGTTATATGGACAGTATTTGTGTTTTCAATAAAGAAGTTTGTAGTTTGCTCGGGTGGCTTTTTTAAAATTTTCGTCAACATATCTTTTTACAATTATTAAAAACCAGAGTCCGGTCGGTATTTAAGTTTTCCGGAAATGAACAAATTCCGTTAAAATCCAATAATTTTTCTCTTTCCATCGTCGAAATTTCGCGACAGCCGCACTCAGACCTTGTGTGTGTGTACTTTGACGTGACGTCGAACAGTGTTTATGAAATGGGAGGTTAATTAGTGAGAGACTTTTAATTGAGAAACCCTTAAAGACACATTTATTTATTCATTCCGTCGACTTACGTTTTTGGGGGTCCATGTTGTCCCATAAAATGATGACGAAGTCGTCCCGATCTGGAAACAGTCAAGAATGGTTAACAACAAAAGCTGCTGCTGTTGCTCTTCGCCCCGGTGTCGCATGCCCCAAATGCCAAAAAAAAGTCCCGGAAATCCGGCATCCGGTTACATCCCTGCTGGTGTCGAACTCCTCCCCCGTCGTTCAATTGCGTCGTTGCGTCTCACCTGGCCTCTCTTGTTCATGGTCCAGCCCCAACGCGTGCAATGTCTCGTGCACTACCACTCTCACCATATTCATATGCGCACACAACACAAAGTTCAATTTAATGGTATTTATGGGCAAAGTTTGCCCCACGAAGCTGAGCCCACAGCTGAAAGAAGGAAGCGGCTTCATTTAGCACACAAAAGGCGCCGGCGCCAATTAGGAGATAAATGAGTACGGACTTATTTGTGCTTTGGTTGTTGATGTATTTTATGTGAGGGCCGGACGGCGAAGTCCCGACTTCGTCAAAGCGAATGCACGTCTTCGACTGAATCTCGCGAATGGCGGCCCGCACCGTCGATTTCTCTGATTCGTCTGCAATGTGCAAAATTGGTTATACTCCCTTTTTTAATGTCGAAACTCGGGCTTAGTGCCGAAACTTGAATTTAATGCCAAAACTTGGATTTAATGCCAAAACTCGGGTTTAATGCCAACACAAGACTTTAGTGCCGAAACTCGGGTTTAATGCCGAAACTGGATTTAATGCCAAAACTCGGATTTAGACCAAAGCTCGGTTGAATGGCCACCGACCCGGTCCCATGGGCACTCAGCCCAGTGTCTGCCATGACAAACCAAACGAATTGTCCAGCCCAAATTGGATGGGCTGCTCAATTGGCCATTTCTGAGTTGGTGAATTCTCCAAGAACAACGAATTGCCGGCCCTTTTTGTCCGCATTGAATGCCCTGGGGGGAATAATGCTGGCCGCCCTCCTCCGTCAACAGCGGCGCCGGGGTCCGTCGATGGCGCGTCTTCAATTGGGAACAGCTCGGACGGCCCGTCGGGAATTGCCCGCACATTTTCGCCCGCGTGTTCAATTTGGGTGAGCATGGCGTTGGCCTGCGCTTCCGTCAGCAGAATGTCATTTTGAAAGACGCCGTCGTCGGCAGGCTCAATCTGAAAGGAGAAAGGGAGGGGGGCTAGTGTTAGAGTCTCGGGTCTCAAAGAATCCGGGTTCTAAGGTCTCGTGTCGGTCTCGAGGTTAAGTCTTGGGTCTCGTAAGGTTTTAGGGTCTCGTGTCGGTCTCGAGGTTAATTCTTATGTCTCAAAATGTCTCAGGTTCATCAAGTCTTGTGTTGGTCTCGGGGTTAAGTCTTGGCCTCGGTCTCGACTGTTGCTTACGTGTTCTTCCAGTCCGGCCTGTTTAAGCAGCGCCTTCTTCACTTCGTACACGCGACGTTGTCGCACTTCAATTGCCAAGTCAATGCTTCCGATCGGTATGTCGGGGCTTTTAACGACAAAATACTCACATTAAATCACACTTTATCAGGCTTGGACGGCGGCACTTACAAAAGCGACTTTAATGTCACGGATTCCAACTCAGCTAAACTTGCTCTTTGGTTAAGGTACTCCGGCTTCTGCTTTTTGCATAATCCGCCCGCGCAGCGATTCTTTTAATTACAAATTGCAATTAAAATTAAATGAAAAAATCGATGGATTTTTAACTCACCACCAACATTTGTTTGGATTTTGCGTCCAACTTCTTAGCCTCGGGCAAAGCTTTAACGAGTTCGTCCGGCACGTCCTTCAACAAATGCTCCAAACGAAGCGGTCGTCGCGCGGGGATTATAAAATGCAGTTTTGTTGGAAACTGGAAGGTAATGAATTGATGCGGGCCGGAACTTGCACTGTTTAATGACCTCCTCCAGAAGTTTGTCTGTAAGACCAGGCAACACGGGCAGGACGTCCTCGTCGATGATCCACTCGGGATGGTTCCTCAACCGCTCGGCATTCATACCCTTCCCCCAACAACCCGACGACTTACGCACTTGCATTTGTCATGAGTCGGGTGTTTTGAACAGAACCTGAACAGCAGCACAACCAACAAAATACCGTCCGTCATTAATGGCAGCGCTTACCGCATAACGCGTCGAAGAACGTGTGGCCCTCGTCCATGGCCATGCCGGCCTTTTCGTCCATTCGCAGCTACGCCTACGCCTCCTTCTCTGCCCCATGCGCCGACTAATTCTGCGAGCAGTTCACCGCCTCCTCCGCCTCCCCCGTGTCGGTTCCCTCCATTTACCGCACTTCTTCCGTTGCCTTCTTCCAGCCGAAGTCCGAACAGTCCCACGCTGTTGGCTACTAATAATGGAGGCAGCAACACTAAACATGCCGCAAGGACAAGTAAGGCATCGGTTGCGCGTAAACGGACCATCTGACAAAATAAATCTTATATTATGACGCCATCCCGGGGACGCATCGAACCCGAACCGGAGGATTCAGGTTTTTTATGTGACCCGGATTAAATCGAGATAATATTGGCTGGCATTCCTGTGTTAAATTGAATAAGATTTTTGTGTAATATGTACAACTTTTGTAATTTCAAAGATTAAATAAAGAAAAGCGAATTTAAAGCATAAAATTGTAACCACCTGACACTCTGTGCGCGCGTCACGACAACGCGCAGAGGGCAAACCCCCGCCAGCATATAATAAATTTATTTGCCAATATTTCATAAATAAGATCGATTAATTAATCCATTTATGGTGTTTTATATTTTAAGAATAAAATTGGGCCAAGGACAGAGCCTTTGGTGGACACCAGAGCATATTTTATGGACCGACATTTTCAAGTGTGTCGGAATTGGGCGAATGCGCTTCGGGGGTGGAGGGGTGGTAGGGGGCACGGACGGTGGCGAACACGCGGTCGCCAAAAGCAATAAGACGCGGAATAAAATGCTGCTTTATTCCGATGGCTCAAACTCAAACTTGGGTAATTAAACCAATACAATTAAATGATCCCCAAATGAATGAAATGATCACTGGGGTGGAAAGTGGTTAAGTCCCGGACCAATGGTGGAGCCCGGGAAAGGGACAATTGATTGAGGTGAATGAAAAGCCGGGGGCAATTGAAATGTGAGTGACAATTGGGCCCGGACCAATGTTTTGGGGCAAATGTGTGTGTTGATTGGGATTGGCAAGAATGCCCGAATGAATTGGGGGAAATTGTTACAGTGAAAGGTCGCTCCAACTTTTGGCCTCAAAGGACCGCAAGTTTATAATGCTCAAGGGGCAATTGGGCAAATGTTAATGAATGTGGGATTTGCCCAAAGGAAATGTGAATTGTGAAGGGACCGGGGCCGAGCAGTACCCGCAACACAACGGGGGCGGAGCCTCAAAATGATTGACTGGGGACGGAGTGGGTGAACTGCTTGAAGGCGCAGTGACATCGGTTGTACAATTGGTGAATGAATGAATTGTGAATTGATTGGGGAGGACTTATATGGGAGAGTGGCCGAACCAATCGTTCGATGCACTTTTTGGGTGGAAGGAGATAAGAGCACGAACTGTCGATCACAAACGTGCAATGGGGGTGGGGTGGCAGAAAATGAGTGAACTTTGGAGGGGAGAGGGGGTAAACAAGTGCATGTGTGAGGGGGGGGGGGGTGACTTTGCCCTTCCTTTATCGCTTGGCCACAAGTCGATCAAATTTTGATCGACATCGGAATGGCGAATTCCGACACTCCCGCGCGAAAAGAAATGGAGGGCCCGTCTCGCGCATCGGGGGATCGTCCCTCATTCTTTCGTCTTTCGCCGACTCCATCGGTCTGTTCCCTCGCCTTGCTCGTCGTGAGGTCGTTGCCCGTGTCCGTCGAAGTGCAATGCCCTCCGTTGAATTGTGGTAGTCCGCCGCTCATTGCGGGATGACTTGTTGCTGTTGTCGTTGTCGGATCCCTGACCTGTTGATGAGGTTTTCTGCTGATTGGCGATGTGTAGGTTGTCGATCCGCGTCTTTTCTGGGTGCGTTACCGTTGTCCGTCTCAAGATTGTGACTGGTTGTCCCGGTGTTGGTTCGATGCCCAGATGATTGGTGGCGGTGGTCGGTTGCGTTGTTTGATTTGCCTTTTTCATTGTGGTTGGCGGTGGCATGATTTCGGGTTGCCAAATGAATGTTGGACACGGCCTTGCCGTAGGCCGTAATTGCGCTGTTGAATTTGACCATGGCCTTGTCGGCCATGTCTCTGGGGTGGTCGTACTCCAGGGTTGCGCTGTGGTTGTGGTTGGCTGCCAATTTGTTGTGTCCATATCCATTGCGAGTGGATGAATGGCCATCAGCCCGATGAGGCTGATGATCATGAGCGCGCCCAGCGTTTGTTTGACCGCTGGCGCGCGTTGTCTCGTTGATTGCGAGGTTGATGGCTTCTGATCCGCCGTGACTGAGTTTGGTTTCGTTGTCTCGATGATTTCCACGTCTGATGAATTTGATCTGTCGCTGTTGTTGCTGTCTGACGTTAGATCGATGAGTGGTGGCTTCTTTGCCGGAGCTGCTGCTTGACGAGTAACGGTTGTGCGCAGCCGTGCTGTGTTTGAGAACAGCTTGTTCCGTTGATGCTGTCTGATGATTGCTCTTTCTTTCTCTTGTCGGCGTTTCTCGTTGTCTGAAACCGCTGCGTTTGGTTTTGCTCTTTCTTTCTCTTGTCGGCGTTTCTCGTTGTCTGAAACCGCTGCGTTTGGTTGCACGTTGGTTGTTGAGTTCGGGGATGTCCGAACACGATGCCGGGGTTTCTTCTTCTTCTTTTGACCAGAAGAAGGATTTCCCTTTGCTTGGGTGCGCTGTTTTGAGGTCGGCTCATCGCGGTTTGCTTGCTTTGGTGTGGATTTGGTTTGTTCATGCACTGGCCCAACAAACGTGATGGTGGAGGCGCGGGTCAGTTCCATGCGGCCAGATCCGCTAAGGATTTTGCCGATTCTCGAGCGGCATAGCGTGTAGCCGCTTGGTAGACGTTCGATCGGCTGAACCTGCAGTTCATGCCAAATATCCATGCCCAACATGATGTCGGGCTGCCTCTCAAAGTGTGGTGGCGAGAGCTTTGTGCGTTGAAGCTGTGCGCGGTCCAATTCGTCCAATTGGATGACTGGCAAGTCGTTTACCAGAAACGGTAGTGCGTTGAGGTTGAAGATTAGTCGTTCTCTGCCTTCGCCGTAAAATCCAAGCTTAACCAGATTACTGATGTACTTCTTCGCCTTTCGAGCGCCAAAGCTGGTTAAGTTGCATTCTTCAGTGTCGATGACTGGCAGTTTGAGTCGTTTTGCTGCTCTTTTGGTGATGAATGATCGTTGGCTTCCAGGGTCGATAAACACTGTCGCTCCCATGCTGCGATGCGGTTGCGCTGGGTTAAAAACTGTTGACATTGTTGTCATGAGTAGCGTCCGAGTGTCGTTGCCTTTGACGGCGTTGCACATTTGTTGTGGCACGGATTCCGTTCCGTTGCCGTTGTTCAATGGACCCCTTGTTGCCGTTGTGATTTGTGATGGTCCTTGGTTGCCCTCCCAACAGAGTGCTGTTGGGTGCAGTTGCTTGCATTTGTAGCACTTGTTCGGCCGCGCGCAGTTGTAGGCTTGATGATTTGGCCGCAGGCATTTAAAACACAAATGCCTTTCTCGAATGATGTCGAGTCGTTGCTGCACTGTGCTGAAGTGTTGGCATTCATCGTGCCAATGATTGTTTCCGCAGAAGATGCAGGGATACGGAGGTTCCCTCTCTGTTTCTTGCGGACAGTAGAACTGGTTGCGATTCGTTGCGCGGAATTGCTGTTGGTGGTTTGTTTGTTGTTCCCGCTGCTGGGACTCGTATTGCTGTGGCATTTCGTGGTGCCATTGATGTGTCTCATCAACCGATGACGAGATGAATGCGCGATCCGGTTGTTCCGGGGTTTGGTTGAATTCTCTGTTGGATGCTGTGTGATCCCGTTGCGAAGGGATTTGATTGAGCTCTTCGCTCGTTTCTGATTCGTTGTGTGCCCTCTGCGGTTGGGCGTGCGTTGCTTGGTTGCTTGATCTGTCGAATTGGTGCTGCTGATGGCCGTACTCCCCCATCACTTCTTGAATTTGTGTTTCTCTCCGGACGGCGTCGTTCAGCACGTCACGGAACTTTGTGGTTGTCCAGTTGCTTGGATCCTGGCACTTCCTGTTGAGTATGGTGCGCAGGAATGATGGGGTGAGCTTTTTCTCCAGCATGAGAAATGTGGGCGGACCTTCGATGTCCTCACCGGCGTTGTTGAGCTCTCGTGTGAGCCGTTCGAGCTGCAGAAGGAAGTCCTTCGTGTCGCGCAGGCTTTTGCAGGCCTTCAAGTTCGCCAACTCGAAGTGAAGTGCACGGATGTGCTCCTCTGGCGCGCCGTACGTGTCCTTCAACAATTGAAGGGCAACGTCGTAATTGTTGTCTTCCAAGCGAAAGCCGGCTATTAGCTCCCTGGCCTCTCCGCTGAGCATGTTGCGCAAAAGGTTGAACTTCTCCGCTTTGCCGATTGACTGATGTCTGCCGATTGCAGATTGGAAGCTCTCGTAGAATTCCGGCCATTTCCTCTTGTTGCCGCCAAACTTCTCCAGCTGTATTGGCTGGAATTGGTAGAAGGGCGCGGTGAATGATGGTGCCGATGCCATTTGCTGTGGAACTGCCGTAGTTCCCTGCGCGTAAGCTGCTTGCTCTGCTTTTGCTTCTCTGTCGACTTTGCTTTTGCACAACTTGGCGTCGATGCTGAGGCGGGTTTCCAAATCCCGCAAGTCGCGCAGCTTTGTAGTTGCTTCTTCGTAGCGTTCGGCAATCCTTTCATGTTTGTCGAAGGCGATGTAGTCGATTTCTTCTTCTTCGCGCTCCTTTGATGAAAGGGAACCGATGAGCTTCGTCCATGCCGATGATGCTTCGCGCATCTCATCCAAATACATCTCGATGATGTGGACTTCTTTGCCGATTCGATCCACCTGGGATTCAAGCAGAATGGCAGTTTCCCAAGCCGGACGAGCTGAGTCCGGTTGGATGTCCATTTCGGTGGCATTGCGCGCCTTGCTTATTGTCTTCAATGCGGCGCTGATTCGCCGTTGGATGGGTCCCGACATTGCTGCTTTGTTGTGTTGCGCTTGTTCGGTTGTGCCGGATGCTTTTCGGTTGCGCCGGGTGTACAACTGATACCAGTTGCTGGTGTAGTGCACTTGATTGCTGTGCCGGACGCTTGCGGTTGCGCCGGTTGTGAGACTGACACCAGTTGCCTCAAAGGGCCGCTGGTGTAGTACACTCGATTTTTGGCAAACTTTCGGCCTCAAAGGGCTTCAAGTTTGTTGGACCCACCCCCCAAGTTTGATTACTCCTTGCCTGTTGGACAAGGAGTACTTATTGCTTTCCCCTACGGCTTTAGTCACTGCCTCAAAGGACAGTTACTAATCCTCCACTACCCCTCTGCGCACCCCTTCCGTGTTCGTGGATGTAGTCCGGGCCTCAAAGGACCTCGACTACTCCTTGTTCTACGGATAATAGTTTCCGCCTCAAAGGACAGAAGCTATATCCCTTAATCCCCAATTTTTCGTCCCCCCGATCTACCGGGTTTCGCCGAGTCAGTAGATCGCTGTGGGCGCGGCTTGTTGTTGGCCCGTTGTTCAGTGCCGCTGGGGATGCTGAAGTTGCTGCAGATTCGATCGTCGCTGCCACAGGGTCGCCATGTCGGAATTGGGCGAATGCGCTTCGGGGGTGGAGGGGTGGTAGGGGGCACGGACGGTGGCGAACACGCGGTCGCCAAAAGCAATAAGACGCGGAATAAAATGCTGCTTTATTCCGATGGCTCAAACTCAAACTTGGGTAATTAAACCAATACAATTAAATGATCCCCAAATGAATGAAATGATCACTGGGGTGGAAAGTGGTTAAGTCCCGGACCAATGGTGGAGCCCGGGAAAGGGACAATTGATTGAGGTGAATGAAAAGCCGGGGGCAATTGAAATGTGAGTGACAATTGGGCCCGGACCAATGTTTTGGGGCAAATGTGTGTGTTGATTGGGATTGGCAAGAATGCCCGAATGAATTGGGGGAAATTGTTACAGTGAAAGGTCGCTCCAACTTTTGGCCTCAAAGGACCGCAAGTTTATAATGCTCAAGGGGCAATTGGGCAAATGTTAATGAATGTGGGATTTGCCCAAAGGAAATGTGAATTGTGAAGGGACCGGGGCCGAGCAGTACCCGCAACACAACGGGGGCGGAGCCTCAAAATGATTGACTGGGGACGGAGTGGGTGAACTGCTTGAAGGCGCAGTGACATCGGTTGTACAATTGGTGAATGAATGAATTGTGAATTGATTGGGGAGGACTTATATGGGAGAGTGGCCGAACCAATCGTTCGATGCACTTTTTGGGTGGAAGGAGATAAGAGCACGAACTGTCGATCACAAACGTGCAATGGGGGTGGGGTGGCAGAAAATGAGTGAACTTTGGAGGGGAGAGGGGGTAAACAAGTGCATGTGTGAGGGGGGGGGGTGACTTTGCCCTTCCTTTATCGCTTGGCCACAAGTCGATCAAATTTTGATCGACATCGGAATGGCGAATTCCGACAAGTGGTACTTTACACAAATTAGTTTAATTTTAAATGCATTACACTGTCGAAGAAATTCATAAATTCTGTAATTTTTAAATAGCAATTTTCTAGCCTTAAATTAAAAAATCCTGTAAAATTTGGCAGTTGTGTTTAATAGCATTTATGTATCAGAGCTTTCCGGTTTGTAGTCAAAAACTTCCTGACAGCCGGCCTCGAGGTCAGCTTGTTCGGTGAATTTCTTTCCCTGTAGGACGGATTAAATAAATGTTACTCCGATGGGGCAAGGTTTTCTAAACCATTTTCTTGCTGTAATTGCATTGATCGCATCCTGGCCCTAACGCTTGGTTGATGCTTCGTTTGGCAGCAGTTGCTGAATGGCCAAGCTCGAACTCATGGAGCACCCGTTCATTAATTTGTTGGTTTGTGCCATATTTCAAAAAATCGCTAATAAATCGTGCAAGGTTAGGGCGATATGGAGGGTGAAGTGCCCCCATCCCAGCGCCTGAATTTGTTGGAGAGCGAGTTACAGTCCACCCCAGAGGGAAAAGGGAGAAACAGTAATAATTTGTTAAAAATAAATCGGATGAAAAAAGTTTCTTTACAGTTTTGATAGCATTTTTTATGGGCTTTCCGTCAGATGCCGCTGTTATTGCTAAAGCTCCTGTAGATTCGAAAATCTTTGCAACAGGCTCACCATATTGTAATTGTATTGATGCTATTCGGGGGTGGAGGGGGTGTGATGGAGTTTTTGGCGGAAAGTGCCGGTGGCGAACGCTGTCGCCCAAAGCAAATAGGTTGAGGAATTAAATGCTGCTTTATTCCGATGGCTCAAACTTGGGTAATTAAACCAATACAATTAAATAATCCCCAAATGAATGAAAATGATCACTGGGGGTGGAAAGTGGATAAGTCCCGGACCAATGGTGGAGCCCGAGAAAGGGAATTGATTGAGGTGAGTGAAAAAGCCGGGGGCAATTGAAATGTGAGTAGACAATTGGGCCCGGACCAATGTTTGGGGCAAATGTGTGTTTGAATGGGATTGCAAGAATGCCCGAATGAATTGGGGGAAATTGTCACAGTGAAAGGTCGCTCCAACTTTTGGCCTCAAAGGACCGCAAGTTTATAATGCTCAAGGGGCAATTGGGCAAATGTGAATGAATGGGGGAATTGCCCTAAGGAAATGTGAAATTGGGAATGGGAACCGGACCGAGCAGTACCCGCAACACAACGGGGGCGGAGCCTTAAAATGATTGACTGGGGAGTGAGGAGGTGAACTGCTTGAAAGCGCAGTGACATTGTGTACAATTGGTGAATGAATGAATTGGGAATTGCATTGGGGAGGCTTATATGAGGAAGTGGCCGAACCAATCGTTCGATGCACTTTTTGGGTGGAAGGAGAATAAGAGCACGAAATGTCGCTCACAAACGTGCAATGGGGTGGGGGTGGCAGAAAATGAGTGTGGGGGGGGGGGGGGGGTTCTATTTTAGGGGGGGGGGGGGGTTCTATTTTAGGGGGGGGGGGGGGTTCTATTTTTTAACCTATTTTTTCAGAAAATATTAACAAAATTTGCCATTTTTGCATAAATTGTGTGCAATTTTTGGACAATTTATAAGCTTTTTGTAAGAATCAATAAAAAGGAGTAATTATTAAATTAAAGAATAAAATCGGTTCGCAGTAGAGGAATAGAACATCCGGTAAATAAACTATGAGACAGAATTCAACCACTGAGCCAACGATTGTCGGAAGCAGAATCGTGCAAAAGATATTAAATAAAACAATTTCTAAAATTTGATTTATCGATCTTTCAGGCTCAGATTCTGTAATGAATTCTACCAAAAAACCCAATCTTTACCAGTGTAAAAAAGTCTCGTTTTCCGAGACTAAAAACCCGAGACCGAGACCCAAAAAAACCGAGAAATTTCTCGACTCGAGACCGAGACTCTCGAGCATCCCTAGTGGACACCAGAGCATATTTTATGGACCGACATTTTCAAGTCGTACTTTACACAAATTAGTTTAATTTTAAATACATTACACTGTCGAAGAAATTCATAAATTCTGTAATTTTATCAAATAGCAATTTTTATAGCCTTAAATTAAAAAATCTTGTAAAATTATGGCAGTTGTTTAATACCATTTTTGTACCAACTTTCCGGTTTGGAGTCAAAAACTTCCTGTCAGCCGGCCTCGAGGTCAGCTTGTTCGGTGAATTTCTTTCCCCGTAGGACGGATTAAATAAATATTACTCCGATAGAGCAAGATTAGGGCGATATAGAGGGTGAAGTTACCCCTTTCCAAGCACCTGAATTTTTTGGAGAACAAGTTATGTTTTTTTGTTGATATTTTTAATAGAATCGGGCCTTGGGGTACACTACTGCTCCAAAATCTGTCGGTACTGAGCGTCCAGACCCGTTCTTACGCTCAAGACTCGTGTCACCATCCAAAAATTTTCTAAACCCATTTTCTCACTGTAATTGTATTGACAGTATCCTGGCCTAACGCTTGGTTGATGCTTCGTTTGGCAGCAATTGCTGAATGGCTAAGCTCGAACTCATGGAGCACCCGTTCATGAATTTGTTGTTTTGTGCCATATTTCAAAAAATCACTAATAAATCGTAGGCACTGCAGATATGGGAATGATCACAATCGGCATTATAAGAAATTTTGAAATTACAACAAAACAAATTGTTCCGGCCCATTTCAATTCGTCATTTCGAGCAGAGCGCTGCCCGCCAATCCCCTGTTACCCCGGTTGGCCTCCAACACCTCCCGGATCACCTCCTTCTGAATGCTGGGGAACATCTCCTGCAGTTCGTCCAGTTCCGGCTCTGGCTCCGGTTTGGCCATTTCGAGCAGAGCGCTGCCCGCCGAGTCCCTGTTACCCTCGTTGGCCTTCAACACATCCCGGATCACCTCCTTGGAAAGGCTGGGGAAGATCTCCTGCAGTCCGTCCAGTTCTTCCTCCGAAGACGGCGTTTGTGCAGCTGAACCAATGGGAAATGGTGCCGCGTGCCGACCCAAAAAAAAACAAAAAAATATTTACTTGCGCCAATTGTTGGCCTGCAGAATGCACACGATTTTCGACAATTCTCCGCCATCCAACCATCCCGAGTTCCGTCTTTGTAGCATTTTTTCTGAATTGCCCACATTCCACAGCCAACATTCTTGTCAATACAATCTCAACGGGGGAGGCGAGAATTGTATTCGATTGGATGAATAATTGGCACATTGAAAGGAAATCCGGCAAAATTGCATAATAATGCCAATATTTACATCCAAAAACCCCTTTTATTATAGGTTCCGTCTTTTTGACGCTCAGCCTTTAAACTGGATTTTAGGCTTGATTGATACTGAATATAGATTTATCTTTAAGTGTAATTTTGTGCATTTTTTGAGTCTTTTGACATCGGAGATTTGAGTACGCAGCTTAGGTGTCCATTTCAGTACCAAGGATAAAACCCGGGCAAAGGGACAAAAAATTTTGCTGGGTTTCAGTATTTTTTAAGCAAAGCCTGATTTTCGAAGCGGGCCAATCGCCACTCGCGTCTGGCTACTTCTAACCGCTTTTGAATAGTTTGTTTGCTTTTTCTTGTCTTTGTTTATAAAGTGACATCTTTCAGTTTATTTAAGTTCAGAGTGGCTTAGGCCTAGCCTAACGAATGCCAAGCCAGGGTGGGCTTGTTGTGCGTAAAATTACTGATTTTTGCCTTTTATTTGTTTGCTAACTTGTTATAATCAGGCATGGACACGGATGTCCGGATATCCGCGGATATATTCGGACACGGATTCAAAAATTTGTATCCATGGCCATGCCTGGTTATAATTTGATAAAAATGTTGCTAATAAAAATTCTAGTGAACATTTTTTGTTGATGGGACTTAAACGGCTTTTTTGTACTGAGACGCGAATGACCCCCGCCCTGATTTTGAGTCACACTGGGTATTAAGATGGAATTTTTGCCGAAAATCCAAATTTTGGAATTTTTGACTCAATTTGTTAAGAAAATTGGTCCAAAAATTACACTAGCGATGTTGTTTCTCTCTTTACTTTTCCTAAGCTAAGAAATTAAAATTTTGGAATTTTGGTGCGAGGTTGTTATAGTGGGGAAGTGCCCGAATGCGACGTGGTGGGGGGGGGGGGGGAGTCTGACCCACCCCCCCCCCTTGTGCATGTTATGTCACTCACCGGGCGCCGTGCAGTACATTCTGTTGAGTACATCAACATCCGACTGGGCCAGTTCGTTCCACTGGCCCATCTTCGCGTCGTTCACTGCCGGATTCACTTTTGCCCTCATCGTTTTCAACCCGGGTTGGCGTGCCGTCTGTCTGCTGTTGTAATGCATTACACTGGAGAAGTCGTATGGAATGCCGTAGCTGAACACAAAGAAAAAGTTTTGTTTTCAAATTTTGTCGGATTTTTTGGTGGGCAGCAGGGATGGCAGTCGACACCCTCAAAAAATTTCGGAACTCGGAAGTTTTAAAAATCTTAAATATGTTGTCCGAGTTGGATAAATCAATTTACGAATCAAAAACACTAAAACAACAAACATTTAACAATCAAATTCAACAATTGGCAAGTTTGATTGCAAAAAAATAAGTTTTTGAAGATTTTTTAATTTTCAAATTGTCATTTTGTTTTGCAAAAATGTTGGGTAACACTTCCGAAAAGTTCCGATTTTTTGCTTAAAATTTAGGAACTCGGAATTCCGAAAATCGGAATTCCGACCATCCCTGGTGGGCAGTATTTGTGTTTTCAAAAAAGAAGTTTGTAGTTTGCTCGGGTGGCTTTTTTTGAATTTTCGTCAATATATCTTTTTACAATTATTAAAAACCAGAGTCCGGTCGGTATTTAAGTTTTCCGGAAACGAACAAATTCCGTTAAAATCCAATAATTTTCTCTTTCCATTGTCGAGAATTTCGCGAAAGCGCCCTGCAATGATAACATTAGGCAGACCTTGTGTGTGTGTACTTTGACGAGACGGCGAACAGTGTTTATGAAATGGGAGGTTAATTAGCGAGAAACTTTTAAATGAGAAACCATTAAAGACATTTATTTATTTATTCCGTCCACTTACTGAATTGGGGGTTAATGTTGTCCCATAAAATGGCTGATGAAGTCGTTCCGATCTGGAAACAGTCAAGAATCTGGTAACAACAAAGCTGCTGCTGTTGCTCTTCGCCCCGGTGTTGATCAGGGAAGTAACCGGATGCCAAAAAAAAGTCCGGAAATCCGGCATCCGGTTACATCTCTGCTGATGTCGAACTCCACCCCCTCCCGTCCGTTCAAGTGCGTCGTTGCGTCTCACCTGGCCTCACTTGTTCATGCTCCAGTCCCCAACGCGTGCAGTGTCTCGTGCACTACCACTCCCACCAAATTCGTATTCCCACACTGCGCAAAGTTCAAAACAATTGTGTTTAAGGGCAAAGTTTGCCCTATGTAGCTGAGCCCGCAGCTGAAAGAAGGAAGCGGGCCATTTGGCACACAAAAGGCGCCGGCGCTAATTAGCAAACAAAAGGCGCCTGCGCCAATTAGCACACAAAAGGCGCCTGCGCCAATTAGCAAACAAAAGGCGCCGGCGCCAATTAGCACACAAAAGGCGCCGGCACCAATTAGCACATAAATGAGCACGGACTTATTTGTTCTTTGGTTGTTGATGTATTTTATGTGGGGGCCACGCGGCGAAGTCGCGACTTCGTCAAAGCTAATGCACGTCTTTGACTGAATCTCGCGAGTGGCGGCCCGCACCGTCGATTTATCTGATGCGCCTGCAACGTGCAACATTAATTATAATCAGGGCTCCCAAATACTAGTGAGGGGGCTCGGCTGAATGGCCAACCCAGGCCCATTGGGACTCATTTGTCAGCTCACTGGCTGCCATGACAAACCGAACGATTTGTCCAACACAAATTTGATGGGCTGCGCAATCGACCATTTCTTAGATGGTGACTTTTCCAAGAACATCGAATTGCCGGCCCTTTTTGTCCGCATTGAATGCCCTGGGGGGAATAATGCTGGCCGCCCTCCTCCGTCAACAGCGGCGCCGGGGTCCGTCGATGGCGCGTCTTCAATTGGGAACAGCTCGGACGGCCCGTCGGGAATTGCCCGCACATTTTCGCCCGCGTGTTCGATTTGGGTGAGCATGGCGTTGGCCTGCGCTTCCGTCAGCAGAATGTCATCTTGGAAGACGCCGTCGTCGGCGGGATCAATCTGAGGGGCGGAGGGAGAGGGAGGTAGTGATGCGCGAGAGTCTCGGGTCTCGAAAAGTCTTGGGTTTTAGGGTCTTGTGTTGGTCTCGGTCTCGAGTCTCAGATCGAGTCTCGTGTCGTCTCGGGGTCAAATCTTGTGTCTCAAATGTCTCGGGTTCATCAAGTCTTGTGTTGGTCTCGGGGTTAGGACTTGCCCCACGGGTCTCAAAATGTTTCGAGTTTTTAGGGTCTCATGTCGGTCTCGAGGTTAATTCTTGTGTCTCAAATGTCTCGGGTTCATCAAGTCTTGTGTTGGTCTCGGGGTTAAGTCTTGGCCTCGGGTATTGAAGACTCTCGGGGTTTTGGGGTCTAACATCGGTCTCGAGGTCAAGTCTCGGGATCAGTCTTGGTCTTGAGTCTCGGGGTCAAATCTTGGCCTCGGTCTCGACTGTTGCTTACGTATTCTTCCAGTCCGTCTTGTTTGAGCAGCGCCTTTTTCACTTCGTACACGCGACGTTGTCGCACTTCGATTGCCAAGTCAATGCTTTCGATCGCTTTGTCGGGGCTTTTAACGACAAAACACTCACATCAAATCACATAAATTCCGAACAATTTTTGATAACAAAAATCTGGCCGAGTTAAGTCTGGCAAACGTCCAGACTCAATTTCGACCCTTTTATTTCAACTTTTGACTAAATATATTTCGCGACAGCCCCGCCGTTGGGCGGCGGCACTTACAAAAGCGACTTTAATGTCACGGATTCCAACTCAGCTAAAGTTGCTCTTTGGTTAAGGTACTCCGGCTTCTGCTTTTTGCACAATCCGCCGGCGCAGCGATTCTTTTAATTACAAATTAAAATTCAAAGATAAAATCGATGGATTTTTGCTCACCACCAACATTTGTTTGGATTTTTCGTCCAACTTCTTAGCCTCGGGCAAAGCTTTGACGAGTTCGTCCGGCACGTCCTTCAACAAATGCTCCAAACGAAGCGGGCGTCGCGCGGGGATTGTAAAATGCAGTTTTGTTGGAAACTGGAAGGTAATGAATGAGGGCCGGAACTTGCACTATTTAATGACCTCCTCCAGAAGTTTGTCTGTAAGACCAGGCAACACGGGCAGAACGTCCTCGTCGATGATCCACTCGGAATGGTTCCTCAACCATTCGGCATTCAGACCCTTCCCCCACAAACCCGACGACTTACGCACTTGCATTTGTCATGAGTCGGGTGTTTTGAACAGAACCTGAACAGCAGCACAACCAACAAAATATCGTCCGTCATTAATGGCAGCGCTTACCGCATAACGCGTCGAAGCACGTGTGGCGGGATGTCCGAGTTGGGGTCGGGCGCGTAGAAGCGTCCAGGCACGCCGTCGATCAGCTGCTCTCCGGACCCATTGTTTGCCAAATTGTCCAACACCGGCTTGTCGTCCAGTTTCCCCCCAACCAATGCACCCAAAGACAATTTTCCATTCTCGTGTTGCTGCTGCTGTTGGTCCTGCTCGTTGTTGCCTCCTTTTTTACCCGTTCCATTTCTATCCGATTCCGTGCCGCCATTCTTCGTGTCTCCTGGAAAAAAAAAATCTGAGGGTTTTTTTGATTTTTATGCTGAAAAAAGTGCCGCCCCAGAATTCGTTTCCCCCGTTGAGCTAACCATTTTATGGCCATGCCCAGCACCTCGTCCATGGCCATGCCGGCCTTTTCGTCCATTCGCAGCTACGCCTACGCCTCCTTCTCTGCCCCATGCGCCGACTAATTCTGCGAGCAGTTCACCGCCTCCTCCGCCTCCCCCGTGTCGGTTCCCTCCATTTACCGCACTTCTTCCGTTGCCTTCTTCCAGCCGAAGTCCGAACAGTCCCACGCTGTTGGCTACTAATAATGGAGGCAGCAACACTAAACATGCCGCAAGGACAAGTAAGGCAGCGGTTGCGCGTAAACGGACCATCTTCAGGTTTTTTATGTGACCCGGATTAAATTGAGATAATATTGGCTGGCATCCCTGTGTTAAAATGAATAAGATTTTTGTGTAATATGTACAACTTTTGTAATTTCAAAGATTAAATAAAGAAAAGCGAATTTAAAGCATAAAATTGTAACCACCTGACACTCTGTGCGCGCGTCACGACAACGTGCAGAGGGCAAGCCCCCGCCAGCATATAATAAATTTATTTGCCAATATTTCATAAATAGGATCGATCGATTAATCTATTTATATGCGTGTGTATTATATTTTAAGAATAAAATTAGGCCAATGACAGAGCCTTTCGTGGACGCCAGAGCATATTTTATGGACCGACATTTTCAAGTCGTACTTTACACAAATTAGTTTAATTTTAAATGCATTACGCTGTCGAAGAAATTCATAAATTCTGTAATTTTATCAAATAGCCATTTTTATAGCCTTAAATTAAAAAGATCCTGTAAATGCATACTTAAGGGAAAATCATTTAATCATGTTTATTTGTCTAAGACTTAATAAAATCTCTCCCTTAAATTTTATGTCATGCATTTCTCTCACAAATTAAGCAGTTTTTTAATACCATTTTTGTTTAAATAAATATTACTCCGATAGTGCAAGGTTAGGGCGATATGGAGGGTGAAGTGCCCCCATCCCAGCGCCTGAATTTGTTGGAGAGCGAGTTACAGTCCACCCCAGAGGGAAAAGGGAGAAACAGTAATAATTTGTTAAAAATAAATCGGATGAAAAAAGTTTCTTTACAGTTTTGATAGCATTTTTTATGGGCTTTCCAACGGTACCATTCATTCCCCTTTTGCAACAATGCTTCTCCCAATCAACTTCCTCAACCGTCACCAACCCCATTTTTTAGTGGTCATATGTTTAACACGGGTGGATAAAAAGGCCTTTGGGGTAAATTGAGAAAAAAAATCCCTGAGGGCTTTGAAAAAATTTTTGCAAAAAACCTTTGGGAGGGATAAATAGCCCACAAAATTCTCTACAAAAGCCAAAAAACCGCTAAGCTCTGCGACTTTTCTCCGATGAACTACGGGAGGATGCACAACGCACGGCACTGACCGACCATTGGGGTACTGTAGGCAAAATAATTGTTGAATGTAAAATCGTTATTTATCACTGAAATACAAGTTTTTCTGTTACCTACTTATTAAAAAAAGCTTAAAAACTTATTATGATGATTTATTACGCATTTATCTATTTCTCAGAAGCGCCTAACTAAATTTCCCATTTTACGCTACAGTACCCCCTACGGACGGTCACCCACTAAGGTTGTGCATGTCGATGCCGCTTATCGGAGAAAAGAGTTAGAGAGCTTAGCTACAAAAGGTGTTTTGTAGAGAATTTTGTGGGCTTTTATCCCTCCTAAAAGTTTTTTGCAAAAATATTTTCCAAGCCCTCAGGGATTTTTTTTTCTCAATTACCCCAATTTTTAGTGGTATTTTGGGGTTTTCGGATCTCCATGTCGTCCTTATTTTGTCCTTATTTTTGGTTTTCGGGTAAATCACATAAAGTTTATGAAATTAGTTAAATTTTGGATTTGGCCTAATGTTGTGATCTCACAAACCTTAAAATTGATTCATTTTCGCTTAAAAACGTCCAAAATGTAACAATATTTGTTCATTTTTATCCAAATTCATTGTACTGATTTTCAGGATACTACCATTCGATTTCTAGACCAATTTACTTACCAAATTGAGTCGAAAATTCAAAAATTTTCTCGGCGACGCCTATTGGCACCGCCGGCCCTTCCCATTCCTAAAACCATAAAAAATACGCATTTTTTAAATGTTGCTTACAAATCCCTTAACAAATTGAGTCGAAAATTCAAAAATTTTCTCGGCGACGCCTATTGGCAGCGCCGACCCCCCCCCCCCCCCCCCTACTAAAGCAGAATTCGCAAAAAAATTGCATTTTTTTAAATCAAAAAATCGGCAACATTTTTGAAAAAAGTGATTTAGTGCATTGTGAATAAAGTTATGATGTCTAAAACTACTTCATAATATATGTGGCGGATTTAATAACGCCCTGGCGGATTTAAGAAACGCCCATGGTGGCAGAATCAGCGCAATTTTTTTTCGAAGCACGAAGTTCGAGCCCAAAATGCCCGAAGTTTCGCGAAGGTCGAAGCTCGACGCCGGTCGAAACCTTTCGATTTCGATAATTTCGAGTAAATCGTAGAGATACCTACTTCAGAAAGTTTTCTAACAAACGGGTCATGAACTGCGCCAACCGAATTACAACAATTATGTGTTATGGGTTATATGTTTTTTGCTATAATGGTTAGCAGAGTTGCAGCATCTAACTTGTTGGTTATGCGCCTCTACATCTGGCAAAGATTCATATAAAAATTATAGACATCAAAATTGGGAAAACACCAAATCATGTTTATGGTTATAGACATCAAAATTGGGAAAACACCAAATCATGTTTATGGTTATAGACATCAAAAAATTGGGAAAATATGGATCATAGGTCCCAGGCTCAAAATCACTCAAAACCACTTTTAAGTGATCAATCAAAAATTTTATTGGGACGAGCATTTAAACCGGTTTTTGAACCGTTTAAAAATCGCCAAAAACAGAGATTTTGACCTAAATTTTGTGTCTTCTTGTCAGCGAAGCGAATTGCAAAAACGATCTAGAGCGAACTGAAAAGCGGCTTGACACTTCACTTTTTGGATCATATCGTACACGACAACCACCATTGCAACGTGAGATGTAATTAATTGTTTTTTGCCATTCTCAATAAAATATGTGACAGATATGAGAATGATCACAATCGGCATTATAAGGAATTTTGAAATTACAACAAAACAAATTGTTCCGGCCCATTTCAATTCGTCATTTCGAGCAGAGTGCTGCCCGCCGAGTCCTTGTTACCCCGGTTGGCCTTCAACACATCCCGGATCACCTCCTTGGAAATGATGGGGAACATCTCCTGCAGTTCGTCCAGTTCCGGTTCTGGCTTCGGCTCGGACATTTCAATCAGAGCGCCCACAGCCAACTCCCTGTCACCCTCCTTGGCCTCCAACACATCCCGGATCACCTCCTTGTGAATGTTGGGGAAGATCTTCTGCAGTTCGTCCAGTTCTTCCTCCGAAGACGGCGTTTGTGCAGCTGAACCAATGGAAATGGTGCCGCGTGTCGAGCCAAAAATGACCAAAAAAACTTTAATTACTTGCGCCAATTGTTGGCCTGCAGAAAGCACACGATTTTTGACAATTCTCCGCCATCCAAGCATCCCGAGTTCTGTTTTTGTAGCATTTGTTCAGAGTTGCCAACTTTCCACAGTCAACATCCGTGTCAACACAATCTCAACAGGGCAAGAAAGTATATTCGATTGGTTGAATGGACGACGACACATTGTAAGGAAGTCGGGCAAAATTGCATCATCGTGCCCCCCAAAATTCGAAACCGATTCCGGAAACCGCCAAAGTCTGGAACCGCTTCGGAACCGGTTCCAATATATGTAGTAGTGCTGTACAAGACCCAAAATTTCTCGATACTAGAGCCCGATACTTTATCTCGAGACTCGAGCCCGAAACTTTACCCAAATGTCGTTAAAATTTTCAGACTTTTTCCCCTCCCATTCCTAAACACTTCAAAAAAAAGTATGGTATTTTAAAATTTTGGTTGAAAATCTCTATACAAATTGAGTCAAAATGTTCTCGGCGACGCTTATCGGCACCGCCGACCCCCACCCCCTAGTAAAGCAAAGCATCTAAAGGGTTTTTGTGGTGCTGAACGTGATGGTGAACTTTGTTTTACATCATGCCCAGTTGGTTGAACTGCTCGAAGTTTATGGGATGGCGAAAAAAAATTTTTAAATGATATTTATGGTTCAAAAAAACTTTAGAAGTTTTTAAATTTTGTAATCAATTCCATAACTGTTTTTATCGAAAGTTGGTAAAATTCGTCCGTACAGTCTACCGGGTTCGAACCCCTTGCTCAGAGCAAAAAATGCACTGCTCGCGTCTGGCCACTCGCGTCTGGCCACTCGCGTCTGGCCACCTCGCGTCTGGCCACTCGCGTCTGGCCACTCGCGTCTGGCCACTCGCGTCTGGCCACTCGCGTCTGGCCACTCGCGTCTGACCACTCGCGTCTGACCACTCGCGTCTGGTCACTCACGTCTGGCCACTCGCGTCTGGCCACTCGCGTCTCAGTACAAAAAGGGTCACTCTCGTCATAATTTTTGCATCTTTTAAGCTTCTAACCGCTTTTGAATAGTTTGTTTGTTTTTTTCTTTGTCTTTGATTATAAAGTGACATCGTTCAATTTATACGTCCAAAGTTTATGATTATTAGTAGGGTAGGAACTAGGGTAGGACGGGACCGGGACTTTTGGGAAAAACCGGGACCGGGACTTACCGGGACCAGAAAAACCGGGACCGGTACCAAGGTTTTCAACCGGGACCGGTACCGGGACCGGGACTAACCGGGACTTTTCAAGGGAGAAAATTTTTTTTTGTAATGATCAAGGTAAAACAATTTTTTTTTTGTTATTCAAAAATATCTTCCTTATTGTCTTTAACTTCAATTTTATCGCCATCATTCTTTTTTTTGAGATTCTGCTTTACTTTTGGTAGGGGAGGTGGGGGTCGGCGGTGCCGATAGGCGCCGCCGAGAAAATTTTTTTGAATTTTTTAAGAAATTTCATCAAAATTTAGCAAAGTTATGAATTTTGCTTCGAAATTTCAGGGAAAAAACTGGTTTATGTAAGAGTGGAGGATGTCCGGCGGTTCCGACAGGCGCCGTCGGAGAAATTTTTACAAAAATTGGCAATCTTTGTTAAGAAAATTGAAGCAAAATTTCAGAAAGATGTGATGAATTTATTTCAAAAATTCTTGTATCTATTCTTTTTTTACGCACATTTTTAATTAAAAAACATTGGAATATTTATTTAAAATCTTATTAATGAGGGGATGTCAATTTGAGTAGAGGGGAAAACCAATAAATAAGTGCTTGCACTCAAGCGGGTTCGAACCAACACATAAGACTCACCAAAAGGACAACCCACTAAGCCATCTACATAACTAAAAAAGATTGAAATTTTCGCTTGATGATGATGCCATCATTAGGGGTGTACATTTAGTCCCGGTCCCGACTCGGGACTCCCGACCGGGACTTTTAGTTTTCAAAAAGTCCCGTCCCGACCGGGACTGGGACCTGAAAAAACCGGGAAATCCCGTCCCGGTCCCGGTACCGGTCCCGTCCTACCCTAGTAGGAACCTTAAGTTCAGAGTGGCTTAAGCCTAAGCCTAACGAAGCCCTAATCCAAGGGTTGTCTGATTTATTTTTCTGAAACATTCTTTAACAAAAGCGGTGTTGTTCGTAAAATTACTTACTGATTATTGCCCTTTAATTTGTTTTGCTAATTGTTATAATCTGATAAAAATGTTGCTAATAAAAATTCTAGAAACATTTTTTGTTGGTGGGACTTAGACGGCTTTTTACTGACACGCGAATGGCCCCCGCCCTGATTTTGAGTCACACTGGGTATTAAGATGGAATTTTTGCCGAAAATCCAAATTTTGGAATTTTTGACTCAATTTGTTAAGAAAATTGGTCCAAAAATTACACTAGCGATGTTGTTTCTCTCTTTACTTTTCCTAAGCTAAGAAAAAAAATGTTTTTTTCAAAATTTTGGAATTTTGGTGCGAGGTTGTTATAGTGGGGAAGTGCCCGAATGCGACGTGGTGGGGGGGGGGGGGGAGTCTGACCCCCCCCCCCCTTGTGCATGTATGTCACTCACCGGGCGCCGTGCAGTACATTCTGTTCAGAACATCCACATCCGACTGGGCCAGTCCGTCCCGCTGGCCCATCTTCGGGTCGTTCACTGCCGGATTCACTTTTGCCCTCATCGTTTTCAGCCCATATCGGCGTGCCGAAGAATTGCTGGGGTAATGCAGTACACTGGAGAAGTCGTATGGAATGCCGTAGCTGAACACACACAGGAAAAGTTTTGTTATCAAATTTTTTCGGATTTTTTGATCGACAGTATTTGTGTTTTCAATAAAGAAGTTTGTAGTTTGCTCGGGTGGCTTTTTTTGAATTTTCGTCAATATATCTTTTTAAGATAAAAAGCAGTCCGGTATTTAAAGTTTCCCGGGAACGAACAAATTCCGTTAAAATCCAATAATTTTTCTCTTCCCATCGTGGAAATTTCGCGACAGCGCCCTGCACTCAGACCTTGTGTGTGTGTACTTTGACGTGATGACAAACGAGTCATATGAAATGGGAGGTTAATTAGAGAGAGACTTTTAATTGAGAAACCATTAAAGACATTTATTTATTCATTCCGTCCACTTACGTTTTTGGGGGTTAATGTTGTCCCATAAAATGGTGATGAAGTCGTCCCGATCTGGAAACAGTCAAGAATGTGTAACAACTGCTACTGCTGCTGTTGCTCTTCGACCCCCCCCCCCCTCCTGCCCCGCCCCTCCGTCGTTCAAGTGCGTCATTCCGTCTCACCTGGCCGCTGGTGTTCATGGTGCAGCCCCAACGCGTGCAGTGTCTCGTGCACTACCACTCCCATCAAATTCAAATTCCCACACAGCGCAAATTTCAAACGAATAATATTTAGGGGCAAAATTTTCCCCATGTAGCTGTTCGCGCAGCTAAAAAAAGGAAGCGGCGCCATTTAACAAAAGACCGGCACCAATTAGCAAACAAAAGGCGCCGGTGCCAATTGGCACACAAAAGGCGCGGCACAAATTAGCACAAAAAAGGCGCCTGCTAAGTAGCACACAAAAGCGCCGGCGCCAATTAGCAAACAAAAGGCGCCGGCGCCAAGTAGCACACAAAAGCGCCGGCGCCAATTAGCAAACAAAAGGCGCCGGCGCCAAGTAGCACACAAAAGCGCCGGCGCCAATTAGCAAACAAAAGGCGCCGGCGCCAAGTAGCACACAAAAGCGCCGGCGCCAATTAGCAAACAAAAGGCGCCGGCGCCAAGTAGCAGCCAAAAGTCGCGGCACAAATTAGCACACAAAAGGCGCATACGCCAATTAGCACACAAAAGGCGCCTTCTAAGTAGCAAACAAAAGGCGCCGGCGCCAATTATCACACAAAAGGCGCCGGCGCCAATTAGCAAACAAAAGGCGCAGGCGCCAATTAGCAAACAAAAGGCGCCGGCGCCAATTGGCACACAAAAGGCGCCGGCGCCAATTGGCACACAAAAGGCGCCGGCGCCAATTAGCAAACAAAAGGCTCCGGCGCCAATTAGCAAACAAAAGGCACCGGCGCCAATTAGCAAACAAAAGGTGTCGGCGCTAATTATCACACAAATGGCGCCGGCGCCAATTAGCACACAAAAGGCGCCTGCCAAGTAGCACACAAAAGGCGCCTGCCAATTAGCACACAAAAGGCGCCTGCCAATTAGCACACAAAAGGCGCCTGCCAATTAGCACACAAAAGTCGCCGGCGCCAAATAGCAAACAAAAGGCACCGGCGCCAATTAGCAAACAAAAGGCGCCCGCGCCAATTAGCACACAAAAGGGGCCGGCGCCAATTGGCACACAAAAGGCGCCGGCGCCCATTGGCACACAAAAGACGAAGGCTCAGGCGCCAATTAGCAAACAAAGGCGACAGCGCCAATTGGCACACAAAAAGCACCGGCACCAATTAGCACATAATCAGCACGGACCTATTTAAGCCGTAGTCGTTGACGTATTTTATGTGGGCATCGGACGGCGAAGTCGCGACTTCGACGAAGCGAATGCACGTCTTCGACTGAATCTCGCGAATGGCGGCCCGCACATTCGATTGCGCTGATGCGCCTGCAACGTGCAACATTAATTATAATCAGGGCTCCCAAATGGGGGGGGGGGGTCGTGCAGATAGGCACCGCCATGAAAATTTTAAACTCAATTTGTAAGTGATTTGCAACCAAAATTTTGAAAATTCGGTTTCTTTGGTGCTCTGTTAATGAAAATGTTAAGAAAATTAAGTGAAATATCAAAAATACCAAAAAGCCACAAAATAAGGCTAGAACCCAGGGCTGACCCAGGCCCATTGGGACTCATTTATCAGCTCAGTGGCTGCCACAAACCGAACGAATTGTCCAACACAAATTTGATGGGCTCCACAATTGACCATTTTTGAGTTGGTGAATTCTCCAAGAACAACGAATTGCCGGCCCTTTTTGTCCGCATTGAATGCCCTGGGGGGAATAATGCTGGCCGCCCTCCTCCCTCAACAGCGGCGCCGGTGTCCGTCGATGGCGCGTCTTCAATTGGGAACAGCTCGGACGGCCCGTCGGGAATTACCCGCACATTTTCGCCCGCGTGTTCGATTTGGGTGAGCATGGCGTTGGCCTGCGCTTCCGTCAGCAGAATGTCATTTTGGAACACGCCGTTGTCGGCGGGCTCAATCTGAGGGGCGGAATGGAGTGGGAGGTAGTGATGCGCGAGAGTCTCGGGTCTCGAAAAACCTTGAGTTTTAGGGTCTTGTGTCGGTCTCGAGGTTAATTCTTGTGTCTCAAAATGTCTCGGGTTCATCAAGTCTTGTGTTGGTCTCGAGGTTAATTCTTGTGTCTCAAAATGTCTCGGGTTCATCAAGTCTTGTGTTGTCTCGGGGTTAGGACTTGGCCACGGGTCTCAAAAAGTCTCGGGTTTTAGGGTCGTGTCGTTATCGAGTCTCGGGGTCAAATCTTGGCCTCGGTCTCGACTCTGCTTACGTATTCTTCCAGTCCGGCCTGTTTGAGCAGCGCCTTCTTCACTTCGTATACGCGACGTAATCGCACTTCGATTGCCAAGTCAATGCTTTCGATTGGTATGTCGGGGCTTAACACAAATACTCACATCAAATCACACTCTGTTCGGCTCCAGAGCTGTCGCAAAATTGAAAAGTTCGAAATTTCGACCTTTTATTTCGAATTCGCAAATCGTAAGGGGAATCATAAAAAAATCATTGAAGCGAATACATTAAGTTCCCTGGCAAAAGTTTCAAATTTAAAAAAGTTAACTTGTAAATAGGGTAGCACGGGACCGGGACAAGAAAACCGGGACCAAGATTTGCAACCGGGACCGATACCGGGACTTTTCATTTATTTAAAAACAACGGAAAAATTTCAAGTGAATTCCAAAATTTTTTTTTTAAAATAATTTATTTTAATAAATATTGTTTGAAATATTCACAGTATTTTAGACAAGGTCGTAATTTCGACCTTTTATTTTAACTTTCTAAAAAATTCTTTCGCAATAGCCCAGTTGTTGGACGGCGGCACTTACAAAAGCGACTTTAACGTCACCGATTCCAACTCAGCTAAACTTGCTCTTTGGTTAAGGTACTCCGGCTTCTGCTTTTTGCATAATCCGCCGGCGCAGCGATTCTTTTAATTACAAATTGCAATTAAAATTAAATGAAAAAATCGATGGATTTTTAACTCACCACCAACATTTGTTTGGATTTTTCGTCCAACTTCTTAGCCACGGGCAAAGCTTTGACGAGTTCGTCCGGCACGTCCTTCAACAAATGCTCCAAACGAAGCCGTCGTCGCGCGGGGATTGTAAAATGCAATTTTGTTGGAAACTGGAAGGTAATGAATTGATGCGGGCCGGAACTTGCACTGTTTAATGACCTCCTCCAAAAGTTTGTCTGTAAGACCAGGCAACACGGGCAGGACGTCCTCGTCGATGATCCACTCGGGATGGTTCCTCAACCGCTCGGCATTCAGACCCTTCACCCATTAACCCGACGACTTACGCACTTGCATTTGTCATGAGTCGGGTGCTTTGAACAGAACCTGAACAGCAGCACAACCAACAAAATACCGTCCGTCATTAATGGCAGCTCTTACCGCATAACGCGTCGAAGAACATGTGGCGGGATGTCCGAGTTGGGGTCGGGCGCGTAGAAGCGTCCAGGCACGCCGTTGATCAGCTTCTCTCTGAACTCGTCCACCACCGGCTTGCCGCCCAGTTTCCCCCCAACCACTGCACCCAACAACAATCCCCCTTTCTCATGCTGCTGCTTGCCCTGCTCGTTGTCGCCTCCTTTTTTAGCCGTTCTATTTCCATTCGCCTCAGTGCCGCCATTCTTCTTCTCTTCTGAGAAAAAGAATCGGACGGATTTTTTGATTTTATGCCCAAAAAAAGGCCGCTTCATAATTCGTTTCCCCCGTTGAGCTAACCATTTTTATGGCCATGCCCAGCACCTCGTCCATGGCCATGCCGGCCTCTTCGTCTATTCGCAGCTACGCCTACGCCTCCTTCTCTGCCCCATACGCCGACTAATTCTGCGAGCAGTTCACCGCCTCCTCCGCCTCCCCCGTGCCTATTCCCTCCATTTACCGCACTTCTTCCGTTGCCTTCTTCCAGCCGAAGTCCGAACAGTACCCCGCTGTTGGCTACTAATAATGGAGGCAGCAACACCAAACATGCCGCAAGTACAAGTAAGGCATTGGTTGCGCGTAAACGGAGCATCTGACAAAAGGAAACAAAATTTAATAAATCTATATTATGACAAGCATCGCCTCGGGGACGCATTGAATCCGAACCGGGACAAAGGGGTTTTTGTGGTGTGACCCGGATTAAATCGAGATAATATTGACGCAGGTGATTAATATTTGCCGGCATTCCTGTTAAAATGAATAAGATTTTTGTGTAATATTTACAACTTTGTAGTTTCAAATATTAAATAAAAAAAGCTAATTTAAAAAGCATAAAATTGTAACCACCTGCTGCCACTCTGTGCGCGCGTCACGACAACGCGCAGAGGGCAAGTCCCCGCCAACATAAATAAATTTGTTTGGCAATATTTCAAAAATAGAATCGATTGATTAATCCATTTATATTCGTGTGTATATTTTAAGAATAAAATTGGCCCAAAGACAGAGCCTTCGGGGGACACCACCAGAGCAACACATTTTATGGACAGAAAAGTTTTTAACTCGTACTTTTTACATGAAAGTTCTTTTTGTAAAAAAGCCAAAAAAACATTTTAAAATTTTCATCTCATCTATATTTAGGGACGAGTTAAAACTTAGTTAAAAGGCTGGAAAAGGCAAGCAATATTTGACATGGTGAACCAATTCGTCAGCAAATGATTAAATTAATTTATTTAAATGCTTTTTTTGTTGTTGTTGAAGAAATTTATAATTCTGTACAATTATCACTTTTATTAGCAATTTTATAGCCTTTATTGGAGCTTCTAGAGCCCATTTTAAAATCCATTTTTTCCATATTTCGCCATTTTTCAAAAATTCCTTAACAAAAAATGCAATAAAAACGAAACGACTTTTTCAAAATTTTCAAAAATGCACCCCAAAAATTGACATTCGCGACTAAAAATTTGCCACCAAAAATGAAAAATTTTAAAATTCTGCTTATTTTTCAAAAATTTTCTATGAAATGCCTTTAATTTGCATAAAAATTATAACCATTTTTTTGCTCTTATTACTTCTATTAGAAAATATTTCCCATTTTTTGAAAAATTTTATCCATATTTCGTCCATATTTCAAGATTTTTATCCATATTTTATGACCATATTTCGAGATTTTTATCCATTTAAATCGTGGCCCTAGTAATCACTATGGCTTAGAGCATTTTTGAAATTTGTTTTCAAAAAAAATCATCCGCGCGGCGTGCAATTAATTGTTTTTCCGGCTTCTAAATAATACGCGGAGAAATATGGGAATGATCTCAATCGGAATTATTTGTGTTGAAATTATAAAAAAGAGCGTTCGCCGTCGAGTCCTTGTCACCCCCGTTGGTCTCCAACACCATTTGGATCATCTCCTTCTGAATGCTGGGAAACATCTTCTTCAGTTCGTCCAGAGCCATCTCCAGATTCTGCTCTGGGTTGGCCATCAATCAGAGCGTTCGCTGTCAAGTCCTTGTTACCCCCATTGGCCTCCAACATCGTCCGGATCATCTCCTTCTGAATGCTGGGGAACATCGCCTGCAGTTCGTCCAGAGCCGCCTCCACCATTTCGATCAGAGCGCTGACTGTCAAGTCCTTGTTACCCCCGTTGGCCTCCAACACCATTTGAATCATCTCCTTCTGAATGCTGGGGAACATCGCCTGCAGTTCGTCCAGAGCCGCCTCCGCCATCTTGATCAGAGCGTTCGCCGTCGAGTCCTTGTCATCCCGGTTGGTCTCCAACACCGTCCGGATCATCTCCTTCTGAATGCTGGGAAACATCGCCTGCAGTTCGTCCAGAGCCGCCTCCACCATTTCGATCAGAGCGTTCGCTGTCGAGTCCCTGTCACCCCGGTGGGTCTCCAACACCTCCCGGATCATGTCCTTGCGAATGTTGGGGAACATCTCCTGCAGTTCGTCCAGTGTTGGCTTGCAGAATCCACACGATTTTTGACAATTCTCCGCCATCCAAGCATCCCGAGTCCCGTTTTCGTAGCATTTGTTCTGAAGTGCCCGCGTTCCACAATAAACTTTTTTGTCAACACAATCTCAACGGGGAAGGCGAAAATTGTATTTGATTGGATGAATGGACAACACATTAAACAGAAATCCGACAAAAACTGATTGATACTGAAGTGTCCCCATTTGCCTGGGGACTGAAATTTACAACACCAAAAATGTGTGCGAATTTCGCTGACCGGAAACATGACGTTTCGGCCCCGCCCTTTCGGCTCCGCTGTTTCGGCCCCGGACGTTTCGGCCCCAAGGAAATGATCTTATTTGTTAGGGTTGCATCGAAAGAAAAAATTTTCGAAATCGAAATTTGATTTTGTGCCTGGAGCACACGCTTAAACCCTCAAGTGGCATGCCCCGGCCGGTCCACTCACTCACCGGGCGCCGTGCAGTACATTCTGTTCAGTACATCAACATCCGACTGGGCCAGTCCACCCCGCCAGCCCATCTTCGCGTCATTCACTGCCGGATTCACTTTTGCCCTCATCGTTTTTAGCCCATAATGGCGTGCCAAAGAATTGTTGGCGTAATGCATCACACTGGAGAAGTCGTAGGGAATGCCGTAGCTGAACACACAGATTGTTTAAAATTTTGAACATTATTGCCAGGGCAATTGGGGTCAACTGGGCGCCAGCGTCGTTTAATGTGTCATAACCAGGGATGAGATTTTTGGGCTTAAGCCTATTTTTCTGCAGTTTTTTCCGGACGTTTTAAGCCTAAAATAGGCTCAAGTCTATTTCGGGTATTTTAAAATTCCTTGAGCCTATTTCGGTATTTTAGCGCCTTTTTACAATTTTTCTTGCCTAAAAGTAGCAGCCCAACTTGTTGATAATTTTCCATACAAAAAAACAATTTTTTAAGACCATTCATTTTTAATTTTAACACAAATTTTTTTTGAGCCTATTTTTGCTTATGAACCCGCGTTTTGGAACCTACTTTGGCATTTTTGGAGCCTATTTTAGGCGCCTATTTCGAAGTTCTTCGAGCCTAAAAATCTCATCCCTGGTTATAACTCTTCATGTACCAAATTTGGTTAGCTTGGTTGGTCCCAAGAAGAGTTATTTGTCAGCGCCAAAGCAATTCAATATTTTTTTAACTTTTCGATTTTTTAAAAATATTTTTTTTAGATACAATTCACACCTATCCCTGGTAAGCGCCCAGTTGAACGACTTTGCGCGCAGGAGTTAGATTTTAGATGTATTTGCTTAGAGTATTTTTAATTTACATAATTTTAAAAAATTTGAAGAATTTCTGCCAAATCGAAATAAAAAGTCGAATTTTTCGAAATTGAAATTTCGCAACGCCCCTGCACTGATTGATGACAACCGACCTTGTGTATTTGTCTGCTGACGTGGCGGCAAATTGGTCATATGAAATGAGAGTTTATTGGACAACATTTTCTTTAATCGACCTTTAAAAACCTTCCGTCGACTTACATTTTTGGGGGTCAATGTTGTCCCAAAAAATGGTGACAAATTGATCCCGATCTGGAACAGAGTCAATAAAATATAGCTTTTGATTTTCATTTTTTTAAAAAAAATTCATTAAATTCGAAAATTTCCTGGCGGTGCCTAGTAGGGTTGCTCGCTCCGGGTTACCCGAACCCCGAGAGCCGAACCCCGGGCCAGAATTAACTTTTACCGATATGATATCATATTCTACATATGATTTCTCTCATTACCGTAACCAATAGCCCTTTTACGAAACTAATACCCCTTTTCAAATCCATTACCGTAACCAATAGCCCTTTTACGAAACTAATACCCCTTTCCGAATCCATTACCGTAACCAATAGCCCTTTTACGAAATTAATACCCCTTTCCGAATCCATTACCGTAACCAATAGCCCTTTTACGAAACTAATACCCTTTCCGAACATTACCGTAACCAATAGCCCTTTTACGAAACTAATACCCCTTTCCGAATCCATTACCGTAACCAATAGCCCTTTTACGAAATTAATACCCCTTTCCGAATCCATTACCGTAACCAATAGCCCTTTACGAAACTAATCTCATTTCCGAATCCATTACCGTAACCAATAGCCCTTTTACGAAACTAATACCCCTTTCCGAATCCATTACCGTAACCAATAGCCCTTTTACGAAACTAATACCCCTTTCCGAATCCATTACCGTAACCAATAGCCCTTTTACGAAACTAATACCCTTTCCGAACATTACCGTAACCAATAGCCCTTTTACGAAACTAATACCCCTTTTCAAATCCATTACCGTAACCAATAGCCCTTTTACGAAACTAATACCCCTTTCCGAATCCATTACCGTAACCAATAGCCCTTTACGAAACTAATCTCCTTTCCGAATCCATTACCGTAACCAATAGCCCTTTTACGAAACTAATACCCCTTTTCAAATCCATTACCGTAACCAATAGCCCTTTTACGAAACTAATACCCCTTTCCGAATCCATTACCGTAACCAATAGCCTTTTTACGAAACTAATACCCCTTTCCGAATCCATTACCGTAACCAATAGCCCTTTACGAAACTAATCTCCTTTCCGAATCCATTACCGTAACCAATAGCCCTTTTACGAAACTAATACCCCTTTCCGAATCCATTACCGTAACCAATAGCCCTTTTACGAAACTAATACCCCTTTCCGAATCCATTACCGTAACCAATAGCCCTTTTACGAAACTAATACCCCTTTCCGAATCCATTACCGTAACCAATAGCCCTTTACGAAACTAATCTCCTTTCCGAATCCATTACCGTAACCAATAGCCCTTTTACGAAACTAATACCCCTTTCCGAATCCATTACCGTAACCAATAGCCCTTTTACGAAACTAATACCCCTTTCCGAATCCATTACCGTAACCAATAGCCTTTTTACGAAACTAATACCCCTTTCCGAATCCATTACCGTAACCAATAGCCCTTTACGAAACTAATCTCCTTTCCGAATCCATTACCGTAACCAATAGCCCTTTTACGAAACTAATACCCCTTTCCGAATCCATTACCGTAACCAATAGCCCTTTTACGAAACTAATACCCCTTTCCGAATCCATTACCGTAACCAATAGCCCTTTTACGAAACTAATACCCCTTTCCGAATCCATTACCGTAACCAATAGCCTTTTTACGAAACTAATACCCCTTTCCGAATCCATTACCGTAACCAATAGCCCTTTACGAAACTAATCTCCTTTCCGAATCCATTACCGTAACCAATAGCCCTTTTACGAAACTAATACCCCTTTCCGAATCCATTACCGTAACCAATAGCCCTTTACGAAACTAATCTCCTTTCCGAATCCATTACCGTAACCAATAGCCCTTTTACGAAACTAATACCCCTTTTCAAATCCATTACCGTAACCAATAGCCCTTTTACGAAACTAATACCCCTTTCCGAATCCATTACCGTAACCAATAGCCCTTTTACGAAACTAATACCCCTTTTCAAATCCATTACCGTAACCAATAGCCCTTTTACGAAACTAATACCCCTTTCCGAATCCATTACCGTAACCAATAGCCCTTTTACGAAACTAATACCCCTTTCCGAATCCATTACCGTAACCAATAGCCCTTTTACGAAACTAATACCCCTTTCCGAATCCATTACCGTAACCAATAGCCCTTTACGAAACTAATCTCCTTTCCGAATCCATTACCGTAACCAATAGCCCTTTTACGAAACTAATACCCCTTTTCAAATCCATTACCGTAACCAATAGCCCTTTTACGAAACTAATACCCCTTTCCGAATCCATTACCGTAACCAATAGCCTTTTTACGAAACTAATACCCCTTTCCGAATCCATTACCGTAACCAATAGCCCTTTACGAAACTAATCTCCTTTCCGAATCCATTACCGTAACCAATAGCCCTTTTACGAAACTAATACCCCTTTCCGAATCCATTACCGTAACCAATAGCCTTTTTACGAAACTAATACCCCTTTCCGAATCCATTACCGTAACCAATAGCCCTTTTACGAAACTAATACCCCTTTCCGAATCCATTACCGTAACCAATAGCCCTTTTACGAAATTAATACCCCTTTCCGAATCCAAAAATGTGATCAAAAGTAGAATTTTTTTTGGGTCGTAGAATCCAAATTGGTGGTATAAAAACATGATTTTTCATACGATTTAATTGAACCAGAAATTTTGCAAACGATATGATATCGTATCATAGGATCATATCGGTGATACGACGCAATTGAAATAGGCCCCAAGTCGGCGGTGCCGATAGACACCGCCGCAAAAATTTTAAATGTTTATATTGCCGGTTACATCTCAGTGCGTTCCGTCTCACCTGCTGGCCTCATTTGTTCATGGTGCAGCCCCAACGCGTGCAGTGTCTCGTGCACTACCACTCCCATCATATTCGTATTCGCACACAACACAAAGTTCAAACGAATGATATTTAGGGGCAAAATTTTCCATATGTAGCTGAACCCGCAGCTAAAAGAAGGAAGCTGCGCAATTTAGGAAAAAGGTGCCGGCGCCAATTAGCACACAAAAGGCGCCGGCGCTAATTAGCACGGACTCATTTATGCTTTGGTCGCTGACGAATTTTATGTGGGGGCTTTTCGGCGAATCCGCGACTTCGACAAAACGAATGCACGTCTTTGACTGAATCGTGCGAATGGCGGCCCGCACCGTCGATTGCGCTGATGCGCCTGCAACGTGTAACATTAATTATAATCAAGGCTCCCAAATACTAGTGAGGGGGCTTGGCTGAGTAACCAACCCAGGCCCATTGGGACTCATTTATCAGCTCAGTGGCTGCCATGACAAACCGAACGAATTGTCCAACACAAATTTGATGGGCTCCACAATAGACCATTTCTGATTTGGTGAATTCTCCAAGAACAACGAATTGCCGGCCCTTTTTGTCCGAATGGAATGCCCTGGGGGGAATAATGCTGGCCGCCCTCCTCCGTCAACAGCGGCGCCGGTGTCCGTCGATGGCGCGTTTTCAATTGGGAACAGCTCGGACGGCCCGTCGGGAATTGCCCGCACATTTTCGCCCGCGTGTTCGATTTGGGTGAGCATGGCGTTGGCCTGCGCTTCCGTCAGCAGAATGTCATCTTGGAAGACGCCGTCGTCGGCGGGCTCAATCTGCTCGGGGTTAAGTCTTGGCCTCGGGTCTCGAACACTCTCGGGGTCAAATCTTGGTCTCGGTCTCGACTGTTGCTTACGTATTCTTCCAGTCCGGCCTGTTTAAGCAGCGCCTTCTTCACTTCGTACACGCGACGTTGTCGCACTTCGATTGCCAAGTCAATGCTTTCGATTGGTATGTCGGGGCTTTTAATGACAAAATACTCACATCAAATCACATAAATTCCGAACAATTTTCATAACAAAAATTGATTTGTGTCCAGTTTTAATCTCTTTTGACCCTTTCAATTTTGAAAAGGGTCGAAATTTCGACTTTTTATTCCAACTTTTGAAAAAATTCTTTTGTGACAGCCCCGCCGTTGGACGGCGGCACTTACAAAAGCGACTTTAACGTCACGGATTCCAACTCAGCTAAACTTGCTCTTTGGTTAAGGTACTCCGGCCTCTGCTTTTTGCATAATCCGCCCGCGCAGCGATTCTTTTAATTACAAATTGCAATTAAAATTAAATGAAACAATTGGTGGATTTTTAACTCACCACCAACATTTGTTTGGATTTTTCGTCCAACTTTTTAGCCACGGGCAAAGTTTGGACGAGTTCGTCCGGCACGTCCTTCAACAAAGGCTCCAAACGAAGCGGTCGTCGCGCGGGGATTGTAAAATGCAGTTTTGTTGGAAACTGGAAGGGAATGAATTGATGCGTGCCGGAACTTGCACTGTTTAATGACCTCCTCCAAAAGTTTGTCTGTAAGACCAGGCAACACGGGCAGGACGTCCTCGTCGATGATCCACTCGGGATGGTTCCTCAACCGCTCGGCATTTAGACCCTTCCCCCACAAACCCGACAACTTACGCACTTGCATTTGTCATGAGTCGGGTGCTTTGAACAGAACCTGAACAGCAGCACAACCAACAAAATATCGTCCGTCATTAATGGCAGCGCTTACCGCATAACGCGTCGAAGAACGTGTGGCGGAATGTCCGAGTTGGGGTCGGGCGCGTAGAAGCGTCCAGGCACGCCGTTGATCAGCTGCTCTCCGGACCCATTGTTTGCCAAATTGTCCACCACCGGCTTTCCGCCCAGTTTCCCCCCAACCACTGCACCCAACAACAATTCCCCATTTCCGTGTTGCTGCTGCTGCTGTTGGTCCTGCTCGTTGTTGCCTCCTTTTTTACCCGTTCCATTTCCATTCGCCTCATAGTCAGTGTGGCCATTCTTATTGTCTTCTCCTCCTCTGCCCCCGGAGCCGACTAATTCTGCGAGCAGTTCACCGCCTCCCCCGCGCCTGTTCCTTCCATTTACGGCACTTCCTCTTTTGTCTTCTTTGGCTACTAATAATGGAGGCAGCAACACCAAACATGCCGCAAGGACAAGTAAGGCATCGGTTGCGCATAAACGGAGCATCTGACAAGAGGAATAATTGTGACGGGCACCGTCCCGGGGACGCATCGAATCCGAACCGGGGTGCCACCCGGACGGAATAAATCGGTATGATATTGGCGCCGGGCCCCGGATTAAATTGGGATAATATTGGTGCCGGAATTCCGGTTAAATCGCATCAGATTTTTGTAGTATGTATTTACAATGTACGTACATGTAGTTTGCAATATTAAATAAAAAATAGAAAGCATAAAAATTGTCACAAAATATAAAATCATTCTTCAGCTTTTCCAATATTAAATAAAAGAAATTCAAAGCATAAAACAAAATATAAAAATAATTCTTCAGCTTTTCCAATATTAAATAAACGAATTGAACGCATAGAATTGTCACCACTGGTGAACTGTGCGCGCGTCACGATTTATTTGGTTCAGCAAGAGGCTCGATCATCTCTTTATTCGTATATTTTAAGAATAAAATTGATCTAAAGACAGAGCCCCCGGGGGCCCGTATGCAAAGAATCGGGTAAGGCTAAGGTTACCCGTATTCAATTAACTACCTGCATATTTTAATCTTTATTTCGTTGAATATCTCAACTTTAAGCTGATATTTGCATTCTTTAAAAATTCACTCCAATTTTGCTGAGCAAATAAACTTCCAAAAATTTGTATGTATATACTGCCAAAAATATTTTTAAAAAGCTGAAATATTTTTTTTAAATTTTTAGAAATCGTTTTCTCCACCATAGAATGCTGCTTACAGACAAAACTGGCGTCGAGTTGAGGAAAATCGTTCAAAGGTGTCCATTTTTCTTTATTTTAAACTTCTTGGCCCTAACACCCCTCTTCTTGCTGGAGTCCGGCCTTCGAATACCCGAACCTACAAACCCAACCACAAATGCTTGATCGTTCAAAATGTACAATTCAATTCTCGTTGTCCTTATGTTGTTTTCAAACTGTTAATTTCAAATGATTAAAAAGTTTATTCTTAGACATCAAAGGCATTCAAATTTGGTTTTAAACAAACTGCGTTTATAAACCTCCCCCGTGGGGGAGATGCGCCGTGCCCGGAGGTAAGTGCAATACCGGGACGACGCGCGGTCGAGAGGGAGCAAGCCCCCTGCTGCGACCATTTTCCAAAAATTGGTTAATCTCTTTTGACCCCGGTAGGGGTCGTTACGGAGATTAAGCCGTAAAGAACAGATACTACACTTTGATCTTAGCCAAAAGGCCGAGAAGCGATGCTCGAACAGCCAAATGGAGCACACAAATGCATCCGCCACCAAACAAAATGTATGGGGCATTCTACAGAACCAAAATTGGACGGATGAGCGCAGAGAAATCGCTAAAACAGAGAAAACAGTGCAATAATTTAAGAGGAAAAGAGAAGAGAGCAAACAATAGTGTGGGAGAGAACAAAGAGAAGTCGTATAGAATGATGAAAAAGAGTGTTGAACAGACAACAAAAGATAGGGTCATACAGTGAACAGACGCGGGCGGACGCGCGCGCCTTCAAGCAAAATGAGAGGGAAGGGAACGGAGGAAAAACATTCTCTCTCACTTTGTTATGCACACCTGTCTTTTTTTTAACTTTGGTAACTTGGCCATGTCTCAAAACTCTATCTTTCTTTATTACCGCTAAAATACACATAAATATCATCATTCACACATATATATCCTCTCCGCACCCCCAGCTCGACCTTTTATCACCTCTGTTAGTGGCGCGTTTGCTTAGACTTTGTGCCCTTGACGGTGAATAAATAAATAAATAAATAAATTTATTTCTGGTTTATACAAAAAACAAATTTTTTTCTTCTTTTTTCCATGTCCGGTGCCACCAACGAAGTTGAATGTCCCGGCCCCGTACTTACCTTACTCAAGACCAATCTTGATAATTATACGATTAAGCCGATCAACAAATTAGCTGCTTCTTCTTCTTTGCATTATATTGTGCAAAAAGGATGGCCGAAACAGGGACAATATTGGCACCTTTTGTGATCCCACAACGGGACGACGACCTGCTGCAGTGCTCGAACACCATCTACTACGTCGGCGAGCTGATACAGGACGAGGATGAGATCCGGGATGCGGTGAAAAGTGTGTGGTTTGATAAGTGAGGACGTTGTGATTTACAAATTTGATCATTACAAATTCGTTTTTGTTCCTCTTCCCTAAACGACAGATTCAACGTTTCAGTGTTCCGTCGTGGTGTTCAGCAGGGCGATTTTGAACACATTGCCACACATTTTGACCATTTCTTTCCGCTTGTTCGCACTGCCGACTGGCGGCAGTGCCGGCGGCACTTTCGATGCGCGACATCGTGTTGAACTCGCCGAGTTGCTCATCGATGGTGCGCTTTTATTCCGGGAGTCCGGTTTTGTTTTCTAAAAAAATATTCTTGGAAATTTCCAATGGCCTAGACCCCTCGGGTTTTCAGGAATTTTTTCTCCAGGAAAATTCAAGCCACAAGACAATCCAGATTTTCTAAAACTGTTGATAACATTCATTTCTCGACAATCTCTGATCATTGTTATCGTATTTAGGCCTCGAAAATTTGATCTCCACCCTCCAAATGCACATTTGTGACATTGCCGCTGCCGGCACGGCGACAGGCCATGGCAACAACAACAACGACGACGACGTTGAGGACATGACCGGAGCGGGGTTGAACCGTCGGTACAGCAACTGTTTGCTGATGCATGTGTACTTGTTGTCCGGCCTCACCAACCATTTCGAGCAGCATATGAACAAAATGTACGCGGTCACTGCAGGGGCGTAGCCAGAAAAAAAATTTGGGAGGGGGAATTTGTCCACCTGAGCGCCGCGCTCAGGTGGCTTTCCCATTTGAGCGCCAGTGCGTTTTATTTTGAGAAATTTTCAAAAAAGCAATATTTTTTTTTTGCGAATTTTGCTTCACTTCTGGGGGCGGGTGGGTCGGCGGTGCCGATAGGCGCCGCTGAGGGAAAAATTGGAATTTTTGACTCAATATGTTAGTGATTTGCAACCAAAATTTTAAAAATCGGCACTTTTTTTGAAGTTTTTTATGAATGGGAGGGGTCGGCGGTGCCGATAGGCGCCGCCGGAGAAAATTTTTTTGTTTTTTGTTGACAATTTGTTAAGAAAATAGGTCAAAAAATTGTAAAAGTGAAAAACAAGAGGGTCCCCCCTCTTGTTTTTTTTTCTTCAAATTTCATTTCGGGGGGGGGGAATTCCCCCCCCCCCCCACCCCCCCCCTGGCTACGCCACTGGGTCACTGTGAAAAAAATAGATCCAAAAACTGAAAATTTGTCGAATTTTTTTTGTTTTTGCAGCTCGTTAGGACCCAAAAAATTTTTTTGTCTTTTTTTGGTTAGGGGAAAAACATTTGTTGTTGCACAGAACGCGCTCAGCGGCTGCTGAAAACGTCGGCTGTGGTCGGGGCAAGCGCCGAGTTGTACACGTCGAGGCAGAAGATGACCAAATTGTGCAGTTTTGGCACAAACAGGACAGACGTGGCAAGCTGGTCAAGGTTATCATTGTGGAAAGGGAATGTAAACGGCCGGATTCCTAACATTTTTTTGCATAAAATTTTCCCCCCAAAATTTAAATATATATTAAATCGGTACTTTATGCTTTATGAGTTTTTGCAAAATCTCATTGACATTTTGACGATTTTAATAGGAAAATGAGAAGCATTAACACATGACTTTGTCCGTTCGTGCAGGTGTTGTACAAGTTGATCTCGTTGAGTGTGAGCACGGAGGACAATGACCAATTTTGGCGTGTGGAGGGCGGTGGAAGTGACGCGCCGTCCTCCGCCATCCGCTTCCTGTGGACGTCCCGTCAGATTGACGACAGCCTGAAAATGTTTGTGTGTGTGTGTAGGTGACGAACTGCTTGAACTCTGCGTGTTCATCAGTTGATAAATTGCTATTTATTTTAAATTCCTAACAAACGAGAAAACATCTTCTTAAAAACGGAAAGTTTTGAGTTAGTTTCAGACTAATTTTATTTATTTTTTAAATATTTTGTCACTCAAACAAATTTTCTCGATTCAATCCAATGCACTCAATGCTTAATGCTTTTCAGGTGCGTTCTGTCGATGGTGTGCAAATTTTTGGAGAACCCGGACGTGTGCAAGGCCATCGGTCGGACCATCCTGTACAACATGTTCATGCTTCTCCGCCACATTTGCATCTACTGGAACATGCACAAAGGTTGTTGATCCAATTTGAAATTTTACCAACTCAGATCAAACAAAAGCAGGTTTCATTTAGACGAATGGAAATGTTTCTGTTTAGGCCAATTTTTAATGAATGGGTCCATTTTCCAAAAGAATTCCAAGGTGACAAAATAGGCATTTGCCAAAAATAAATAAAATTAAAAAAAAAAAATTTGTGTGGCGTTAAATTGCTTTTTATAGTGGAAATTACTCAAAAAAACGATTGAACAAAAATTTTTCATAATTTTTTTTTGCCCAGCGGTTGCCCGCGCGCTGATGGACCTGGCGCCCCGTCTCGACTACTTCCAGTCCGCCCAGGCGACCACCTTCCCGTTCGTGGACGGCATCTTCAGTGTGCAGACGGACGACGAGTTCGAGCCGTTGCTGCGCGAGATGATCGCCTACGGGTCCAAGCTGGACACCGCTGTTGACAGTGGCGGCGGTGCTGGCGGTATAAATTTGAAGTCAATTGAAAGAATTTGGCCGCCGAAACACGCCAACAAATTTCGTCGAATTTAGTTTTTTTATTTTTTTTAATAGAGGCAGGGCGTTAGGCCATGTTAGCTTCATTAGGCCAAAAATTTGGTTGAATTTTAGGCACCGGCGGCGGGCGCACGACGGAGGCGGCAACGCGCGCTTTTGCCCTCTTCATCAGCACGACGGTGGAGAAGAAGCCGGAGCTGATGCACAAGCATTTGGCATTCATTATGCCATTCTTGGACAACGATGTTGGTGGTGTTGCGGGGCGGAACCCCCCCCCCCCCCCCCCTCTTTTTTTAATAAAAAATACGACATAGTAGTTTTGGGTTGGGGGTTCATTCATTTGTCTAAATTCGGTGTACCACAAAATTTTGTAAATTTCAAAAAAAATTTTAACTCATTAAAATTTAAGCCGCCAATGTTGCGAAACGCCGTCCTTTTTGTGTGCAGTGAAATTCTCCTCCACTGTTTTGCGTGCAAAGAGTTGGACCAAACAATGCGCGACCAGCGGGACATGCTTTTTGCACATTTAACTGTAAGTGTTGTTTCTTTTGTCCCAAGGGCCAATTTGTCTTTGGTAACAAATGTCCGGTTTACTCATTAGCTATTGGACAAAATGTCCAAGTTACCTTTTCGACGAAATGTCTCTATTATCGTTACGTTATTAGACAAAATGTACAAGTTAGTAATTTGGGACAGAATGTTCAGGTTACCTTCATTCGACGAAATGTTTTACGTTATTAGACAAAATGCCCAAATTACTTTATGAACAAAATGCCCCACTGACGTTATTGGAAAAAGGTACGGGTTACCTTTATTCGACGAATTGTCCTTACCGTTATTAGACAAAATGTTTGAGTTAGTTATTGGACAAAATATCCAAGTTATTTTATAAATCTGGTTTACCATTATTGTGTCCACCAAAGCTCTTTATTTGCTTCATATTTTGTTTTGCCTTAGGACCACATGATGGACAAGACGGCACTGGTGAGGACCCGGGTGCTGAACCTGTGGGCCAAATTGGCCTCAAACCCGGGTGCCATTCCGCCCGTTCAACTGCGCCTTGGCTTGCTGTGGGAGGCGCGCGGGCGGCTGAACGACGACTCGATGATGGTCCGCAAGGCGGCCGCCACGCTGTTGACCAAGCTGATCCGTTTCAACCAATTTGGCGCTGATGTGAGGACAGAAAATCCCAAAAAAAAAATTTTTGATTATTTTCAACAAACTTATTGACAATTTCTCTTTTATTTTGACCCTCTGTTCAGCTCCATTTCGACACATTCTTCGTCCAGTTTATGAATGTTCGGCGTCGTTTTGCCACTTTGTGGCCGACTGCAGCGGCGGTGGCCAACGGTGCCGGAGGCGACGCCGACGGCGGCGGTGCGTACGCCTTCGAGGACGCGTACGCCGCTGTTGGTGATGAACAACTGTTGATCGAGGAGGACAGAGCTGATGTGCAGGCAGTGCAACGCGACAGGGTCCGCATGGAGTTGGACCAGCAGCTGGTGGGCGACTAAGAAAATTGCAATTTTTTGAAAATGTTGGTTTGAAAATTGAGGACACTCTGCTGTTCATCACGGAGATGGAGAAGGCGTTGAAGCAGACGCTGGAGTACATCCGCCAGGCACAGGCACAACAGCTCGAAATCGCCGAACTGTTGCACTTTGTGTGCGAGTGCGTCAAATTCCGCCTCCGCGACTCCATGCACGCGTTGAAGCGCGCGTTCAACCTGATCTGGCGCAAGGACCCAAACATTGTGGAGTTGGTGACCGACATGGCGCACGAGGCGTTGTTCAGCAAGAACGAGTGAGTGAGTGCCAATGCCATGGATGCATTTGGGGTTTGGGACAGGAATTACTACATTTGAACATATGCCCTTGGGGGCATCATGATCAGCAGTCAGATTCATCGTCAAATATATTTCTGCCCCCGTTTTCCGCAGAAATACTCTGATTGCGCAGCAACGGACAGCACAAAATTTGGTAGAGGCAATGCGTCGCGCGACGGACGAGGAGCGCATTTCGTTGGAGGAGACTGTCGCTCAAGTGTTCACAAAATATGACGTCCATCCGAAGGTGCTCGACGAGTTCTGGACGTATTTTGACTCGGCCGACACTGAACTTCGACTGAGCGCTGCGCGACTCATTGTCGTTGTTGCAAAGTGAGTCTCCAGTCAATGACATTAGCCGTCAATTGATAAAATGATCAAAAACATTTTTGAATTTGTTGAATTTTTTAGGGCAAAGCATCGTCTGATTCTGCCCCAGTTGGACCGCCTGTACGAGTTGTATCGGAACAGAACGGAACATATCCGTATTGAGATGCTTCGTGTGCTGATGACGTTGGCGGCCGCCACCAAACAAAAGGTGTGGCAAGCGAGCATCAATTTAATTAAATTAATAATAAAATTTTTAATATTTTTAATTAATAAAACTGCCCAGGATGGGAACACTGTGGTGTTGGACACGGAGCAGCCGTCGTTCCAGCTTGATCCCAAGGACAAATTTGTGAAGCTGATGTCCACCTTCGTCTTCACCGGTGGGTCGCCCCTCTTCTTGGTACAACAACGGGGCTTTTTGAATTTGATTTTAAATAGCGCTAAAATTTCTGGGGATTTAAAAATTCATTAAAATTTTAGAGTTGAACTCCCAGGATGCCAAACTGTGGGTCCCACATTGTCGTCAGGTAAAAACAAATTTTGCAATTTCTTATTTGAAGAATTGTTCCTCATTTTTGAGAAAATCTAAGCAAAATTTGAAAAATGGAAAATTAATTGCTAAATTACAAAGGTGGTCAACGTCATTTACGGCGCTTGCCATCGTCCCAATCGGGTGTTCAAAGACCTGTTCGACTCCATGGTCGGCAAGACCAAGAAGTGTCTGGACGAACTGCGACCGCAAATGCATGCCGGAGACCAACAACAACAGTCGCCGACGCTGGGCTCGCAAGTGGAGGAAATGACGACGACGGCGTCGCCGACGAACAACGAATGCCGACGTGCCGAGCTGGAGCTGGTGATCAGCCGACTGTTGTTCTTTGTGGGCGAGCTTGTGCTCAAGTTCCTCTCCTATGCCGAGAGCTCGTTTTGTGTCCACATCAGGGACACCATTCTGCGACAGGTCGGTTGGTTGGTTGTTGGTTCGTTGGTGATCAGAGTGATCGGTGGGGGGTGATCAGTTCAAAGTACTGGATCAACACCGGGCTTTGACTGATGTCTTGTGAATTTTGCCACTTTTTTAGGGCCGCAAAAGTGCCACTGCCACCCCCAATCGGCCGCCATCGCGGCACAGTGTCCGTGAAAAGAATGCCGAAAACGGCGGCCGTGCAGAAGATGGTCACGACGATGACGACGATGGCCTTGGCCAAGGTGAAAAACGGATCGGTCGGCGGGGCCCGAAAAGCCATAAAAATGCATTATTTGTTTATATACATATTTTTTTATTTCAATTTTACTGTTTAGTAAAAATTAACGCCGAAATTATTTTTTTTAGAAATTTCTGAAGAGGAGAAGAACCAAATGTGCCTGCAACGGGTGCTCGACAAGGACACATTTGCACAGGACACCATCATTGGTCAACAATTTTGTTTTTTGTCAAATTTCGTGAGAAGACAAAAAAGCTTGAGGGGGTTGAGACCGGTTCTGAACCCGTCAAAGCGGCAACTTTTAGGTTCAGTTTGGAATACACTGAACTGATGTCCCGGGTTCCATTTCTTCTGGCAGTTCACCGGCTTCAAAACGTTTTTGGGTTTCCGGAACCTGGACAGCACTGACCATAATACACATTCCAAAAAACCACTGCAACTTTTTGTACAGGTCGAACCGTGCCGGTGCTCATGGCGGTGCTGGAGAACCACATTAACTGGAGCAATGTTGTGGTGGAGTCGGCGCTGCTATGCCTGTCCAAATTCATGCTTGTCAAGTGAAGAATAATAAATAAATAAATACAGTTTTTTTTTGTTGTTTAGAATTTGGAAATTTAACCGTTTTTTTTGTTTTCAATTTTGGGCATTTTTAAAGTTTTTTTTTGCCATTTTCTGCTCGTTTAGTGCACGTTGCTGCAAAACGTTTTTGTCCACCTTTTTCTCCTTCTTCGACGCCGCGTCGGTGCGCATGCGCAACAACATGATCATCATGATGACCGACCTGTCGTTCCGTTTCCCCAACGTGTTCAACACGTTCAATGATGTGTTTATCCAAAAGTGGGTGGTTTTTTTTAAATTTTGAATTTGAACCACATCTCGGACACTGCCAAATCTAGAATTTTCACAATTTACCGAAAAGCTGGTTGTGAAAGAGTGTGGCCGCTCGTCTGATCCAGACATTTCAGACCCAAGTATTGCAAATTTCAGCATCATTGATCAGATCAAAACTAAACCCGGCAGACTTGCCCATTCGAACCTCTATTTAGAAGAAGTTTTGAATAGGCAGAAAATCCAACCGTTTGGTTGCGCTTTAACAGAAAAAAAAGGGTGCAACAACGGCAAAATCATATTTTGTTTTTTTGCATTTAAAGACCCACAAAAAAAAATACTCGGCGCTGAAATTGTCTCGCGCATGTCGTACTTTTTTTTGCTCGAATTTTTTATATAATTTTTTGATTTAAATTTGTTTCAAAACTATTAATAATTAACAATTTTGCCACTTGAGGGTCCGCGACGAGAACACCGGTGTGCGCTACACGTGTCTGCTGATGTGCATGCATTTGTTGCTGAAGGATCAGATCAAGATCAACGCGTGCGTTGCCGACATGAGCTATTGTCTGCTGCCGGACATGAACCCGCCGCACATTGTGGCCACGGCACACGGACTGTTCTGCGAGATGGGCAAAAAAGTGGGTGCAAAAATATTGCACAACATAAATCCGGGCCCTCTCAATTGATCAGCATCATGATCACAGAATTAGTTTTGAAAGTGATCTGAACCAGCCAATCAACTAACACGGATCAGAACCTAGGGTATACCCGCGTGGTGTTGATCAGATTTTGTTTTGGGACAGTGACTTGATCATGAAAGAGTGATCTAAACCGGCTTTTACTTTTTTGTCATAATCAGGGCACTCGATCACATTCAGTTTAGTGGGAGGAGATTGTAAAATTCGTTAACATTTAATAATTTGCAGCACAACGCTCTGTACAACAACCTTCCGGCGATCATCGACAAATTGTTGGCGGATGTGGACGCATCGGAGCAGGAGGACGGCGAGGCGCGGGTGCAACAAATTTTGCAATTTTTGCTCCAATGGGTGGACAATGACCAGCAGAAGCGGGAGAAGTTGGTGGACAAGCTGGTGGAGCGACATGGCGAACGGGTGGTCAGGCTGGCGTTGCGTTGCCCAAGTGTTGAAGGCCAAGGAGGCGGCGTTGGAGCTGCAGCAGCAACAACTGCAACAACAACCGCCACAACAGCAGCAGCAACAACAACAGGGTATGTGTTAGGGGCCTGAAGAAGCAGTGACCTCCCATACGACACTTGGGCATGAATGACCGGGCTCTCCTTTTGATCAGGCCGACTGACGGATCGATGAACAGTTTTTTGATCATGAACGGCTCCAGTAGTCTTTTTTTTTGGTCATAGCTGGTCGTTCAACGATCAGCTATTTTGATCATGAACGATTTGATCAGTTTCTGTTGATGATCATCGCTTTTTGCCCATTATTAGTCGGGAAAGTTTATTGACCGTTGCTGATCGGTTGGTTCATGATGACTAGGATACCCGCAACATCAAAAAACGATGGGATTCATTTACTATTCCTTTCAAAAAATTTTGTTTATGCCAGGCGCTCCAAAGGCTGGCGGCGTCGGCGGACGTGCCACGGGAGGCAAAGGTCGAGGAGCCGGGAGGACGCCGAAACGATGAGACGCGGAGGCGGGGCTTGAAATGGATTTTGCGGCCAAATTCCCGCTGCAACACAACAAAATTCCCGCGCCCGTTCACTTCGATCGATCTCCCCTTTCCCTTTGTTTGTGCTTTATCACATCGATCTCCCCCCTTTTATTGGTTACTTTTTGATCACTTTAGGGACATAATTTGTGTATTATAAAGGCAATAAATAGCCTCTCTCTTTCTCTTTCTGATCACACAAATTTTTGTGGCCTTTCTTTTATGAGCATGAGATATGATGAAATAAAATATATTGATGTGTTTTTGCAAGTGTTGTCGTTGTTGGCACATCGCTTGGTGGGTCGGGCAATTTTGGCACCAAAAAATGCGGGCATGGTCGTTAGGTCTTCTGGAGGAAGTTGCGCTATTGTTGTTGATGCTGTTGTCGAGCGCGCTTGATGTGTAGATTGTTGAGAACGATGATTTGTTGTTTGCTGAATGTGGATAATTTGGAAAATCCTTTCGCTTATATACATTTCGGCTTTGATAATCGTTCTTAACACTGACCATCAACGCTGATCGAGGAGTGTCACCATGAAGACACTCGTGCGTAAAATCGTCCTTAAAACACGATGATTGAATTTGTTTAGGAAATTTAAAACTGTTCATTAATTAAAAAAGTTGGCAAATTAATTAAATATTTATTAATTTTACTTTGAAAGCGCTTCTATCTTCATCGGGATCAATGACCTTCCGGTAAATGCCCTCTATTGACATGATACTTTGCGAGACTTTCTATTAAAAAAAGTAATAGAGTAGTTCAGGTCGGTTAACTGAACCAAAACCAAAAACCGGTTTTTTTGGTCCAAAAATTAAAAAATAAAGAAAAAGATTTTAATAAACGAAACCGAAAAACCGGCTTTTTTGGACCAAAAACCGAAACCGAAAACCGGGGGTCGTAAACCTAGCCGAAAACCGGGGTCAAAGTTGATTGAACCCACCCCGAGACTAAATGTTAAAAATAAACAAATCTTATTATTCTCTCTTTTATAAAAACTTACTGTTGTGTATTCACTTAGTATACTTGTTAGCATCTGCTCATGAATTTTTAGTTCAACAATCGCTCGATTTTTGCGAATTTCTGTTTGGCCAATTTGTGCAAGCGAGTTATTCCTTTGTATTCCGGTGACCCAGGCTAGCAAATATAATAAATTCACTTATAATTTTAAATAATTTAGATGATGCAAAATAAATTTGTTTTTAATTATATAAATCATAATGTATTTTTAAATATGGCTCAATTACAAAGTTTTTTCCTCTTACGTACATCAAATTGTTTGCTCAATCCCAATGCGACAAGAGCACCCACTCCCGGTAAAAGTTTCACAAATGGTTTAATTCCCGAGCTGATAATGGTAAACTTTTGTGGCATGTCTGTTGTTGTCGAGATCAAATTGCCAAATTTATCTACCATTTCTTTAATTTCATCATCAACGGCTAAAATTTTAATTGTTTTAACCGTGAAAATTTGTTTTTATTTCCATACTCTTGACGGGTTCGGCACTCTCGATGCCGCCATCTAATGCTGACCCCAAAAGGCAATAGGAAGAGCAAAAAAAAATGAAGACCGCTGTGAGGAAAAGCATTTCCTGCATTTTAAATTGTTTTTATTAAAATTTAATTTTAAAATTCAATGGTTGGGGTATTTATTAAAATGTGAATAATAATATAAATTTAATACTTTTCTGCTGCATAAACTTTGGTTTGGATCGTCATTTGGTCTCGCCTTTAATAATCTTTAATTTCTTTCTTGCCAATCAAATGGTAAACAATTTTTTAGGATACCGATTACGAATTCTTTTAGTTGAGCGTGAAAAGCAAGTGAGAAGAAATATTCTTTTTATTATTTGAATGAAAGTTTTGTAATTAATCAGTTGAAATAAAATTGTAAATTTCTAAGACAATTTTAATGTTTTAAATCTCATCTAAAAATAATTAATTGAAATTCTCTCGATTATTTGGAAATGGGTGCAAAAATTGTAATAAGTTTTATTATAAGCCTTATTGAAAGAATAATTGGAAATCAGACAAAATAGAGGCGGCCATCATACAATCTTGTGCACGTAACTATAGATGTTGGTGGATATGTATAAATAAAATGAATAAATTATAGAAAAAGTATTCAAAACCTGCCACACGAGGGCATCATAATTTTTCCCCAAGCTGGTCGTCGTTCAACGATCAGTTACTTTGACCATGAACTGATCAGTTTTTGTTCATGTTCATCGCTTTTTGGCCATAACGCGTCGGGAAAGTTTGTTGACAATTGCTGATCGATCCCAAACAACGAAGAAATGATTGGATTAATTTACTATTCCTTTCAAAAATTTTTGTTTATGCCAGGCGCTCCAATTGTCCACCTTTTTCTCCTTCTTCGACGCCGCGTCGGTGCGCATGCGCAACAACATGATCATCATGATGACCGACCTGTCGTTCCGCTTCCCCAACGTGTTCAACACGTTCAATGACGTGTTCATCCAAAAGTGGGTGGTTTTTTTAAATTTTGAATTTGAGCCAGAGTCGCAGGCACTGCCAAATCTTGAATTTTCACAATTTATCGAAAAGTTGGTTGAGAAAGAGTGTGGCGCTCGTCTGACCCAGACAATTCAGCCCCAAGTATTGTAAATTTCAGCACCATTGATCAAATCAAAGCTAAACCCGACAGACTTGGCCCATTCAAAATTTCTATTTAGACGATGTTTTGAATAGACAGAAAATCCAACCGTTTGGTTGCGCTTTAACCAAAAAGTGGCGGCAAATCACAAAATTTCCAATTTTTTTTTTTTTTGTATTTAAAGACCACAAAAAAAAATGTTGGACAAAATCAACCGTTTTATTGACTTCAGCTGCTAAGCGTTCGAATGTCTTATGATACGTTGATATTTAAAAAAATGATACAGATCAACGGGCGCTGAATTGTCCCACGCATGTTGTACTTTTTTTGCTTAATAATCTCATAATTTTTTGATTTAAATTTGTTACAAAAATGTTAATAATTAACAATTTTCCCACTTGAGGGTCCGCGACGAGAACACCGGTGTGCGCTACACGTGTCTGCTGATGTGCATGCATTTGTTGCTGAAGGATCAGATCAAGATCAACGCGTGCGTTGCCGACATGGCCTACTGTCTGCTGCCGGACATGAACCCGCCGCACATTGTGGCCACGGCACACGGACTGTTCTGCGAGATGGGCAAAAAGGTGGGCTCAAAAATATTGCACAACATAAATCCGGGGCCCTCCCAATCGATCAGCATCATGATCACAGAATTAGTTTTGAAAGTGATCTGAACCAACCAACCAACTAACCCGGATCAGGACCTAGGGTATACCCACCCGTGTGGTGTTGATCAGATTTTGTTTTGGCACAGTGACTTGATCATGAAAGAGTGATCTAAACCGGCTTTTACTTTTTCGTCATAATCAAGAAGACACTCACTCACATTCAGTTTTAGTGGGAGGAGATTGTAAAATTCGTTAACATTTAATAATTTGCAGCACAACGCTCTGTACAACAACCTTCCGGCGATCATCGACAAATTGTTGGCGGATGTGGACGCATCGGAGCAGGAGGACGGCGAGGCGCGGGTGCAACAAATTTTGCAATTTTTGCTCCAATGGGTGGACAATGACCAGCAGAAGCGGGAGAAGTTGGTGGACAAGCTGGTGGAGCGACATGGCGAACGGGTGGTCGGCTGGCGTTGCGTTGCCCAAGTGTTGAAGGCCAAGGAGGCGGCGTTGGAGCTGCAGCAGCAACAACTGCAACAACAACCGCCACAACAGCAGCAGCAACAACAACAGGGTATGTGTTAGGGGCCTGAAGAAGCAGTGACCCCCCATACGACACTTGGGCATGAATGACCGTTTTGATCAGGTTGACTGACGGATCGATGAACAGTTTTTTGATCATGAACGGCTCCAGTAGTCTTTTTTTTGGTCATAGCTGGTCGTTCAACGATCAGCTATTTTGATCATGAACGATTTGATCAGTTTCTGTTGATGATCATCGCTTTTTGCCCATTATTAGTCGGGAAAGTTTATTGACCGTTGCTGATCGGTTGGTTCATGATGACTAGGATACCCGCAACATCAAAAAACGATGGGATTCATTTACTATTCCTTTCAAAAATTTTTGTTTATGCCAGGCGCTCCAAAGGCTGGCGGCGTCGGCGGCGGACGTGCCACGGGAGGCAAAGGTCGAGGAGCCGGGAGGACGCCGAAGCGATGAGACGCTGAGGCGGGGCTTGAAATGGATTTTGCGGCACTACAAAAGACGGAATTGCCGGCGGGTCTTAAAACTAAACTTTGTTCTTCGCGCCCAAATTTGCCTAAACCGCGCTGCAACACAACAAAATTCCCGCGCGATCGATCTCCCCTTTCCCTTTGTTTGTGCTTTATCACATCGATCTCCCCCCTTTTATTGGTTCTTTTTGATCACTTTAGGGACATAATTTGTGTATTATAAAGGCAATAAATAGCCTCTCTCTTTCTCTTTCTGATCACACAAATTTTTGTGGCCTTTCTTTTATGAGCATGAGATATAATTGAAATAAAATATATTGAAGAATAAAAAAATGGAGAATTTGTGCGCTCTTTTAATGTCAAATTGCTTCCGCGCTTAAGTGTGCTTCCAGCATCACATCACAGCCGCTTCTTCAGCTCATCAAAGCGTTTGGCCAACGCGTCAAAGTCCAAGTCCTGGTTTGGGGTTGTCGTCCACAATGTTGTGTTGTTGTCCCGGCGGTTTCGGCACGGTCCGTCCGCCGCTAGCAAAAGCTGTTGTCGTCGATGGCACATCGCTTGGCGGATCAGGCAATTTTGGCAACAAAAAATCTGTTGAAAATTTTAAAACAAAAAGCTTCTCGGCACGCGGTTCATTTCACACACAAATACCGTTGTCACGCTCCTGCGGCATTTCATAAATGTGCTGCTCCGATGGCGGCAGAATTGGCGATGGAAAATGTTGTGCCTGAAAACGGACGAAAACCTTTTCTTACCAAGATAAAGTTGTAAGATTTTTCTGTTCTGCACCGGATCTGATCATTCAGTTTAAAAAAATTTAGTTTTTTTTAATCTCAAAAATGCTTGAAAAATTTTGCCTTTTTTAATGGTTGTAAAGTCGATTTATGGGGGTTCATTTTTGTGCAAGAAAAAACATTTTTTTTTGAAGAATCCTTGACAAGAATTCGAATCTAGGTTGTTTTCGTGCATATTTCAATTAGTTACATAAATATAGTAGTTAAAAATCCGCACCCTAGTGATCAGAGTTCCAGACCAGAGTGGGTATAAGTCAACCCTGGACAACTTTATTTGCTCTGAAATCCCCCAATCATACCGATCTTGATTTGCTCTGAAATCCCCCAATCATACCGATCTTGATTTGCTCTTAAATCCCCCGATCATACCGATCTTGATTTGCTCTTAAATCCACCGATCATACCGATCTTGATTTGCTCTGAAATCCCCCGATCATACCGATCTTGATTTGCTCTGAAATCCCCCCGATCATACCGATCTTGATTTGCTCTGAAATCCCCCGATCATACCGATCACACTACTCCCGGAATCACGCCGGAAACTGGAATTCTTCCATTCACCCACCATATGTTGCTGCTGTTGCGTGTTGTGGTGGTACTGCTGCTGGTGCATCGCCGCGTTCGGGTACGGCGATGGTGAGGCCGCAGGCGGTGGTGGATGAGCCATCGGGTACATGCCGCCGCCGGTGATGCCGCCGTAGTTGTTCTGCTGCTGTATAAAGCAAAGCGTTTCCAAACACCGAATTTTGGCTATTCACAACACTTACCCCCGCTGTTGGCGGCTGCTGCTGCTGGTAGACGCCACCATGAGTCGGCGGCGGCGGCGCGTACTCAGGTGGCGGTGACGACGCAGCGTTTGGCACAAATGTCGGCGGCATGGGAGCCGTTTTGCCAATGCCATCGCCGCCGTCTGTCATCGGCGTGCTGCTGCTGTTCAGCAAGTCGGCGGCAATGCCAACGCCACCGCTTCCACCTCCGCCTTTGCCACCGCCGGCACCACCGCTGTTCGCGTCGTTGGGACGAACGGTCCACCCGTACTGCTCCTAAAGCGCGAATGAATGGTGATTTTAGAAGAAAGCGCCAGGGCCATCGGATGAAAAGCAAAAAAAAAAAAACAAATTAAAAAATGCCACGACTTTTCTCAAAAATCGGGCACAATTTTCAAGTAAGAATCGCCAAAATTGTTGTTAAAACACCAAATCCCAATTATTTTAATCAAATTGGACATGGCATGGCATGGCACACAACCTCGTTCATGAAGTTGATCAGGTTGCGCTCTGCCCGCGCAATTTCGTCGTCGTCCTCGCGCATCACTTTGGCGTCCGGCACAAAATCGATGCCCGCCGACTGGGCAATTGTGATCAAATATCTTAAAATTGGAAAAACGATCAAAAGAAAACATTTTACGTTCTTTTCCATAAAATGGCACAAAAATTCCGTGTAAAAAGCATCAAAAAAAATTTTGTTTTAAACTCGAATGAGCACCACCAACTTTTCGACAAGGAGTTTGGACGGTGCACTGACGGACAGCTTCTGGACCAATTTGGACGACACGCGGCTCGGCTCCGGCAATTGGTTCATGCGGGCCGCCTCCGCGAACTGCTTGCCGTACTTGTGCGTCAGCTCGTCGTTGATCACCTCAACACAATTTTTGTTTTGTTTTGCTTTTTTTTTGTTGCAATTTTTCGGGAGGCGTCCGACGACGGTGAGTTGAACTTTAATGTTCTTTTGGTAGAAAATTGGTCCAAATTTTTTGTTTTGCAGACGGACGAATTTTTAAATTAGAACCACCAAAAAAACCTTGAATTCCCCAATTTCGTGTCCAATTCGAGGCGCCACCCACAACAAACTGCTCACTGCTTCCGCTATGCCATCGTCCAAATCTCTAAAAATTAAAAAAACAATTTATTATCCCTATAAAAAAAAGTCCCGGAAAGGTTCTGGGCCCATAAATCCCCGACGAATTTGATGCAAAAAAAAGGTCTGAAATATCGGCTGGAAAAAACAATCAGAAATTTAAAATGTTTAAACGCAAGAACTAAAAAAGGGCATTCCCAGTCCGTACTTCATCTGCTGAATGACCCCGAAACGGGCAAGCAAAAGTTCGCAATACCTGAAAAAAATTAACAAAAAAAATGGGATTATTTTTGGTATGATTTAAACACACACATTTCAAGCAGTTCATATGCTTCCACAACAAAGTCCTCGCGGATGATTGTCTCCACACGAATGCGGGCTCGGTCTTCTTTGTCCGCTAAATTTTCAAGCAAAAATATGCAAGTTTTTACGAATAAAATTGACTAAAATTCGTGCATTTTTCGCAATCCAAAAAAAAACCCGCAAATTCACACCAAAAGAGACAATTTCAAATTGAAAAAAATTCCTAAAATTGCACAAAATCAAGCCGTACAGCTCAAAAAATCGGCGATTTCACACCGCCCCTTCACCGCCTGCTCTGTCTTTTTCTTCTGCAACAATTTGAGTCGATTTGAAGCCAACCGAAGGTTTGTCTTCAGCTTGGAGTATTGCGTGCCCCACGAGACGGACATTTTTGAAAAATGTTTACAAATCTAAAAAGTTCCAAACAGTTTCATTGAACTCAGTTCTCAACACAGAAAAATTAAGGAAAATGACCAAACTTTTTGTTTGAAATTATCGGGCAGTCATCAAAAAAGATCCAAAAATATAACTCGTAAAAAGGTGGCCAAAAAATTGTTGACGAAATTGGCATTTTCTTTACAAGAAGACGAGATAGGTAAATGGGTGAATCATTGGACCGTCACCGCAAAACGCACAAATTCTTTTTTTACATTTCCCCCGACTTTTGAATTTTTATTATTTGTGGCAAAATGTTCAGGAGACACAAATGCAGCGCACAAAATTCAGTCTTTCCCCGGACAACTTTGGACAATCGATTTCTAAACACCGTACAAAAAATCAATATAATTTCGCGCGCGACCATCCAATCGATAAATTAGTGAACCTTTTAAAGCTTTAAAGTCAACAAACAAGCTTTGAGTCAACAATGATGTCGCGCTTTTCGATTCATTTTGCATTTTGTCCCGGACTCATTTTGAAGGTTGCTGAATTGTCTCTAATGTCAGTTTATCAAAAGCAATCAATGCAAACACACGCATGCATGCACAAATGTGTGTATGGGACTTGTGTGTTTGTACCTAAATATTGATTTTGTTTAATAAATAAATTAACAAATTAGCAACAAAAAATCCCTCCCCCCCCTCCTATTTTTTTCCAAATTATAATGAACGAAGCGGTCGTCCACCTAAGAAATGCCTCAAACGGCTTGACAGAAAAAGTAAAGAACCTTTTTAATTAATTAATTAAGTAAAGAAGCTTTTTAATTAATTAATTAGTACATTGTTTGTATGTACATATTATGTACACTGCCCCAAAAAAAGTTTTGCCCCAAGCAACCGAAATTTATTTATTGCATAAATTACTGATCGTTATCGCCCCGCATTGATTTATTCATAAAATGTTGTTCAACACATTTGTACACTCGACAATCCCTCCAAAACATCCACACTTTGTTGTGATTGTGTGTGAACTATAGTCCATCCAAAATGCAAATTATTCAAAATAAGGGGCAAAAAAAAGGTTTGCCCCTAGAATTTTTAGAAAAAATTCCAAAAAAGAAGTACATAACCTTTGATACTGATCAAAAACGGTAAGGTTGATCAGACGACACCTCCTTCATAGAGATCCGAAAACCCCAAAACACACAAAAAAATGGGGTAATTTTGGAAAAAATGAACAAATTTCCGTTGCTTGGGACAAGACTTTTTTGGGGCGTGACAGTCAAACAAAGCTCGAACAGAGAAACAACAACCAAAGATCATTTTATTGTGCATAGATTTTCATTTGTGCTCTATCACATCATATTTTGTGTATGAATTTGCCGAGCCTGGCAAAATTTTTTTGACTATTACCCCAAAAACAGAAACATTTGTCCTCTAAAAAATTCGAATCCGGAATTCATGGCACAGATTTTACTGTACACACCACAAAATTATACCCATTTTTTCTATTTTTCAGTGTTTAAACCGTGACTGTCTGGAGCACAAGAGAGCATACAAAAGCAATTTTGTGCACGTTGAAAAGCATTTTGCCGACACAAAAGTGCTCATTTCGGGCGAAATCAAACGTTGGCAAGCCGAACTTGAACAGTGCCAGCAGCAGATGGCCAAGACGAACAAACAGAACAGCGAGCTGGGCGGCGAGACGCGTCGTTTGCGGGTACGAATTTGTCGCAGTTCTGATGAAATGCGACGGTTGCGGGTTCGAACCAAACAAATAGGACGGCGATGTGATGAGACTCGACGCTTGCGGGTACGAACCTCCAGTTTGTACCCCCTATTTTTTGAAAAAATCAAAATTTGTTTCAAAGATCGATAAAATGGTTTTTTGTTTTGTTTCAAAATTTTCCAAGCTGTTTCTAGGGGTTTCGAGGTCGTGGAATCCAACCTCCGTTTTGACCAATTACAAACCCCGGAGCCTAATTTTTGAAATATTTTTGAAAAAATGTTCGGATTCGGTTGCAGGGTTGGCAATTGGTAGATACGGAGGTCGCATTCGGATTCTACGACCCCAAATACCCATAGAAAACAGCTTTTTATCATGAAATAAAAATTTATTTTTTCAAAAAATATGGAGTACACAAACTGGAGTATTACCGGATCTGACCCCGAAAAATTCAAAAAAGAATCATTCATCGCCGTTTTTTTGTGTCGGTTGTGTTCGAATGTTGCCATGTCAATTTTCTGCTTTTAGAGCCGATTGGACCAAAACGAGGCACTCATGCACCAATTTCAGTGCTCCCGGGACAAGGCAATCGCGGAGTTGGAGACGTCCAAGGACGCGCCGCAGTTGCGCCAACGCGTCGCGGAGTTGGAGAAGCAAAATGTGGCCCTGGAGAAAGACAACGCGCAGCTGATGGAGACAAAGGAGGAACTGCAGGTTTTTAAATCAATGTTTTTTAGTTCGGCAAAAATTGAAACAGTTTTTTGAGTAATTTTTTTAACGGATTTTGTCAAAAAATGACATCAAATATCTTTGAACTGTTCTCGCACTTTACCAAAAAACAACAACAACAACATTGCCATGTTTAAGATGCTGCAGGCCAACTATCGGGAGCTGGTCCAGGACCACAGCAAATGCGCCGGGCAAATTCTGCGTGAGTGTGCCTTGCTGCTTTTGTGCCGGGCTTAGATCTCCCCCCCCCCCCCGGGCGGCATTTTTTGGATAGTCCGGACATGCACCTGGGCGAGTGAGTACCTACCCGAGTTGAGGGGTAGGGGTGCATTATAAAATCTTTTTGGAAAATTTGCTACATTTCCTAAAGGGGGGACGGAGAGCAACAACAAACAAAAATACCCTGTAAAAAAAGTCGTTTATATTTTCTTAAAAAAAACTGTATTTTTAGAAATTCGAAAAATGAACATATTTTTGAGATTTTTGCGCAATTAACAAAAAAGTTAAAAATTTTAAAAAACACACATTTTTTTCTCCCATGAACAACAAATCCAAGGCTAGGATACGACGGCTCCCCCTGGTCTCGGGTAGGACGCAAAAATTTGGTCCTTAAGATTGACTTTTTGGGAAAATAATTTCCTTCTGGGCGCAGGATGGAGTCCCGGGGCTCAACACCTGCAAAAATCCCGGTTTTTTTAATTTTGGGTTTTTTTTACAATTTACTGAACTCAGGGACGTAGCTAGAAAAAATTTTCGGGGGGGGGGAAAAAGTCGATTCTTAGGGGTGTGTTTTTTCCTTTTTATTGCATTTTTGTTAAGCAATTTTTCTCGATTTCTGGGGGTGCATTTTTCGTTTTACTCCATTTTTTGGGTGGCTCGGCGGTGCCGATAGGCGCCGCCGAGATTTGAATTTTTGACTCGATTTGTTAAGGATTTTCAACCAAAATTTAAAAAATCGGCCCTTTTTTTGAACTTTTTTAGGACTGGGAGGGGTCGGCGGTGCCGACAGGCGCCGCCGGAGAAAATTTTTGCATTTTAATTGGAATTTGTTAAGAAAATTGGTCAAAAAAAGTGTAAAAGTGCAAAACAATAGGGTCCCCCCTGTTGTTTTTTTTTCTCAAATTTCATTTCGGGGGGGGGGGGGGGAATTCCCCCCTCTGGCTACGTCCCTGACTGAACTGTTTCTAATCACTTACTCAACAAAGATTCGTCCCTTGCAGAGTTGAACAAGCTATCGGAGATGGCCACCAAACAGGACGCACAAAAGCAGCGCGAGTACGACCAACGTTGTGCGGACATGATGGAAACGATTGAGGAGCAACACAAGGAGTACATGGCGGAGCAGACAAAGTCTTATCATGCCGTTTTGATGGAGAAGAACATGAAGCAGCAGTTGGACGATTCTGCGCGATGACTACACCCAAACTGGAGGAGAAGGCGCAGGTTGGTGGTGCCATGCCGTGCCATCCATGGCCAAGGCAAACAGAAACATCCAAAAGCCATCAATTTTTTTTTGCCAAGAAAAATGCATCCAAAAGCGATTAAAAAAGCATACATTTCAGCTGAGCGAGTCAAAGAAAGTGGAAGAATTAGAGCAAAAACTGGGCACATTGGAGGCGGACAAAAATGCGTTGGATGAGAACAATCAACGACTTGAGCAAGAGGTATATTTGAAAACCCCTCTATTTTATTTATTTTTTTAATTTCTTAAACAGCTTCTTCTTTGTTTATAGTTCGAAACAATGAACGCCCAGCGCGTGCAATTGGAGACGGAGTTGGCCGAGATGGAGCATAAGTTGTCCTCCTCGGAGGCGGACAACGACATGCTGCAGCTTCAAAATCAACAGCTTGCGAACGAGGTTTTTTTTTTTGTTAATGTTTTTTTTTTTTTGAATTTTGCCATTATTTTCAACAACAAAAATTATGTAAATCAGCATTAGCGGCGCGGTTGCTTCAGTTTTTTGGACAGACATTGGTACATATTACCCGTGCACACTAACTAAACCCCCCGGGCAGGACACAAAATTATTGAATTTAGGGAAAAAACTTCTTTTTTTTAAAAATTTTCGTTTATTTTACAAAAAGATCTCTTTGTTTTTGTTCGCATAATCAATCAATTATAAAAAAAACAGCTTCTTTTTTTTGTTTATAGTTAGAAACATTGGACGCCCAGCGCGTGCAATTGGAGACGGAGTTGGCCGAGCTGGAGCATAAGTTGTCCTCCTCGGAGGCGGACAACGACATGCTGCAGCTTCAAAATCAACAGCTTGCGAACGAGGTTTTTGTTTGTGTTTTTTTTTTATTTTGCCATCATTTCATAAAAATAAAAAATGGATGGGTTTTTTCCTGTAACTTAGCATTAGCGGCGGTTGCTTCAGTTTTTTGGACATTGAACAATACAATCGCATCCAAATTTTTGTTGAAAAGCTTTTTGTGTTGTACTCGTAGCAAACCCCCTTTTTGTTCTGCACCATTTCTGTTGAACGCCTTGCCCCCCCCCCGTCCCGTCCGTCCCACTGCTCCTTTGCATCGTTCTCGCTTAAAGTGCTCTAAGTGACTGGCGTTTCGCTCGCCATCGATCCGTACTATTTTTTCTTTTCCACAACTCTCATGGCTTTGCGTGCGTCATCTTTGGCCACCTCTCCCTCCCATCCCCCAAGGGAACGGACGGAGGAAAGAGGAAGATTGCCTGCCCATACCCCTCCCCCACCCCCCCCCCCCCCTTCTCCAACCATTCTCACTGTTTTCCTTCCTATGTCTGATTCGCTGTGTCCCACCATTACACAATTCACCAATCGGGAATTACTCCTCGATTCACCCCCGACGCCATTTTTCTGTTGAACCCGTTGGAGCAATAAATCGGAAACGCAATTTGAATTTCGGACTCTGAAACCGCCATGTCCCTTCCCTCCCCTCCAGCAAGCTTCTTACTCTTCAATTTTTTTCAGCTCAAGGAGCAGCGGTCAGTGCCCAAGTACAGCTCGACAATGTTGCAGTACCAAAACGAGACAAAGCAGCGCGTGAGTTTGTTGCTAGGTGCTATTGATAGAGAACAAAGAGAACGACAAAACAAAATGTTATCCTTTTTATTTTACTACAACAGATCAACGACATCGTTGTCAAGAAGGGCGCACTGGACCAAGCTGTGCTAGTTGGTGAACCAAAAGCACAAGCAGCAACAGCAGTTGTTGAACGCCGCGCGCACCACGGCTGCCACTCAAACGGATCCGGTTGCTGTGCCAACAACGTCCACGGCTGGTGCTTACTGCTGCGGCGGCGGCTGCGGAAGACGAAGATGAACAGCGACAACAACTCCAACAAGCGTCAGTGCGCTCAGTGTCCGATACTTCAGCAACGTAAGCGTCCCGTCGCCAATTATATTTTGTTTCTTTTGGGGTATACTTTTTGAAATAAATGTAACTGGAATACCTATAATAATAATGAGTTAGTTGGGGTTGGTTGGGACCGGGAGTTTTTTTGTTGTTAAAAACCCGGGACCAAAAAAAAGTCTCCCCAATTGGTCAAAATTTTAATTATAATTAAGAAAATTGACCACACCCTTTTATTTTTCAGAGTTGGAGAAGGAGATGAAAACAAACGTCTGGCTGAGAGACCGTACGTTTTTTTTTTTAATTAAAGATTTTTGACTGTTGTTGTCGTTGCTATTTTTGCCATCGTCCCTCTTTCTGTTTTTTAGATTTTTTTCAAATTTTTTGTCAATAAATAAGAAGTGCACGGGTTTTAACGGTTAGGGCTACAATGTCTGGATTTGAGGACCAATCGAAAATCCCGAAAAATCTCGGCCGAGACGAACAATTGTCCCTCGAGATTCTGATTGGCAATCTCGAGCAGTTCGTGCTCTCTCTCTCTCTATCTAGTTAGTTAGGGCACGATTCGAAGATTCGAACCACAAGGCGCCGAGGGGGGAGGCTTTCTATAAGCAGCCTCAAAAGAAATGTGTTTGTTTTTTAAAGGCGTCTCTGTCTCATTTTAGGCGTTCAAATGTATGTGAATCACTCGGACGATTTGGCGGGCGCCATGAACCTGCTGATTGCCGAGCGTAAAACGGCCATGGAAATTGCTGCGGACGACGCGGGCCGTGCCGCGACGCGCGACGACGACGGCGCCGCCGCCGGCGGTTCCTCCAAGCGGCCGAGGATGGAATAATAATGAGAGAGAATTTTGTTTCTGTCGTCCGCCCCGCCGCCCTCTTTTTTTTTGTTTGTTTGTTTGTTTTGAATATCTTTTGTCGGCATCTCAATCAATAATATTGGTGTTGTTGGCGGGCAGCGCATTATATTATAGGCATTGAACACATATCAATCATACCCCCATATCAAATGCATCATTTGTCTTCTATTTTTGGCACAATTCTTTTGGTCGTGCGACGTTTTGGGATTCTCTCGTAAATGCCACAAGCTTTTCTCTCCTCTTCCTCTTTTTCTCATTTTGATTGGATTATATAAATTGTGCTCTTTTCTTCCTCTTCTCCTTTGCCGCATTTAAAACTGCCTTTTGTGTATGTGTTTTGCGCTATTTTTGCGATAAAACTGTTTGATCGGAGGCCTTTGACGAGGACATCGAAGCGCCGTCGTTTTTTGTGATCAGTGATCAATGCCTGCCACCCCTGGGACTGGCTGGTAATTGATCAATGTGGGGCGGTGCGTAATCGGTTTTTTTCTTCCGTTAAAAGCATTACACTATTGCTGATCACTTTCGGATGAAGATTTTTTAATTGAAGTTGAATATCCTCCATCAATCAGACACACGCGTCACACAAATCCATGAAAACGGAACAAACAAACACAAAAAAGAGTGGGGGAAGGGCGTGTTTTTTTCGTCAACAGTGGCGCTCGCGCGTTCAGATGGCCTTGATTTTCTTGGCCCGGTCGTACAAGCCGTCGACAACCTGTGCGCAAAAAAGCAACACATTATTTTAATTGAATTTTTTTAATATTGGGTAATAGTGTGCTTTGTCCCCTCCCCCCCCCCCCCATTTTTGGAAAAAAAACATTAAAAAAAGAAGAAAGTATGAATTCGAAATCATTATTTGCTCTTTCGTTGTAATTTTGTGTTTTTAAATGATTTAGAGGTCAAAATTGATTTTTGAATTTTCAAAAATGATCGATTCCGGGGTTCGGAATTGGTTAAAACACCAGATTCGGGTTCTACGCCCTCGAATACCCACTAGAAAATCTTTTTATCAACTTGAAAATTTTGGGGGAGGGGGCGACAAAGCACATACTATTAGCCCCCCCTCCGGCACACACTTCGCCCATGGCCCGGACGGTGTCCACCGCCAATTCGTATGTTCGGTCCGGCGCCTCTAGCGCATAGATCACCAACAGTCCGTCACCCTGCAGACAGCCTGAACAAATGTGTTTTGTATGGGGAAAACTCTATCGATTTGAAACAGAAACGGCAATATTTGCACAAAAAAAACCGATTGCCAAATAAAATGACATGCTTAAATTAACAAAAAACAAAATCAAAAACAACATCGGGCAAAGTTTCAAAGTGAAAATATACAACGAATGCCAAAAACTGTATTAAAAAAATTGCTTTTTTTTTGTTGTTGCTTATTCACCTGAGAATTTTTTGTCCAACAACATTTGGCTGAGCCGGCGCTCCACCCTTGCACGATCGAGGCCCACACACTTGGCGATGTGCTCCATCTGCAAATTAAATTTTTTTAAATTTTGGAAAACGGCAACCCCCCTAAACCCATCTATTTTTAAAGCCCATTGCGCATTGACCATCTACCTACCTGCACACACGAATAGGGCTGGATAAGCCGGGACAGCTCCTTCTCGAACATTGTGTCCTGGATGTTACCAAAGTGCTGCTTCACCACCGGGTCCTTCTCAAGCACGTCCTTGTACTTCTTGATGGCCTTTTAATTGTTTGAAAATAGAAATTCAATTAACATGTACAAGTAACATAAATTTGACGAAATTTCAAAAGTTCCATCTCGTCGGCTCCTTTTTTGGAGTCCCAAATTTCTTGACAAAAATTGCAATTTTCCAAAAAAAAAGAGAAGAAGAAACAAAACTCGAGTAGTAGTTAGAACTTCAGACTCTCAGCAAAACAACTTGGTACCAAAAAAAACAATGTTTTTTTAATCTTCCGTGTTTTTAGAACATTTTAAAAAAAATTTTCTTGTTACATTTTTCGTATTGTTTTAACGCAATTTGTTCAAACCAAACCGCCAAACCTCGTTGAACTCGGCCAGCGAACGCTTCTTGGCCGCCTCGGCAATGGCGTGCATTGCCTCCTGTTTCCGTTTTGGCATATTTTGCTGCCGTTTTGCCGGCCATAATGGAGTGCACCTCGTCCGCCTGGTCCAACATGACCTGCGACAAAATCAAATCAAAAAAATTCAAAAAAATGTTTATTTGAACCCAGCCCTGTTCAAAAAACCGTTATGCGTGCTGTCCTTTAAGCAGCTTTTTAAACTCAACTTTTTTGTTTCTATTAACCCTTCAAATTTCTTGCAAACGTTCTCATCAATTTTCAAAAATTTTTTAAAGGCATTTAAAAAAAATCCTTTATCACAAATGCTCAAATTCACTTTAATTTTGAAGGAAAATGATTAGAAACCCTTTCTTCTCAATTTCAAGCGCGGTCATTTAAACAAAACAAAAAAATTTGTTTTTACCCCTTCAAAGAATTTTAATCCTCACAATCGCTTTTTTAATTTTCAATTAAAAACCTCTCTCAAATTTCAAAAATTTTTACCAACTCCCTCCCCCCTCTCAAAGTTTGAAAATCCCCCCCCCCCCCCCCCCCAAATGCCATACCTTGCTCAGCAACATGTACTTCAACGCCTGCTGGGCAAGCGCGGGCTCATTGACCGAGTCGAACGCCTGGAACGCCTCGAAAAAGTAGGAGTAGGCTGTCTTGAAATCGCGGTCATCGGCCGCGTGCAAAATGCCCGATTGGAGGTCCAGACGAGCCTTGGGGGGATGTTCAAAATTTTTAGAAATTCTCGTACTTTTTAGACACAAAAGCCCTAAAAAACCACCAAAACAATTTTTCCCCCAGTAAAATTAGACACACACCTGGATAGCCGGCGGAGTGTACTTGGAGCTGGCAATGGTTCGCGCGCTTAATAAAAAAAAAATTTCAAAAAAAACAACAATTTTTTTTCCATTATTCGACCGACCTGACCAACTCGGCACGGGCCTTTGTGTAGTTGGACAGATGATAATAGGCCTGAACACAACGGTTAATGGCACAAATTGTGGGCAGTGGGAACCAAGCAAAGTGATCGGATGCCATGAATTTTGATCAAAAATTAGGGAATTTCACTAAAAAATGCCGGACCCGGGGGCCAACAACAATTATTTAATAACCAATGTATGAAGCAATTCCAGCACAAAAATTCAAATTTTCCGTAAAACTGGTTCTAATAAAAATTCCAACAAAATGACGTCCCCGGAATCCATTCAGGGGGGGGGGGGCTGAGAACGTACAATGCTTTCCTCAAGCTGTGCATCGACCAGCAAATCTTTGTCGTCCACCTTCTTCAGCTCGCGCACAAGTTGAGAAGCTTTATTAAAATTCAGGAAAACCCATTAAAAAAGCAACCAAAAAAAACGTTTTTTTTGTTTTAAAAATTTTGCAGAATTCTTTCTTTTCTTGAACATTAATGTGCCATGGCACACGAACCAAGCTGAATGGACTTCGTTGTATTTGTGCTCTTTGTTCAGCAAATGGACGAGCTGTGCCTGCAGCGTTTGGCGTTGGAATGTCCGATTCTCGCGCTTGGCAACCTCAATTTGCTCCTTGCACTTGTCGGCCTGCACACAAAAAAAGAAAACGAAAATTTAATGTACATTTTTTTATTGCAAATTTTCTCGACAAAAATTGCAAATTTTTCAGGGCAAAGCTAACCACCTTCCAAAGGGGTAAAAAGCCGCCGCATTCATTACAATGAAATTGATAAAGAGGAGACCCCCGGATTTTTATAAAATTATTTTCGACACAAAACTCGGACTTCGAGAGTGCCCGAAGTTTTCAATATTTTGCTGTGAAAACTCACGAAAAAAAAAATGCGGCGTAGAACCAAACTTGGGGTTCGGAAAGAGACGTCTTGGACCCGGACGGGCTTTTTTACGTTTGGAAAAATTTTTAGAAATAAAAAAACAACGAACAGTCCAGTCGGGTTGTGCCCGAATTTGGTGCAAAGATGCTGTCATGCTTATTCAATGCTCACGTTTCTTCGTGTTGTATTGCTTTATCTGAAACAAAACATTTACAGAAAAACGAAAAAAGGGGGAAATTTAGAGCAACCAAAAAGGCTTTTTTTTTTGTTTTCATTGAAAATCATCAATTTTTAATTGTTGTCTTTTCAGTTTTAATTTTAAATTTGGCGTAACAAACAAAAGAACAATTTTTATTTTCCTGCTGTGGTGTCACAAAATCCCAAAAATGCACAAAAACTAGAGACCGGCGGGAACGGGATTCACGCGGGAAAAGTACGGGATTCCCGCTCCCGTCCGTCCTTTTTTGCCGGGCGGGATTTTTAACTGGAACGGAAAAAAGACGAGATTCCGTACGGGAATCCCGTCCCGTACTTTTTGAAAACCCCGTTCCCGGAAATTTGATTTCAAGTCTTTTTCGCGTTCCCGTTAGTTTTTCTTGGCGAAATGTTTTCAAAAATTTAACTAAATATTTTGAACAAATCTTAATTTTTTCAAAGTCGATAAAAAAATTTTATTAGGGGTATTTGGGAGCGTAGAATCCGAATCTGACCTCCATTTCGACCGAATTCAAACCCCGGACCCGGATTCGAACAAATTTTTGAAAATTTCAATAGTTTTTTAGGGGTTTTCTGGGTCGTAAAATACGAATCTGACATTCATTTTGCCCGATTCTGAATCCCGAACCCGAATTCATGCTTTTTGAGAACGGCTTAGACCCAGAATTGATTTCTGAACCGTTTTTAAATTTTCGAAAATTTGTTCGAATCCGGGTGCCGGGGTTCGAATTTGGTCGAAGAGCGAGATCAGGATTCCGATTCTACGCCCCCAAATACCCCTAATATGCCAAAATAATGTGCACTATTCTACTGATTTTTTGATTTTCTGCATCAATTTGAAAAGCTTTAAAAATTACAGTATTTTTAAGATTTTGGTTGCAAATCTTCTTAACAATTGAGCCAAAAATTCAAAATCTTCTCGGCGGCGCCCTCTAACAAAAACTCGAAAGGGGCCGACATTTCGTCCATTAAGCAAAAATACGACATTTTGTCCATAAGGACAACAAACAACATTAAGCTTTTCTGGGCGGCCAAACAAAAACCGAATTTTTTACTTTCGAAATGTAAATCCATCGTTTAGAGAAAGCTTACGTCAATCCATAACTGTTTTTATCGAAAAATCGGTGAAATTCGTCCTTACATCTACCGGCTTTGAACCCCTGGCTCAGAGCAAAAAATTCACTTTTGTGTTGTATAAATACAGTATGCCAACAATTTTGAAACAGCTCTGCACCAGGGATGGGCGGAATTCCGACTTCCGAAGTTCCGACTTCCGAGTTCCGACATTTTTGAGCTCGGAATTCCGATGACTTCCGAAAATTTTTGACAATGCGGAATTCCGAGTTCCGACTTCGAAATTTTCTGAGGTCGTCGGCGCCCATCCCTGCTCTGCACCACGCGTGCAGGGCTGCATGAAAACAGGATTTTTCATTTTCGAAAACGAAACACAAAAACGAAAAAATATACGTTTTCTTACGAAAGGAAACGAAAAACCCGAAAATTTTTAAACAAATTTAATCCTAAGCAAATGATTAATTAACCATTATAATGCAAAAACAATTGCTTTCTAGATTTTCTGATGAAAGGAAAAAGTAAAATAATTGTTTACAATTTGCCATATTTCCACACTTGCCGTATATTAGAGCGTAAGTTATAGTGACTTAAGTAGTTTTTTTGAATGATTTTAAGCCAAAAAAACTGATTCTTGAATGTTCGGGTGCGGGGTTCGGAATTGGTTGAGAGCGAGATCAGATTCGGATTCTACGCCCCCAAATACCCCTATAAAAACCTTTTTATCAAGTTTGGGGGGGGGAGACACAAACCCGACTATTACAGAAATTTGCTCAAGGGGCAAAATTTTTTGTCCCATTATGAAAACAGAAAAAATCCCTTGCCTAAAGCGGTGTTCGGGCGTGTGCAAGAGAAGTGGGCGGACGACGATTGGACCGGAATGCACAAATGGCGTGTCCCATAATGATTCAGGTGACATTTTAAATGACCTTTTGTCCGGGTGACCTTTTTTTGTAAACGTAAACGTACAAACTTAGGACATTGCAAAAAAAAAAGACAATTGGATCATCGTTGAGGATGAAATTGGACTTTTGAGGATAAAACTTAGAAATTTGTTTTTCAAATATATACAAATTTAGAAAAATTGTAAAACGGAACGACAAAGTGAATATGGAGAAAAAAATGAAGATTAATAAAATATTTATCAAATTTAAACTTTTTGAACTAAAAATGATAACTGAATAAAGCGTTGCTTACTGTCTAAAGGATTTTTCAAAATCATTGACCACATTCATTCAAAAGCTCCCCGAATTTGAGTTCCAGATTTCCTGAACATTTGCCGCGGCATTCTCTTCCACAGAATCGACAGAATTTGGATGCAATTTCTGCCGTTTAAATTGTCTTTTCCATCTATACAAAGTGACTCTTCCAATTTTCAACATTTTGGCAATGTCCTCGTCTCTAATTTTAGGCTTTTGGTCCTTAATTTCAAAATAATGTTTCATTAATTCCTTTTGTTCGCTGTCGGAGTATTTATTTGGTGCTGAAAAGAATTTTAATTAATATAATTAAATAAATAATTGGGTTCAAAATACTCACTGGATTGGCCAAGTTCACGAAATTGTTTTTTCCATTTATACAAAGTGACTGTTCCAATTATTAACATTTTGGCAATGTTCTCGTCACTAATTTTAGGGGTTTGGTCCTTAATTTCATAATAACGTTTCATCAATTTCTTTTGTTCGTTATGGTTATGTTGTGATTCTGTTAAATAATTTTAATTAAAATAAATAAATGAATAAAATTGGTCTCGAAAAAACTCACTGATTTGGCCAAGTTTTCGTTTCCAATTGTAAATTGTTGCCAAACTGAGGCCCAATTCTTTTGCGACAGCTTCATCTAATTCATTTTTAAATGAATTTGTGGAGCCGCCCCGCTTTAACTCGGCTTTCATTTGATCAAATTTCTCAATCAAATTTTTTCGTTCATCTTTATCATAGATCACTTTTCGACTTAGGCCAAATTCTTTTTTCCATTTATATATTTTTGAGCGACTGACTTTTAAATGTTTAGCAATTTTCTGCCCAATCTGAGCCCATTCTTTTGTTGAAAATTTTCCTTTTTGCTTAAATTCTTCTTTAATTGCGTGGAATTTTTCAATAATTTTGCGTTTTTTGTTTGAATTAATTTCTTTTATTATTTCGCTTTGTTCTTTACTATTTTTAGCATTATCAGAGTGATCAGACTCTGTGACAGGAGGATTCTGATCAGTTGAATTGGGTTCAATTTGTCCAATTTGGGTGTTCTGCCGGTCGATTTGGCGATGGACATTTTGTCCAAAATTTATTGGCGCCGGCGTTTTCAAATCTTCGGCTTCACCTTTATCCCACCAGCCTTTTCCGAATATTTCATCAAATGTTTTGAGCTCCAATTTTACTTTTACGGATTCGGCTTTGTCCAGTGAATTTGTTGCAAAGAATGCCACAAAAATTAAAATCCAAAGCTCATTCATCTCAAAATAATTGTTGGGATTTATAATAATATTTTGTAAATGAAATAAAATAACTAAAATGGCGAGATTTTTAGCCCAAATAAATGTAAATTAAAAAATTTTAGTCACCCAGAAAATCAATTTAATTTCCAAATTGCTGGCAACCCTACAAATGGTCTGGTCCATTTTTTGGCCAATCTTCCGAGAGCTTCCCCAATTCTAAAGAAAATGTATGGAGAGCATTTAACAGAACCAAAAGTGGACGGAGAGCGCAGAGAAAACGCCAAAACAGAGAAAATAGTGAGACAATTTAAGAGGAAAGAGAAGAGAGCGAACATAGAGTGCGATAGAGACAAAGATACAGCACAAAAAGAGTTCCAAATATAATATTTTCTTAAAGAATTAGTTAAAATTACTAAATGTTTGTGTCCAATTGCCGGGCTGGAAGAGCTCTGTTCACGGATTGGGTAGAGGGCGTGGGTTCGAATCCCACCCGGGGTTGGCCTTTTTGCCTATTCTTATTTGAGCACCGGATGGTTGCCCAACCATCGCCAGCGAAGCGATCGATGCGAGATCGGTCGATGGACCTTTTCCTCGAAAAAGAATTTTTTTAAAAACCAGGCATGGTCACGGATATCCGGATGTCCGGATATCCGCGGATATATCCGGATATGGATGGATACGGATACAGAATTTGAAAAATGGGACGGATACGGATATGAAAAAAGCCTCTTATCCGCATATATCCGCTGTATATCCGCTGATATCCGGATAACGGATAGGAAATTTCGAAAAATTAGACGGATACAAACGGACACGGATACAAAAGGCGCGAATATATCCGGACACGGATTTAAAAATTTGTATCCATGACCATGCCTGTTAAAAACTGCTTCACTTCTGCTGGGGGTGAAGGTCGGCGGTACCGATAGGAGCCGCCGAGAAAATTCTGAACTCAATTTGTTAACAGATTTGCAACCAAAAGTGTAATTATCTTTTTTGATCAGCATCAAAAGTTACATTAGCATGAATTTTTTCAGATTTTTAAAGAAATTCTGAAATAAAATAAATTTGCAACCAAAATTTAAAAAATTTGGTAATTTTTGAAGCTATGTGGGAGGTCCGGTGGCGCAAATAGGCGCCGCCGGGAAATTTTTTTTATTGATTTAACAAGTTAGTTAAGAAAATTGGTCCAAAATTTTGCAACTTGCCGGTTTTTTATTGTTAAAAAATCAAACAATTTCTTTTAAAACTACGCTTTTCTTAAGAAAATTTAATCAACATAATGTTTATTCAAATTTGATAATGAAATGTATAGATAGATTTCTGATCTTTTTCCTGGTTTCAGAATTCTGTTTGCCTTTTTAAAAACCAGAAATCAGCAAACAGAATTCTGGTGCCCAAAATGACCAGAAATTCTGATAAATCAGAACAGAACAGAGCACAAATTTAGATGCAATTGCTGTCGTTTAAATTGTGTTTTTTCCATCTAATCAAAGTGGCATTTCCAATTTCAGCATTTTAGCAATTTCCACATCTCTAATTTTAGGATTTTGGTCCTTAATTTCATAATAACGGTTTCATCAATTCTTTTTGTTCGCTGTGGGAGTGTTTATGGGTTGGTTCTGTAAAAGAATTTTAAATTTGGCTCGAAAAACCCCACTGGTTTGGCCAAGTTTTCGTTTCCACTTGTAAATTGTTCTAATTCTTTTGCGACAATTTCATTTATTTGATTGTGATAAGAGTTTTTGAATCCCGCACGTTTTAACTCGGCTTTCATTTGATCAAATTTCTCTATCAAATTTTTTCGATCATTTTTTGATTTTCAGGCTTTAAGCCAAATTCTTTTTTCCATTGCTTTATTGTGCCAACATTTACAACAAATCTTTCAACAATTTCTTTGCCTGCTTTTTTATCCTCACCGGAATGCGCACTTTCCATTTGCATTAACGTTTTCACAATTTCAAGCTTTTCATCATCCGAGTAATTTGTGATGTCAGGAATATTGATTTGGCCCCGGTTCAAAAATCAAAATTTATGAAATGCCAGGAATATTTTATATGAATAAATGCCAATTTCAGTTGTGGGCTGCCTTTATTACTTTCAATTTTTTTTATCAGTTAATAATATTTATTAATATATAAAAATTTGTGAAAATTTATTATTCTTTGAAAATTTTTGACAAAATTTCTTTAACACAAAAATAATTGACTCCCATATCGTTTCTGTTTATTATAAAATTAATTGGAATTTCATATAAATGCTCATAAATTCAGAGATTTTTGCGCAAAAATGGAAGAGTTTTGGGTTTTAATTTTGTTGGCATTCTTCGCAACAAATTCACTGGACAAAGCCGAATCCGTAAAATTGGAGGAAACGCCACTCAAAACATTTGATGAAATATTCGGAGAAGGCTGGTGGGACAAAAGTGAAGGCGAAGATTTGAAACCTCCGGCAGCAACAAACTTTGGACAAAATGTCAATCGCCAAATCGACCGGCAGAACACCCAAATTGGACAAATTGAACCCAATTCAACTGATCAGAATCCTCCTCTCACAGAGTTTGATCACTCTGGACAAATTGAACCCAATTCAACTGATCAGAATCCTCCTCTAACAGAGTCTGATCACTCTGATAATGCCAAAAATAAGGAAGAACAGAATAAAATTTCTTCAAACGAAAATGAGCGAAAACGTAAAATTATCGACAAATTCCACGCCATAAAAGAAGAATTAAAGCAAAAAGTCCTTGGAAAGAAAGAGCTCAAATTGAAAACGAAATTGCTAAACAATTGGGAGTCAATAGCTCAAAAATATATAAATGGAAAAAGGAATTTGGCCTAAGTCGAAAAGTGTTATATGAAAAAAAAGATCATAAACATTTGGTAGAGAAATTTGATCAAATGAAAGCCGAGTTAAAGCTTGCCGGATTTAAAAACTCTTATCCCAATCAAATTGATAAAACTGTCGCAAAAGAGTTGGACCTAAGTTTTGCAACAATTTACGATTGGAAACGTGAACTTGGCCAAATCGGTGAATTTTGGGCCAATTATTATTTATTCATATTAATTAAATTCTTTTATAGCATCAAATAAATACTCCCACAGCGACCAAAAGGAATTGATGAAACTTTATTATGAAATTAAAGACCAAAATCCTAAAATTAGTGTTGGGGAAATTGTCAAAATGTTGAATATTAGAACAAGCACTTTGTATAAATGGAAAAAGCAATTTAAACGGCAGCAATTTCATCCAAATTCTGTCGATTCTGTGGACGAAAATGCCGCGGCAAATATTCAGAAAATTGGAAATTCGAATTTGGCGGGGAGCATTTGAATGTAGAGTATATGATTTGGAAAAACCCGATTTGGCATAATGATTACATTTTTTTGACATATAAAATTAAAAAATCTTTTGATGTTACAAGCCTTTTCGCACTCGAGACGTATTTTTAGCACATTTTGGCAACAAATTGTTTATTCAAATTTAAAACAACCGATTTTCTGGATGGATGTAACCGATTTGCATATAAATTATATATACAGAGTGGATTTATATTGAGTACGCGAAATATTGACAAATATTGACCAAAAAACCCCAAAATATTGACCAAAAACACCAAAAAGTGCCAAAATATTAATTAAAAAATGTGCACACGGTTATTTGAAGCCAAAAGTTTGGGTTCAATTTTTTTTTTTTGATTTTAAGGGTAAGTTTTTGTTTTTATTGCATCTTTCTTAAGAAAGTCGCTCTAATGTAAAATTTTTCAAAATGGGTGCTATTTCAGGGCTTTTCTTATGATCTCCTATCCTGCAAAAAAATAGATTAAAACCTGAAAATCCGCTCTCTAATTAGCGGAGAATTTCCAATGCTTTCCCTGCCGTTCATTTCAATGTGCGAGTTTAGTTACCCAAGTTTGAGCGTGTGAATAAAGTGGGGTTTTTTTGCTATCGCTTTTGGCATCTTTTGCCACCGAGCTTCAAGCAGCAACACCTTCCATTCTCCGACGCTCAGGCCCAATTGCCACAAGTGACGACCCTGGCAGAGACGAACGATCCTGCATCCCCAGCGGCACGCATTAAACGACGTGTCACTGAACAACGTGCCAAAGCAAGCTGAGATCTCAGTGAACTTGTGGACTCAGCAAAAACCGGTAGAACGGTGAAAACGTTTTCATGGCCCACCCAACAAATCTGCTTTGTTGCAAAATGAGGACCTCGAATCCCATTTGCGGGCGCTAACTGGCAATCAATGATTCTGTCTTCCCACATTGTATCTTCCTCTATCATTTTTCGGGCAAATGAACTGAGCCTCTCAAATAGACATTCCATGTCGAATGCCAGCCTTCGACAAAATTGTTTGTTCTGCAAAGTCCTTCAGTCACTCTGTCGATCATATTCCATAACGGAATAAAAAGAGCGCATTCAAATTCATGGCTCGCCTGCGTATTTATCCATCAGCATCGCCCCCCATATTTTCCCCATTCTGATCAAAAATAGGAGCTTCCTCTTCGGCAATGTTCCGTGGACCAACCAAAGTCGAAAATAGAAGGCAGAAATAGTTATACACAAATTCTTGGCGCACAATTGCTAGTGTCCTACAAGCGAGGGAGATAAGCATTTAATCATTAAATTTGTGATTTTTTATCATAATAAATTTTAAAAAAATCATTTAAATATTTTCCAACTCAACCTGTAGAGATCGAATGCTCGTTCGAAAGTTTCCAGTTTTGGAGGTATTGGGTATGCAAATTAGGAAGTCGTTGTAAACGCCGATTGAGCGCTTGCCCAAAATGAAAAAAGACACCCAGTCCTAGCGCATTGGGAAATACAACGGCCAGCTGCACTAATTGCTGAAGACTTGAAGTCGCTCATAATTCTCACAGGCGACCAGTTGTTCCCAGTGCTGATTCTGATTGCCTCAAAAAATTGCAAATATGATGCTTGGTGCTTTATTCGGCAGAATCCATGTGTGCAAGGCACCGCGCCATGATCAATTATAACACTCATTGTATATAATTGAGTGAAGCCTCGAGGGCTTGTCTTAAATTATCTTTTTTGTGATTATGAAATACAGTAAGCGTAATGCAAATATGAGAAATTAATAATATTTTTGAATGCTTAAATAGTTTTTTATAACACATCTCAAATGTGCCATCAATTGCCGTTTCGCCACTATATCCCCTGAGGGTATTTACCACAAAAGCTGAACAAAATACAATCATCCGCTGATTATGGCCGACAATTTGGTTGAAGATAGGCCGCTGTTGCAACTCATTGGGAATGATGATTTCCGTCGTTGGCAGAACATCAAGCACGACATCCCTAACCTAATCAAAATTTAGAAAACTCCTAATTCGAAACGGACTTCTTCATGTGGTCTTCTTTTCGCAAAATTGTAGAGTTGTAAGCGCATATTTGTCGAGCTTGGAACACTGGCGCGTTCCTCTTCAGAAAGACCAGCCCTGACGGTCCGGCACTATGTTGCGGCTTGTTGTTGAAAAGTCGCTATCGGCCTCCGCACAAATGCGCTCATTTGCTTCTCTTACCTTGATCGCTTAAAATGAATTTTACAAATTTATTTCCGACAATATTACGGAATATTATGCAAAACTTTTCGGGATGATTATGGCCGGCCGTAACACGCCCTATTTTGTAGCGAGTGCCATTCTCGTCGAATTGCCAGGCCATTTAGACTGCAGCACGTCCAGCGCAGTACGGCGGTCGAGCCGGGCAACGCTAATACTCCCACCCAACCTTCTTTGATGTTAGCGTTCCTTTCATAACAATATTCAAAGCCCCGGAATGAAAGAAGGCTTCTTCCGCGATTCGATTAAGCTTTGTTAAAGCGAACGCGAGCCATATTATTTCCCACTCAAAATTAACGAATGGCCGGCCCCCTTCTAAAGGTCACATCGGCTCAAGAAGACCAGTAAAAGATAAGAATACCTACAAATCCATGTAGGCATGAAAATAGATATTTACTTTCGATTTTGCGTGATTAATTTCTCGAATGGGTGAATTGATAATAATTCAGAAATTAAGACATTTTTTTTGTTAATTATTTCATAAATTTAAATTAGATATTTTTTATTCAGTGTCGAAATCATAGGAAAACAGTGAAAAAAAAAGCAAAAAGTTCAGTGTCGAATCGAAATCAATCAGTGTCGAAAACCCCCAACCGAGATGCGTCATCAAAATTAGGACGGTCGAAGATTTTAAGAACTAAATTGAAAAAGAAGCACCAAATCCCGTTCAAATTTTCTTCTTTTTATTCTTCTTTTTATAATTAATCATTCACAGGAAAATGAATATTGCCATATTTGAATTCGAACATAATCGAAAAGCTGTTTTAAAAATCAATTTTGGACTCAAATTGTCGTGCGTCTCGACACCATAAATTTGAATTAATTGATTGCTTATTTGAATATATTGTAAAATTGGCGAAATGTGGGGCCACAAATGTCCTATTTTTTGAGAGCCGGAATTCCGGTTTCCGGCCTATGTATTTGATGCATTGATTACGAATTTCGTCAATAGAAAATAAAAATTAACAATTTAAAGCGTATTGAAAGAAAGTCTCTATTTGAACTTCTCTTAAAATTTCATATTTTTATTAAGCCAGTCTCGAGTTATAAAATTTATTAGTGATTTATGGCCTTTTTTTACTTTCAAGAAATTTATTAAAAGTTAATGGTAAAAGTTTTTTAAAGTAACCTGAATTAAATGCACTACAAAATGTTGATTTCCAAGTAGGCCAATTTTACGAAATCCAAGTACACTCAAAAATTTTCTCCAAAATCAATTTTGGTGCAAATTTTGTGTTTTACCCGAAACCGGAGCCTTATTTAGTCTTGGATTTCGTTGTTGGTGGGTCCGCGGCGCCGACAGGCGCCGCGGCAACATTTTTTATAATTTTGAACGTTTTTTTGTTAAGAAAACTGCGCTAAAATTTTGCCGATTCGAAAAAAATCCATTTTTTTTTTTTGCAAATTCTGCTTTACTAGGGGGTGGGGGTCGGCGGTGCCGATAGGCGCCGCCGAGAAAATTTTGCTATTTCAGACTTAATTTGTGAAGAAATTTGCAATCAAATTTCTAAAAGATGGTAATTTTTAAAGCTTTTTAAGGAATTTTAGAGGGCTCATTTTGATAAAATAACCGTTTTCTTTGAAAACTTTGAGGACACAATGCCAAAACATGAATATTTCCATTAAAATCCCTAAATTTTCAACACTCACGCCATCATTTTCCAAGTACATTCTTGGAAATAAGCACGCTTTAAATTTGTAAGTACGAGGGTTCGTTTCCAAGTACTGTACTTGGCATCCAAGTACGAATGGCAACCCTGATTAAATGTAACAATTGATAAGCAGTCACCTTTGACTTTGAAAATGTAAATTTTAACTTTGAATTTTTAACTTGAAAAGCACAATTGTTAACTTTGAACTTTTTTAAGGTTAATGTGAAAATCTTCAAAGATAAAAGTTATAGGGGCCTGCTGTGGTCGAATATCGTTTTCCTCAAGGGCCATTAATTATAAATTATTTTAAAATATTTGTTTCATTTGGTTATTACAATTTTTTATAAAATGATGATTATTAAACATATTGACGAATGTCAGGAATATTATTGATTACAAGAAAATAATTATTAAAGAAATGGATTTATATAAATGCCCATTCAATATTGGGCTGTCATTATTACTTTCAATCATTTTTTATAAAAGCTAAATAATATTTATAAAATATTCATATAAATTCAAACAATAAATACCCTAAGATGAATGAGTTTTGGATTATAATTTTGGTTGCATTCTTCGCAACAAATTTTATGGACAAAGCCGAATCCGTAAAATTCGAACTCAAAACATTTCATGAAATATTCGGAGAAGGCTGGTGGGACAAAAGTGAAGGCGAAGATTTGAAAATGCCGGCGCCAACAAACTTTGGACAAAATGCCCATCACCAAATCGACCGGCAGAACACCCAAATTGGACAAATTGAACCCAATTCAACTGATCAGAATTCTCCTCTCAAAGAGTCTGATCACTCTGGACAAATTGATCCCAATTCAACTGATCAGAATTTTCTTCTCAAAGAGTCTGATAATGCCAAAAATGGCGAAGAACAGAAAGAAATTACTTCACACGAAAATATTGCTGAAGATGAGCAAAAACGTAAAATTATCGACAAATTCCACGCAATAAAAGAAGAATTAAAGCAAAAAAGAAAATTTCCTTGGAAAGAAAGAGCTCAAATTGAAAATGAAATTGCTAAACATTTGGGAGTCTATTACTCAAAAATATACAAATGGAAAAAAGAATTAGGCCTAAGCCGAAAAATGCATAACTTAGGGAAAGAAAAAAATGATCGAAAAAATTTGGTAGAGAAATTTGATCAGAGAAAAGCCGAAGTTAACGCAGGCCGGATTCAAAAACTCTTATAAGCAAGAAATTGATAAAACTGTCGCAAAAGAGTTGGGCCTAAGTTTTGCAACAATTTCCAATTGGAAACGTCAACTTGGCCAAACCGGTGAGTTTTTCGAGACCAATTTTATTTATTTATTTTAATTAATTAAAAATTCTTTTACAGCAACAAATAAATACCCCCACAGCAAACAAAAGGAATTGATAAAACGTTATTATGAAATTAAGAAGCAAAATCCTCAAATTAGTAACGAGGATATTGCCAAAATGTTGAAAATTGGAAGAGACACTTTGCGTAGATGGAAAAAGCAATTTTTACGACAGCAATTTCCTCCAAATTCTGTCGATTCTGTTGAAGTGAATGATGCTGGCAAATATTCAGAAAATTCAGAGCATTTGAATGAAGAAAAAGTTTTTGATATTATTGACTTTTTCCAAAAATTTTAAAAGAATTTAAATATACACTCCATTTTAAAAGTAACTTTAGGATTTGCAATTTCTTAAACCTAATTGTAAGTGTTGTGTCTTTTTTTAAATTTCGAATTACTGTTGAAATTCACTTCTGTCGAAAAAAATTAAAATAATGTGGTGAAATAGTTCATTGTGAAAATGAGGGTGCGATGTGTTTTCTCGGCAGTGAACTATCGTCGTTCTTAGACTGTCCCAAATGTCCCCGACCTCGGCACAAAGCCTAAAATAAAATTTGCGTGCACGGGAATTTTAAATTTAACGGGATGCCGGGATGCCATTCTCGTAAAAAATCTCGCTCGGCAAAAAAATGAGAACGGGACCGGGAACCACCCTCTAATGTCCATTTAACAGTTCGAATCCAAATTTATCACCATTTCCAATGGGTAAAATTTGACGAGATGTACATAGTACGGGGAAAATGGATACATAATCTGTGAGTGTGTTATAAAGTTGTATTTAAGAAAAGCTTGAAATTGTTCAAAAGTTTAAGAAAATAAAAATGAACAGCATTTTGGTGTGAATACTGCCGTAGAAATAGAAAGAAATTGCTAACATAATTGGGGTTTCCAAATCATTGACCATTTCTAAATACTCCCCGAATTCGAGTTCCCAATTTCCTGAATATTTGCCGCGGCATTTTCTTCCACAGAATGTTCATCGACAGAATTTGGATGAACTTTCGGTCGTCAAATTGCCTTTTCCATTTAATCAAAGTGGCACTTTTAAATTTTCAACATTTTGACAATTTCCTCGTCTCTAATTTTAGGATTTTTGTCCTTAATTTCATTAATAATCAATTTCTTTTGTTCCTTATGTTTATGTTGTGGCTCTGTTAAATAATTTATTTAAAATAAATAAATAATAAATTTGGGCTTTAAATACTCATCAAACTCTGTGAGAAGAAAATTCTAATCAGTTGATTCAATTTGTTATTCAAATTTTTAGATATTAATAAATATTATTTAGCTGTGACAAAAAAAATTATTGAAAGTAATAAATGCTCGATATCAATATTCCTGACATTTTGTAAATATTTTCATATAAGAAATCATCATTTTATAAATATGGCGATCGGTGAATTTCGGGTATTTTGGGGTTTCGGGTTCGGGTAAATTACCCGAATTCGGGAACTAAAGATCGGATTTTTGGAATGAAGGATTTTTAAAAGGTGCTCAAAAAATATTGAAAGTTTTGTAACTGATCTGATAAAAAGTTTGGCGGATGAGACCTGAAAGAATTATTTTTTCTTCCATAAAATTTACCACTTTATGGATTTAAATGCGACATATGAATTGTAATTTAGGCGGGGGGAAGTTTAGGCACCGCAATACAAATTTAAAAAAATAAAAATTCAAAATTTTCGCCATCTTAGACTCTCATTAAACATTTCCCGTGCCCAAACTTCATGTCGCCGTAATTTATTTGGCTAAACCATTACCTCCGGGTAAACCCGAAGTTTCGGGTATTTTGGGGTTTTGGGTTCGTGTTTCGGGTTCGGGAAAAATTTTTGTTTCAGGTTCGGGTGTGATCCGAGTTTCGCCCAGCCATGTTCACATTGTCTTCGCTTCCTTTACTTTTTCATCTCTTCTTTTCTTACCTTCCGTTCATCTCTTCCTTTCTTCCCCCCTCCGCCCCTTTCTCTTCCTCTTCACCCGTCCGTTCATCTCTTCCTTTCTCCCCCCCCCCCCCCCTGCCCCTTTCTCTTCCTCTTCACCCATCCGTTCATCTCTTCCTTTCTCCCCCCCCCTGCCCCTTTCTCTTCCTCTTCACCCATCCGTTCATCTCTTCCTTTCTTCCCCCTCCGCCCCTTTCTCTTCCTCTTCACCAGGGTTGCTCCGGGTTACCCGAAACCCGAAACCCGATGAGCCGAAACCCGACCCGAGGTTTTTTGGGTCGACCCGACCCGAGATCCGGGTTTGAGAGGAGGGAGGGGGTCGGCGGTGCCGATAGGCGCCGCCGAGAAATTTTTGAATTTTTGCCTCAATTTGTTAAGGAAATTGGTCCTAAAACTGCAGATTTTGCCCATTTGTTAAGGAGAGGGGTTAAATCAAAGCAACATTTTTAAGATTCGACCCTTTAAAATTTTGGTTGTTAATCACTCAACAAATTTTTCGGAAAATCCTAATTTTTAAAAAACCATAGGAGGAGGGGAGGGGGGGCTTTTGTTTTGCAACATTTGTAATTTTGGAACAATTTTTTTAACAAATTGGCTTCAAAAATTTCTAGCGGAGGCACCTATCATCGGCGCCGGGCCCTTTGCATTCCTCATACGATATTTACGGTCTCTTCAAAATACGATACACGATATACGATATTTACGGTCTCTTCAAAATACGATACACGATATACGATATTTACGGTCTCTTCAAAATACGATACACGATATACGATATTTACCGTCTCTTCAAAATACGATACACGATATACGATATTTACCGTCTCTTACGATACACGAAAAAAATATTTAATCATTAAATGCCAAATTGGTTTTTTCCAAAATAGACTCTTCATTCAAAAGCTCCCCGAATTTGAGTTTTCAATTTCCTGAACATTTTCCACGGCATTCTCTTCCACAGCATGTCCATCGGCAGAATTTGGTTTTTTAAATTGCTTTTTCCATCTAACCAAAGTGTCTCTTCCAATTTTCAACATTTTGGCAATTTTCCCAACACTCATTTTAGAATTTTTGCCTTTAATTTCATAATAACGTTTCATTAATTCCTTTTGTTCGCTGTGGGTGTATTTATGATTTGGGTCTGAAAAAAGATTTTAATTAAAATAAATAAATAAATAAAATTGGACTCGAAATACTCACTGGATTGGCCAAGTTGACGTTTCCAATTGTAAATTGTTCTAAAACTGAGCCCCAACTTTTTTGCGACAATTTTGTCTAATTCATTTTGATATGAACTTTTGAATCCGGCCCGCTTTAACTCGGCTTTTATTTGATCAAATTTCTCTACCAAATTTTTTCCGATCATTTTTTGGATTTTTTCGATTTAAGCCAAATTCTTTTTTCCATTGCTTAATTGTGCCAACATTTACCCCAAATTTATCAGCGAATTCTTTGTATGATTTTTTGTCCTCACCGGAATGCGCACTTTCCATTTGCATTAACTTATTCACAATTTCAAGCTTTTCATCGTCCGAGTAATTTGTCCCTAAAAAAGCAAAAACTTCAAAAAATGTAATTTATTTTTTGTGTTTGATTTGAAAACAATTTTATGCCATTCGAGTCCTCTTGGCCTCAAAAAAACCTACTTATTTAACCTATTTTAGCAAACATTGAGAATTAATCTTACCGATTTGGCCAAGTTGACGTTTCCAATTGCCAATTGTTGCCAAACTGAGGCCCAACTCTTTTGCGACAGTTTTATCAATTTCTTGCTTATAAGAGTTTTTGAATCCGGCCTGCGTCAATTCGGCTTTTCTCTGATCAAATTTCTCTACCAAATTTTTTCGATCATTTTTTTCTTTCCCGAAGTTATGCATTTTTCGGCTTAGGCCAAATTCTTTTTTCCATTTATATATTTTTGAGTAATTGACTCCCAATTGTTTAGCAATTTCATTTTCAATTTTACACCATTCTTTTGCCGAAAATTTCCCTTTTTGCTTAAATTCGTTTCTTTTTTTTGACTCAATTTGTTAACAGATTTGCAAGCAAACTTTAAAAAAGACCGTATTGCTTTTTAAGAATGGGAGAGGTCCGGCGGCGCGACAGGCGCCGCCGGGAGAATTTTTTAAGATTTTAACGATTTTTTTTAAAGAAAATTGGTCCAAACATTGGCGAAATGTTTATAAATTTTTAAAATATAATCCAATATTTTGTGATATTTCCAAGCTATTTTTCTTAATGAATTAGTTAAAATTTCTATCGCGCTTATTAGTAGGGTAGGACGGGACCGGGACTAAATTTGGTCCCGGTCAAAAAAAACCGGGACTGCTGGACAAAAACAAAACAAAAAAATGCTTGGTAAAAAACCGGGACGAGTATAAGGGGATTTTAAAGAAATTTTGAAAAACCGGGACCAATTTCAGTACCAAAATGGGAAAAATTTACCATTTCAGTACTGGTCCCGGTCCCGTCCGAGTTACTACGTCGTATTCCTAAACACGGGCAAAAACCCCAACTGATCAAAAAAACATTTAAAGCTATAAATCTAAAATCTATAGAAATGAATGATAAATATATAGATGGAGATGTTTTGGACTTGAGTGAAAAAAAAATTAAAATATTAGGCGATGGTTTGTTTACAAAAAAAATATTATAAAAATAATTAAAAAAAAATCCCAAAACTTGTTCGAAAATTCAATTATATTGGGTTCTAATTAAATAGCTGGCGTGGGCAGGTTCGGTAGCAGGGATGTCGTCCGTTCCGTATTCCGTGAAATTCCGTATTCCGTGTTCCGTTTTTTGCAACAAAAAAACGAAATAAATACGGAATTTGTCTATTTTAATTTCTGATTTTTTGCTACGAACTTAACACGTCGGCGACATTTGTTTTATTTGGAGAGATTTCATTTTTTCCAAATTACAGACCAAAAAAGGGAAATTATTTTGCTAGTTCGCTTTTGCACAACGATGTCAAGGCAAGCATCTTGGGTTTAGAATTTCTTGTTCCGAAAAGCCAGCTGGACCAGAATTTAGCTTTCCGGAAAGTCAGTAGGGTCAGAATTAGTTTTCCGGATAGCAATATGAACCAGAATTTGTTCTTGATGTTATGGAAATCCAGAATGCACAAGAATTTGCAGTTCCGGAAAGCCAGTTGGACCAGAATTTAGCTTTCCGGAAAGTCAATAGGGTCAGAATTAGTTTTCCGGATAGCAATATGAACCAGAATTTGTGTTCGGGAAATCCAGAATGCACAAGAATTTGCAGTTCCGGAAAGCCAGTTGGACCAGAATTTAGCTTTCCGGAAAGTCAGTAGGGTCAGAATTATTTTCCGGATAGCAATATGAACCAGAATTTGTTCTTGATGTTATGGAAATCCAGAATGCACAAGAATTTGCAGTTCCGGAAAGCCAGCTGGACCAGAATTTAGCTTTCCGGAAAGTCAGTAGGGTCAGAATTAGTTTTCCGGATAGCAATATGAACCAGAATTTGTTCTTGATGTTATGGAAATCCAGAATGCACAAGAATTTGCAGTTCCGGAAAGCCAGCTGGACCAGAATTTAGCTTTCCGGAAAGTCAGTAGGGTCAGAATTAGTTTACCAGATATCAATATGAACCAGAATTTGTGTTCGGGAAATCCAGAATGCACAAGAATTTGCAGTTCCGGAAAGCCAGTTGGACCAGAATTTAGCTTTCCGGAAAGTCAGTAGGGTCAGAATTAGTTTTCCGGATAGCAATATGAACCAGAATTTGTTCTTGATGTTATGGAAATCCAGAATGCACAAGAATTTGCAGTTCCGGAAAGCCAGCTGGACCAGAATTTAGCTTTCCGGAAAGTCAGTAGGGTCAGAATTAGTTTTCCGGATAGCAATATGAACCAGAATTTGTTCTTGATGTTATGGAAATCCAGAATGCACAAGAATTTGCAGTTCCGGAAAGCCAGCTGGACCAGAATTTAGCTTTCCGGAAAGTCAGTAGGGTCAGAATTAGTTTACCAGATATCAATATGAACCAGAATTTGTTCTTGATGTTATGGAAATCCAGAATGCACAAGAATTTACAGTTCCGGAAAGCCAGCTGGACCAGAATTTAGCTTTCCGGAAAGTCAGTAGGGTCAGAATTAGTTTTCCGGATAGCAATATGAACCAGAATTTGTTCTTGATGTTATGGAAATCCAGAATGCACAAGAATTTGCAGTTCCGGAAAGCCAGCTGGACCAGAATTTAGCTTTCCGGAAAGTCAGTAGGGTCAGAATTAGTTTTCCGGATAGCAATATGAACCAGAATTTGTTCTTGATGTTATGGAAATCCAGAATGCACAAGAATTTGCAGTTCCGGAAAGCCAGCTGGACCAGAATTTAGCTTTCCGGAAAGTCAGTAGGGTCAGAATTAGTTTACCAGATATCAATATGAACCAGAATTTGTGTTCGGGAAATCCAGAATGCACAAGAATTTGCAGTTCCGGAAAGCCAGTTGGACCAGAATTTAGCTTTCCGGAAAGTCAGTAGGGTCAGAATTAGTTTTCCGGATAGCAATATGAACCAGAATTTGTTCTTGATGTTATGGAAATCCAGAATGCACAAGAATTTGCAGTTCCGGAAAGCCAGCTGGACCAGAATTTAGCTTTCCGGAAAGTCAGTAGGGTCAGAATTAGTTTTCCGGATAGCAATATGAACCAGAATTTGTTCTTGATGTTATGGAAATCCAGAATGCACAAGAATTTGCAGTTCCGGAAAGCCAGCTGGACCAGAATTTAGCTTTCCGGAAAGTCAGTAGGGTCAGAATTAGTTTACCAGATATCAATATGAACCAGAATTTGTTCTTGATGTTATGGAAATCCAGAATGCACAAGAATTTACAGTTCCGGAAAGCCAGCTGGACCAGAATTTAGCTTTCCGGAAAGTCAGTAGGGTCAGAATTAGTTTTCCGGATAGCAATATGAACCAGAATTTGTTCTTGATGTTATGGAAATCCAGAATGCACAAGAATTTGCAGTTCCGGAAAGCCAGCTGGACCAGAATTTAGCTTTCCGGAAAGTCAGTAGGGTCAGAATTAGTTTACCAGATATCAATATGAACCAGAATTTGTGTTCGGGAAATCCAGAATGCACAAGAATTTGCAGTTCCGGAAAGCCAGTTGGACCAGAATTTAGCTTTCCGGAAAGTCAGTAGGGTCAGAATTAGTTTTCCGGATAGCAATATGAACCAGAATTTGTTCTTGATGTTATGGAAATCCAGAATGCACAAGAATTTGCAGTTCCGGAAAGCCAGCTGGACCAGAATTTAGCTTTCCGGAAAGTCAGTAGGGTCAGAATTAGTTTTCCGGATAGCAATATGAACCAGAATTTGTTCTTGATGTTATGGAAATCCAGAATGCACAAGAATTTGCAGTTCCGGAAAGCCAGCTGGACCAGAATTTAGCTTTCCGGAAAGTCAGTAGGGTCAGAATTAGTTTACCAGATATCAATATGAACCAGAATTTGTTCTTGATGTTATGGAAATCCAGAATGCACAAGAATTTGCAGTTCCGGAAAGCCAGCTGGACCAGAATTTAGCTTTCCGGAAAGTCAGTAGGGTCAGAATTAGTTTTCCGGATAGCAATATGAACCAGAATTTGTTCTTGATGTTATGGAAATCCAGAATGCACAAGAATTTGCAGTTCCGGAAAGCCAGCTGGACCAGAATTTAGCTTTCCGGAAAGTCAGTAGGGTCAGAATTAGTTTACCAGATATCAATATGAACCAGAATTTGTGTTCGGGAAATCCAGAATGCACAAGAATTTGCAGTTCCGGAAAGCCAGTTGGACCAGAATTTAGCTTTCCGGAAAGTCAGTAGGGTCAGAATTAGTTTTCCGGATAGCAATATGAACCAGAATTTGTTCTTGATGTTATGGAAATCCAGAATGCACAAGAATTTGCAGTTCCGGAAAGCCAGCTGGACCAGAATTTAGCTTTCCGGAAAGTCAGTAGGGTCAGAATTAGTTTTCCGGATAGCAATATGAACCAGAATTTGTTCTTGATGTTATGGAAATCCAGAAATGCACAAGAATTTGCAGTTCCGGAAGGCCAGCTGGACCAGAATTTAGCTTTCCGGAAAGTCAGTAGGGTCAGAATTAGTTTTCCGGATAGCAATATGAGTAGGGGGACTTTTGACGCTAAAAGGCCAAAAAAGTCTTTTCCTACTAAATTTGATACGCTGATCACGAATCTAGACTCCGTTTTTGATTTCACTCAACGTAAACTTCGCAAAAAAAAAAAAATTTTTTTTTCAGATCATCAATTCTTTGCACAAAATCATTTGCATTTGCTAGCAACGAAGTCCTTAAGCGCTTGCGCTTTTTCCCATCAATATTCCAGCGATGAGGGGGGGGGGGGGGAAGGTGAGGAGTTTCGACAATTCATTAACCGACACAAAAAGCTTCTGTCGGATTTTCAAATTTGACGAATTGAAGAAGAAACAATTTTATTGGCTAATGCTGTTGACCTTATTGACACACAGCGACGATGCATTGCGCCAGCGCATTCTAGTAAAGCTCGCGGCGGATGGCACAAATGCCAGGTACGACGGCGTAGTTGAGGATCTGATCAACTAATGAGTCCACAATTTCCAAAGCACGGGCACTTGAAGTGCCAAAATTTTGACGAACGATAAACGCCGTGCAGCAGAAAAGGAGATCCGCGACAACCGATGATCAGCTCAAAAAGGGTTGGAAAGCCAGCTCAATCAACAAAAAAAAAATGCTGGCGTTGCGGAGGTGAACACCGGCCTGTTGCAAACAATGCGACTACGAGATGGCCGAGACTATCGACGGAGATTTTACGCCATCAGTTGGAGAAACCACGGCAACCTGGACCAAAGACCGGCAGCACGGACATCAGCTACCGGCCGACCAAGAAAGATACATCTCCATCAAAGCCTTTTTTTTGTTTTGTTTTAATTGAAAATCATCAATTTTCAATTGTTGTCTTTTCAGTTTTTAGTTTTTAAATTTGGCGTAACAAACAAAAGGACAAATTTTATTTTCCGTTGTGGTGTCACAAAATCCCAAAAAAGCACAAAAACTCAAAGCATAGCTTTTCTGGGTGGCCGAAATAAAAATCGAATTTTTTATTTGGTCCAGTATGAAAGGTGTTTTAATTTTTTGGTAATATTAAACAATCCCGCAGCGGCGGGAGCCCGCAAAAGTGATTTTTTCGGTCTTTATTTGTGACCATATTAAGTAGTTAGATATTTCGAATTCGGGTCCGGCGTTCGAAATGGTTGAGAGGGAGGTCAGATTCGGATTCTACGCTCCCAAATACCTCTAGAAAAACCTTTTTATCAAAAGGGGTGCCGATGAATTGAATTTGAAGGAGACTTCCCCAACCATTAAAACTGTCGGGAAACAATTTAAGAAAAGCTTGAAATTGTTCAAAAGTTTAAGAAAATAAAAAATAAACGTTCTGGTGCGAATAAAGCAAAAGAATTTAAAGAAGTCGTTAACAGAATTGGGGTTTCCAAATCATTGACCATTCATTTAAATACTCCCCGAATTTGAGTTCCAAATTTCCTGAACATTTGCCGCGGCATTCTCTTCTATAGAATCGACAGAATTTTGATCCAAATGCTATCGTTTAAATTGCTTTTTCCATTTATACAAACTGGTTCTTCCAATATTCAAAATTTTGGCAATGGCCCCCTCACTAATTTTAGGATTTTTGTCCTTAATTTTATAATAACATTTCATCAATTCCTTTTGTTCGCTGTGGGAGTATTTGTGTTTTGGTTCTGTAAAAGAATTTTTAATTTTTAACTATTAATATAATAAATAATAAAATTGTGCTTGAAATACTCACTGGATTGGCTAAGTTCACGTTTCCAATTGTAAATTGTTGCCAAACTAAGGCCCAACTCTTTTGCAATCGTTTCATCAATTTGGTTTGGATAAGAGTTTTTGAATCCCGCCCGCTTTAACTCGGCTTTCTTTTGATCAAATTTTTCTACAAAATTTTTACGTTCTTCTTTTTCTTTCCCGAAGTTAGGCATTTTTCGACTTAGGCCAAATTCTTTTTTCCATTTATATATTTTTGCGCGATTCACTTTTAAATGTTTAGCAATTTTCTGCCCAATCTGACCCCATTCTTTTGTTGAATATTTTCCTTTTTGCTTAAATTCTTCTTTAATTGCGTGGAATTTGTCAACAATTTTACGTTTTCGCTTATCTTCAGCAATATTTTCATTCTGTTCTTCACTATTATTGGCATTATCAGAGTGATCAGGCACTGTGATCAGTGGATTCTGATCAGTTGAATTGGGTTCAATTTGTCCAAAGTGATCAGACTCTGTGAGTGGAAGATTCTGATCAGTTGAATTGGGTTTAATTTGTCCAATTTGGGTGTTTGGCCGGTCGATTTGGTGATGGACATTTTGTCCAAAGTTTGTTGGCGCCGGAGTTTTTAAATCTTCGGCTTCATCTTTGTCCCACCAGCCTTCTCCGAATATTTCATCAAATGTTTTGAGTTCCAATTTTACGGATTCGGCTTTGTCCAGTGAATTTGTTGCGAATAATGCCACAAAAATTAAAAGCCAAAACTCTTCCATTTTATTTGGGCAGAAAGTCTCTGAATAAGTTATGATCAGGGCTGCTACTTTTAGGATCAAAATAGGATCCTAAACAGGTCTGAAAAAAGTGCCAAAATAAGATAAAAAAAATGTTTGTAAAAAATAACAATAATAGCTTAAAAAATTTGTGTTTTACATGTAAAAATTATCATTCAGTAGATCTTGTTTCATTTTGTGTAAAGAATTCTCTTAATTTAAAAAAATAATAAAATATTCAAATTTTTATATATTAATAAATATTATTTAGCTGTGACAAAAAAAATTATTGATAAATGCTCAAATCAATTTTTCCTGACATTTTGTCATCATTTATAAATATGGCGATCGATTATGAATAGTCAAAAAAAAAAATGATTAAAAATTTATTAAAAACTTTTATGATTAGGGGAGCAAATTAAACTACGGCCAAGAACTCAAACGAACATTTGACTCGCCTAAGAGACAAACAACCCCCAGGCCATCGACTTTTGGCTGAAGTTTTGTAAAAAATAAATATATTTTTTTGTCAAAAGTACAAAAGACCACCGCCTTGACCTCGGCAAAAAGAATTTTGTCACTCGATAATGCCATCTTTAGAGCTCGGGGTTAGGGTTTGCGGGTTGGAAGTGTCGGGGGGGGGGGGGGGTCGGGGAAAACCCCGAAAAATTGGTCCAATTCGCTTCGAAATTTTCTCATTTTGAATATTGAATCAAAATACCGTATTTCCTAAAATAGAGCCCCCGGGGGCTCTATTTTTCAACCCCCCCAAAAAGGGGGGCTCTATTTTAGGGGGGGGGGGCTCTATTTAAGGGGGGGGGGCTTTATTTTTCAACCTATTTTTTCAGAAATATTAATAAAATTGCAATTTTTTGCACAAATTTTCGCGCAAAATCAATGCCAGAATAGATATTTTATTATTTAACAAAATTATTCGCTATCTATGAGTTATCCAACCATTTTTCTGGAAAACCCTTGGTAAGAAATAGAAATTATTGATGCCTTCAACAATTTTTTGAAAATTTCCATTTTTTGCTCAGCAAAATCGGGATGAATTTAAAAAAAAAAGAAGCAGAACTAAGCTTAAAGTTAATGAAATAATAGGGCTAATATTTTTATATTTTTACAGTTTTTTGCACCTATTTTTCTTATAACCCGGGTTTTGGAGTCTATTTTAAGCGTCTATTTTGAGATTCTCAAGCCTAAAGTATTAGACCTAGAAATAAAGTTTAAAAAATGCAGAAAATTAGGGCATTTTTTACTTCTTATGTTTTCTCCATTTAAAAAAATTTAAAAGTTTATCTCAATTTTTGTCAAATTAATTTTCATAAAAAAATTAATAACATTTTTAAAATAAACATTTTCAAAAAGTTTAAAGTTATGACGCTTTTTATTATTAGCAGGGCTTCCACTTTTAGGCAAATGCCTATTTTTTCTGCGAATTTGGCACAGTGAGTTAAGCACGAAAAACATGTTTTAAGCTTTATTTGGAGCTTCTAGAGTGGACTTTATAATGCCTATTTTGAGGTTTTTGTGCCTAATGCCTATTTGTGCCTATTTCGACATTTTTGGCGACTTTTTTCAGGTTTTTGAGATAAAAGAGCCGGAATAACAATTTAGCACTTTTTCGAATTTTCATTTTTCTTTACAGGAATTCACTAAATTTTTTAAAATTCATATCTTTGCTTAAAGTTGGCCAATGGCTTATAAACTTGGAGAAAAAAATGGAGAAAAATAAAGAGAATTTTTACGCTTGAGTTATTTTCAAAGGTTTGCAAAATCCAAAAAATTATGGCCAATTTTGCAAAAAAAAAAAATTCAAAAATTGGGGGGGGGGGCTTTATTTTAGGGGGGGCTCTATTTAAGGGGGGGGGGGCTCTATTTTTCAACCCCCCCAAAAAGGGGGGCTCTATTTTAGGGGGGGCTCTAATTTAGGGGGGGGGGGCTTTATTTTAGGAAATACGGTATTATGAAAATCTTCACAAAATCCGAAAAAAAGGACGGAGGCCTAAATAAGGACAAAATCTATTTTGTGGTCTATCCCGAGACTAGGACCGGAATCCCGACCGGGACCGGTCGGAAAATTCCCGGGTTTTGGAATCCCGGTCTCGATTTTTGTAAAAGCGAAATCCCGGTCCCGATCCCGGTTTCTGAAAATCGGAATCCCGGAACCCGTCCCGGTCGGACCGGGACTAGCCGGGAAAAAACTACACTCCTAAGAATAGGATTTTTGAGCACATTATCCTAATTTATTTGTGGTGCAGTGGTGAGTAGTGGGTGCAGTACCTACCTGAATAAGCCATGGAAACGAAACGTTCTCCGCCTGCATGACCGAGGGTTGGTGGACTAACACAATTGGACAGTCCGCCGGCACAATCCGGGATCCCATGAAGGGGAAGAACATCCCCATTTCGTTGTCAGATCGAGTATGGCCGAGTGAGATTTGTAACATTTTGAGAGAACTGTTCTATCAATTCCCATGGCCTGGCTTTTCCAACACTTCCAGCACAAACTTAAATCCGAACTTTCCCCGGACCGCACCATCTGTTGTCAGGTGTACCCGTAACTGTTATCCTTCCATCGAATTTGTTCTTAAGAACATTTGCACATTGCCATCTTCATCTTTAAATACCGGATTTAATATATTAATACAAATCTCAGGGTGGCTTAGGCCTAAGCCTAACGAACTCCAAGCCAGGGTGGCTTAGGAAGCCTAACGATCTCCAAGCCAGAGGCCTAAGCCTAACGAACTCCAAGCCAGGGTGGCTTAGGCCTAAGCCTAACGATCTCCAAGCCAGAGGCCTAAGCCTAACAAACTCCAAGCCAGGGTGGCTAGGCCTAAGCCTAACGACCTCCTAGCCAGAGGCCTAAGCCTAACAAACTCCAAGCCAGGGTGGCTTAGGCCTAAGCCTAACGATCTCCAAGCCAGAGGCCTAAGCCTAACAAACTCCAAGCCAGGGTGGCTTAGGCCTAAGCCTAACGATCTCCAAGCCAGAGGCCTAAGCCTAACAAACTCCAAGCCAGGGTGGCTTAGGCCTAAGCCTAACAAACCCCAAACAAGGGTGGCTTAGGCCTATGCCTAACAAACCCCAATTGACCCAAGCTCTGGGTTAATGGCACATAAATCCTTTCTTTCTCTCCCCCCTCCTCAACCCATACACTCTCTCCCCGGAAATCCATTAACTGCCCGAGCATTTCTGCGTAAGCTCGGGTATATAAACCCCCACGCCCTCACCATTTTTATGTTCACCATTTCATTTCCCCGGGATAAACTTTATCACGCATCGCTGTTCGACACCTTCGCCGCACAGCCCTCCCATTCGATTCCATGGGTTTTTGGGACTTGGGAAGCACAAGGCCAAATTTGGGTTTAACTGTTCTCGGGAATCCCGAAATTTCCCCAACATTTTTTGCTTTAATGGTAAAAGTTTTTTAAAATCAATTTTAAAAATGTAACAAATGTTTTTGTAACGCCGATGATGAGCCAGGCGCCGTTCTTTCCTGTCTGGGTGACAGAGAATGAACGATCGATTGGCGAAGTGTTTTTTTGGACCAATTTTCTTAACAAATCTTGTTATTTTTAAAATGTTGCTGCAAATTTCTTAACAAATTAAGTCAAAAATTCAAAATTTTCCCCGGCGGCGCCTATCGGCACCGCCGACCCCCACCCCAAAGTAAAGCTGAATTTTCAAAATTGCCTGATGATGCATTCGATGTTGAAGACAAAAAGGAAAATGATTTTGAATAATAAAAAAAATAATTTGTTCTACCTTTGCCCCTTACATAAAAAAATCCTTATTGCCAGTCCCGGTTTGAAAGCCTTTTAGAATGCAAAGTATTTTTTATGCTTATTTTCAATTTTTATCTTGATTAAACATCAATCAATGTTGGCAAACAAAACAAAATTTAAAAAAAAAATGTTTATTTCGCTTCGTTTCGTTTCGCTTCGTTTCGTTTTATTTCGTGTTTCGTTACTTTTTGGGCGTTTCGTTTTCGTTTCGTCGGCAAAAAATTTTGAGTTTCGTCCAGCTCTGCCAGGGATCTCAGATCACCTTCGATAAAATATGGAAAATTTAAAATAGTGATTTATGCCTTTTTTTACTTTTAACGAAATTTATTAAAAGTTAATGGTAAAAGTTTTTTAAAGTAACCTGAATTAAATGTAACAATTGATAAACAGTCACCCTTAACTTTAAAATTTTAACTTTTAACTTGAAAAGCACAATGGTCAATGGTTAACTTTAAACGTTTCAAAACCAAAATGAAAATCTTCAAAGTTAAAACTTAATTGAGCCCTGTGGCGAAATGTCTTTTTCATTCAGGGCCATTAATTATAAATTATTTTAAAGTATTTTTTCATTTGGTATTTTTTCACAATTTTTTTATAAAACGATGATTATTGTAGGAGCATATTTACGAAATGTCAGAGAATTATTGATTACTAGTGGGATACATATGTAATTATTAAAGAATATGATTTATCTAAAAAATGCCCATTCAATAGTGGGCTGTCATTTACTTTCAATAATTTTTAAAAGCTAAAAATATTAATAATATTGTAAAAATTTGAAAATTTTGAATAATTGACAATTTTTGCATATTGAATTTTCCGTTTAAATTATTAAATTAATTAGGAGTATGTAATGTCCCTAAATTCAGAGATTTTTTGCCCAAATAAAATGGAAGAGTTTTGGATTTTAATTTTGGTGGCATTTATCGCAATAAATTCACTTCACAAAGCCGAATCCGTAAAATTGGAACTTAAAACATTTGATGAAATATTCGGAGAAGGCTGGTGGGACAAAGGTGGAGCCGAAGATTTGAAAATGCCGGCGCCAACAAACTTTGGACAAAATGTCCATCACCAAATCGACCGGCAGAACACTCAAATTGGACAAATTGAACCCAATTCAACTGATCAGAATCCTCCTCTCACAAAGTCTGATCACTCTGATAATGCCAAAAATGGCGAAGAACAGAACAAAATTACTTCCAATGAAAATATTGCCGAAAATGAGCGAAAACATAAAATTATCGACAAATTCCACGCTATAAAAGACGAATTTAAGCAAAAAGGGAAATTTTCGGCAAAAGAATGGTGTAAAATTGGCAATAAAATTGCTAAACATTTAAAAGTCAGTCGCGCAAAAATATATAAATGGAAAAAAGAGTTTGGATTAAATCAAAGAAACCCAGAAAATGAACGTAAACATTTAATAGAAAAATTTGATCAAAAGAAAGCCGAATTAAGACGGGACGGATTCAAAAACTCTTATAAGCAAGAAATTGATGAAACTGTCGCAAAAGAGTTGGGCCTCAGTTTGGCAACAATTTACAATTGGAAACGTGAACTTGGCCAAATCGGTAAGATTTATTCTTAAATATTTGCTAAAATAGGTTAAATAAGTTAGGTTTTTTAGAGACCAAGAGGACTCAGTATAAAATTGTTTAATTGAGAGGTACATTTAATAATAAGAGCTAAAATAGTAAGTTAGGTTGTTAGAGTGTATAAAATTCATAATTATTCTCAACTCTCCTAATTCAAATCAAACACAAAAAATAATTTACATTTTTTGAAGTTTTTGCTTTTTTAGTGGAAAGTTACTCGGATGATGAAAAGATTGAAATTGTGAAAAAGTTAATGCAAATGGAAAGTGCGCATTCCGGTGAAGACAAAAAATCATGCAAAAAAATCGCTGAGAGATTTGGTGTAAATATTCGCACAATAAACCAATGGAAAAAAGAATTTGGCTTAAATCAAAAAAATCCAAAAAATTATCGAAAAAATTTGGTTGAAAAATTTGATCAAATAAAAGCCGAGTTAAAGCAGGCGGGATTCAAAAACTATTATCCAAATCAAATAAATGAAACTGTCGCAAAAGAATTGGGCCTAAGTGCTCGAACAATTTCCAATTGGAAACGAAAACTTGGCCAAACCAGTGAGTATTTCGAGACCAATTTAATTTATTTATTTATATTAATTAAATTCTTTTTTCAGAACCAAATCATAAATACACCCACAGCGAACAAAAGGAATTGATGAAACGTTATTATGAAATTAAAGACCAAAAGCTTAAAATTAATGACAAAGACATTGCCAAAATGTTTAAAATTGGAACACACACTTTGACTAGGTGGAAAAAGCAATTTAAACGACCGCAATTGCATCCAAATTCTGTGATGGACATTCTGTGGAAGAGAATGCCGCGACAAATATTCAGGAAATTGGAAACTCGAAGTCGGGGAGCATTTGAATGAAGAGTCTATGATTTGGAAAAAAGCGCATTTACTCTAAAACCCCTTTTTCTCGACTTTGAAAAAAACGGCAAAAACAGATGCTATATATACATATCCTTTTCTATGAAAAAATTTACATACTTTTTCACCAATTTTACGTAAATTTGTTGTATTGATCATTCGATGCAAGCTCAAAATGCTTTTTGTTAATAAAAAAACGAATGATCCCAAAAACAAATCGTCCCAAAAATGAAGACACTGGTTTACGTATTTCCCCTCAATTTACGGTGCGACCCGATCCAAGGTGATCACTAGGGAACGGATTTTTAGGCTTCTACCTACTTTTTCCTGTAATTTTGGACTTTTTTTGAAAAATTCCTTAAGAAAAATGCAAAAAAAAAAAAAAAAAAAATGCACCCCTAAAGGTTGAATATTCCCTAAAATGGACTTTTTTCAAGACTAAAAATTCTGCTTGCCAAAAAATGCAATTTTTAATTTCCCATATTTAAAAAATTTTTGACGGACTGCAATTTTTAACTCCTATTTTGAGCTTTTAAAAACATATTTAGGTACCTTTTAGAATTTAGCACCTAAAAATCCGGTCCCTAGTGATCAGCACTGATCAGACGAGCGTTGGAAAAATGGGACCAATTTTTTGATAAAATTGCATTTTAATATTTGATGTACATACAACTGCAAATCGGGTAATTAGTTATTGTTAGATTTGAATCAATGTACTCCCACTGATAGTAAGATAGAACAACAAATAAAATGCTTTCTCCATTAGATTTTTTTTTATTAAACTTCGAACAAAAGGGAGAGATTTGGAACACCAACAAACGCTTTTTTTTCATTGAAAATCATCAATTTTTCGATTGTTGTCTTTTCAGTTTCAGTTTTTAAATTTGGCGTAACAAACAAAAAGACAAATTTATTTTCCGCTGTGGCGTCACAAAATCCCAAAAATGCACAAAAACTCGAAGCATAACTTTTTTGGGTGGCCAAAACAAAAACCGAATTTTTTACTTTTGGGATGTAAATAAATTCTACTCGTTTAGAGAGCTTACGAACGGCACCAAACTTTTTGATTTGTTTGGATTTTAAGGAAATTTTTTTTTTGGTTGTTTACAAATTTTGTCACTCGCAGCATTTTGAAATTGCCCATTGTTGGGAATGATAAGCGGTTGGTACAGGTAGTCTTGGATAAATAAAATGATGCTAAATTTGAACGATTCGGTCCATTATGAAAGGTGTTTTGATTTTTTTAGTTCTAATATTAAACAATCTCGCAGCGGGATCCCGCAAATGTGATTTTTTCGGTCTCTATTTGTGACCATATTAAGTAGTTAGTTATTCCATGTGCAAAATAATCATTAAATTCCAAATCGGTTTTTTTCCAACTCATAGGCTCTTCAAAAGCTCCCCAAATTTGAGTTCCCAATTTTCTGAATATTTGCCGCGGCATTTTCTTCCACAGAATCGACAGAATTTGGATGCACTTGCGGTTGTTTAAATTGTTTTTTCCATTTATACAAAGTGACTCTTAATTTTCAACATTTTGGCAATGTTCTTATCACTAATTTTAAGCTTTTGGTCTTTAATTTCATAATAACGTTTCATCAATTCCTTTTGTTCGTTGTGGGAGTGCTTATGTTTTGGTGCTAAGAATTTGTAATTAATATTAAATTAATAAAATTATGCTCAAAAACTCACAGGTTTGGGCAAGTTCACTTTTCCATTTGTATATTTTTGAGCAATTGACTTTTAAATGTTTAGCAATTCTCTTTTCAATTTGATTCCATTCTTTTGTTGAATATTTTCCTTTTTGCTTATTTTTCATTGCGTGGAATTCGTCGATAATTTTACGTTTTTGCTCATCTTCATCAATATTTTTGTTTGAGGTAATTTCAATTTGCCCAGAGTGATCAGATTCTGTGAGAGGAGGATTCTGATCAGTTGAATTTGGTTCAATTTGTCCAATTTTGGTGTTTTGCCGGTCGATTTGGTGATGGACATTTTGTCCAAAGTTTGTTGGCGCCGGCGTTTTCAAATCTTCGGCTTCATCTTTGTCCCCCCAACCTTCTCCGAATATTTCATCGAATGTTTTGGGCTCCAATTTTACTTTTACGGCTTCGGCTTTATCCAGTGAATTTGTTGCAAAGAATGACACAAAAATTAAAATCCAAAATTCTTTCATTTTATTTGGACAAAAAACTTCTGAATAAGTTATGATTTATATGAAATTCTAACTAATTTTATAATTAAAGGAAAATTCGATATGCAAAAATTTGTCAATTATTTTTGTGTTAAAGAATTCTCTCAAATTTTTACAATATAATAAATATTATTAAGCTTTTATAAAAAATGAATGAAAGTAATAAATGACAGCCCATAATTGAATTGGGGATTTATATAAATCATATTCTTTAATAATTATGCATCCCACTCGTAATCAATAATATTCGTCTGTTTAATAATCATCATTTTATAAAAAAATTGTGAATATCAAATAAAAAAAATATTTTAAAATAATTTAAATTAATGGCACTGGAGGAAAACGACATTTCGCCACAGGGCCCAAATTAAAAGTGTGCCAACTTTTTTTTGTTAAAATTCAATTTTCCCAAGGGGGGACCCTTTTGGGTCCATCAAACCGGTATTTTTTCGGTATTTTACCGAAATACCAATACCGAATACAAAAACACCATTTGCCGAACACTACTAGAAAACATGCATTTAAAGCGTAGAGATTTAGGGGTTCATTAGTAGGGCTGATACTTTTAGTTATTTAACTATTTTTTCTGCATGTTTTGACGAGTTATGCACGAAAAACATGTTTTTAGTCGGAAATTTCGTCGTTTTAACGTCACTATTCATAACTAAAATAAAAAAAATTTCGGGGTTCCCGTCACTAAGATAGTGACGAAGCTATTTTGACAAAAAATGGTGTTTCGTCACTATTTTCGCCACTATTTTGACCACTATTTTAGCACTTTTGCCACTATTTAGTTAACTATTTCGAAGTTTTTCTTAACTAAAAGTATCAGCCTTATTCATTAGAGTTGGCAAGACATAGTTGACCCGTTTTGATCTCGGTCGGGGTCAGTTCGGCGCGGTTTTTTCGCCTTTCATAAAAAAGAAAAAGTCAGGGCCGAAATCGACGAATTATATAATCAATCAGATTTGATTCTACGAGCATTAATGAAACCAGATTTTTTGGAATTGTCTTTCGGTGTGTTGATAATTATTGTGAGGTTTATAAATTGAATTTTTAAATTAAAACAAAATAACTTCAACTGGTCGAAGAACCGAGTGAGAAAGCTTGGCGCCATATTTTTTTCATATTTTGGACCTTGGCGCCGTATTTTTGACTATTGGTATAGGCCAGCCTGCCTCAGATTTGATGATGAATGCCCATTTAGGTCAGAGCGGCGCCACCTTAGTGAAAATTTGCTAAGAAAAATGCAGTAAAAACTTAAAGATCAAATTTTGAAAAAGGCGGGACACGGAATTCGGGCCCGGTCCAAACTCTAATAAAACACTACTAATGAAAGCCTTTTCCAAAAAATCAAAAACTTTGGGTCAGTAAAATTTGAAAAAGCTTAAAATTTTGCATACAATGATGTAAGATATTTTTATTCATTTGGCTATTCACAATCGATGGCATTTTTATAAATAATTATTATTATAGGAGAAATATTTGCAAAATGACAGGAATATTGATTTGGTCCCGGTTCAAAAGCTAAAAAATATTTATGAGATGCCAGGAACTGTCATTTATTACTTTCATAATTTGAAAACAAATTTTTCAATATTGTTTTTACGTTTAAATATAAAATTGATTGGAATTTCCTATAAATTTGTTTAAATTCTGAGGTATTTTGCCCAGATAAAAATGGAAGAGTTTTGGATTTTAATTTTTGTGTCATTCTTTACGACAAATTCACTGGACAAAGCCGAATCCATAGAATTGGAGGAAACACCACACAAAATAATTGATGAAATATTCGGAGAAGGCTGGTGGGACAAAGATAAAGCCGAAGAATGGCATAAATTAACGCTTGAACAAACTTTCCATCACCAAATCAACCGGCAGAACACCCAAATTGGACAAATTGAACCCAATTCAACTGATCAGAATCCTCCTCTCACAGAGTCTGATCACTTCTGGACAAATTGACCCCAATTCAACTGATCAGAATCCTCCACTCACAGAGTCTGATCACTTTGGACAAATTGAACCCAATTCAACTGATCAGAATCCTCCACTCACAGAGTCTGATCACTTTGGACAAATTGAACCCAATTCAACTGATCAGAATCCTCCACTCACAGAGTCTGATCACTTTGGACAAATTGAACCCAATTCAACTGATCAGAATCCTCCTCTCACAGAGTCTGATCACTCTGGACAAATTGAATCCAATTCAACTGATCAGAATCTTCCACTCACAGAGTCTGATCACTCTGAGAATGCCAATAATAGTGAAGAACAGAATGAAAATATTGCTGAAGATGAGCGAAAACGTAAAATTATCGATAAATTCCTCTCAATAAAAGACGAATTAAAGCAAAAAGGAAAATATTCAACAAAAGAATGGACTCAAATTGACAATAAAATTGCTAAACATTTAAAAGTCAGTCGCAGAAAAATATATGAATGGAAAAAAGAATTAGGCTTAAGTCGAAGAAATCCAAAAAATGAGCGAAAAAATTTGATAGGGAAATTTGATCAGAGAAAAGCCGAGTTAAAGCGGGACGGATTCAAAATTTTAAATAAAAATGAATTAGATAAAATTGTCGCAAAAGAATTGGGCCTAAGTTTTATGACAATTTACAGGTGGAAAAGTGAACTTGGCCAAACCAGTGAGTAATTCGAGTCCAATTTTATTTATTTATTTATATTAATTAAAAATTCTTTTACAGTACCACAACATAAACACTTCCACAGCGAAAAAAAGGAATTGATGAAACGTTATTATGAAATTAAGGACCAAAATTCTAAAATTCATGACACAGACATTGCCAAAAGGTTCAAAATTAATGTCTGCACTTTGCGTAGATGGAAAAGCCAATTTAACCGACAGCAATTTTATCCAAATTCTGTCGATGGACATTCTGTGGAAGAGAATGCCGCGGAAAAACGTTCAGGAAATTGAGAAAACGCCTAAATGAATGGTCAATGATTTGGGAAAAATAACTAAATTTTTTGAAACGAACACAGGATTATTTGGATGTGTCTCAGAAATGATAAATTCGCTTTGATTGTAGCTTTTTATTTAATTTAAAGTAGACATTTTTGTAAAGATCTTTAATTCTTCGTAATTTTGGAATAATTTTTAGAAAAAATTGGTTATTACGGAAGAGTGGAGGAAATGTCCGGCGGTGCCATTAGACACCGCGGTCCCCCTAGTGATGATTGCCAAAAAGACAAACCCATTAGGCATTGATAAGGGAACCCAAGTAAAAAAGATTGAAATTGTCACTCGATTATGTCATCATTAGGGGATGTAAATTTAGACCCGGTTGGGGTAAATATGGATCATACGGTCCGGCTCCCGGAAAATGCGTCAGTGATTATTAAATGTCATGCAGAAAACATGTTTCTGGAGGTTTTTAGGGTCAAAGAATCCGATTCTGACCTCTGTTACAACCAATAGCGAACCCCGGACCAGAATTCGAACTAGTAGCAAATTCAAATTTTTCCAAAAATCAAGTTTGGCGGCTACCACTCCAAAGCACACCACGTTGACGATTCAGTCCCGTACTGAAGCTAAGCCTACGTCTAGCTTATTGTAGTCTATGCCCTTAAATCCGATAAACATTTTTTTTCTCGACTTTTAATAATCACTGACGCATTTTCCACTGACGCATTTTCCGGCCACCTACGGTCCAGATACAAAATCGAACGAATATATATCAATCGATTCCTCTCGGTCTGCAATGTAAGAATCCGCCAAAATTTTTATTGGGCAACCATTCCTAAAGAGTTACAGACCCAGGACTGAAGAGTCTTTTGACTGGGGACTCAGTTATCCAATGATTAAAAAATGGGAAAAATCACTCATATAGGCTTTCAAAATTAGGAATTAGCTGATAGAAAATCAAAATTGAGAATTTAAAGCCGTTTTTTACCGGTTTAAAAACTTGAAAATTAAGGGAAAAATGGACACTTCAGTACTATTACCGAATGGTACCTAGTAGACGCATGGGGAAGTCAAAAGGTGGGTGTGTGAAAAGCTATTTTCATCAACGGCTAAGTTACTCTGTTAATATTAGGTAATATTAATAGTTTATCTTAGCCGTTTTGATGAAAATAGCTTTTCACACACACACACCTTTTGACTAAAAAAATCGCGACCGAGACCTGAAAAAAGCGGGAAACTCCGTCCCGGCCTAGTAGAAAGTGAGGATGATGAATGAATTTTGAGGATAATAAATGGGTTTAAAAATATAGGTATATATATTTTATGCATGCCCACTGAAGACATTGCTGAAATTTTCATGAAAAAATTTTTATTAAGAAGATTTTCTTTACCCTCGACTACGACCCCAAAAATTCCGTGACCGCCGACATGGACAACCCTAAGCCATTTGAATCGGGACCAAATCAATCTTTCTTATTTTTGCTAAGCCTTTTGAACCTTAATAATGGGTGCCCGGTCTAGGAAAGTCTAAAGGGGCTGAGAAAAGAAAAAAGGAAAAAGAGACACCGAAAGGAAACGCTTAAAAAAGCTGAGAAGACGAAAAATAACGAAGGGAATGTCGAAAAGAAAGTGCGGAATATGAGGTAAAATTCGAGAGCCCTTATAGTCAGGTGCAGCGCCCCGGAAACAACCTAAAAAGAGATTAGTAAAACCCAACAAATTCAAGGACCAGCAGTACCCATTCATTTTCGGGGTCGGACAATCGGTGGTTTCACATAAGAAGGGCTAAGGTCAAAGAACAATCCAAGCTCAGGCTAGCTACACTACTCTCTAAGAAGGGCTAAGGTCAAAGAACAATCCAAGCTCAGGCTAGCTACACTACTCTCTAAGAAGGGCTAAGGTCAAAGAACAATCCAAGCTCAGGCTAGCTACACTACTCTCTAAGAAGGGCTAAGGTCAAAGAACAATCCAAGCTCAGGCTAGCTACACTACTCTCTAAGAAGGGCTAAGGTCAAAGAACAATCCAAGCTCAGGCTAGCTACACTACTCTCTAAGAAGGGCTAAGGTCAAAGAACAATCCAAGCTCAGGCTAGCTACACTACTCTCTAAGAAGGGCTAAGGTCAAAGAACAATCCAAGCTCAGGCTAGCTACACTACTCTCTAAGAAGGGCTAAGGTCAAAGAACAATCCAAGCTCAGGCTAGCTACACTACTCTCTAAGAAGGACTAAGGTCAAAGAACAATCCAAGCTCAGGCTAGCTACACTACTCTCTAAGAAGGGCTAAGGTCAAAGAACAATCCAAGCTCAGGCTAGCTACACTACTCTCTAAGAAGGGCTAAGGTCAAAGAACAATCCAAGCTCAGGCTAGCTACACTACTCTCTAAGAAGGGCTAAGGTCAAAGAACAATCCAAGCTCAGGCTAGCTACACTACTCTCTAAGAAGGGCTAAGGTCAAAGAACAATCCAAGCTCAGGCTAGCTACACTACTCTCTAAGAAGGGCTAAGGTCAAAGAACAATCCAAGCTCAGGCTAGCTACACTACTCTCTAAGAAGGGCTAAGGTCAAAGAACAATCCAAGCTCAGGCTAGCTACACTACTCTCTAAGAAGGGCTAAGGTCAAAGAACAATCCAAGCTCAGGCTAGCTACACTACTCTCTAAGAAGGGCTAAGGTCAAAGAACAATCCAAGCTCAGGCTAGCTACAATACTCTCTAAGAAGGGCTAAGGTCAAAGAACAATCCAAGCTCAGGCTAGCTACACTACTCTCTAAGAAGGGCTAAGGTCAAAGAACAATCCAAGCTCAGGCTCTAGCTACTCTACTCTCCAGTCACATCAGGGCTGGACGTAACCGGTCCCCGAGACCGCGTAACGCGTAAGCGTAATTTTTTTAGAAATGCCAATTACGGCGTAAGCGTAATACGTAATTACGCCGCTCAAAAACGGCGTAATTGGCGTAATCGGCGTAAGCGTAAGCGTAACTGGTTAAAATTTTTAATTTTTCAAAAATCTAATTTTTTTTTTAAATTAACATTTTTTAATTGATTCTTAAATAATACCACCAATTAGCAGGCGTCAATTTGAGCCTTATTTATTCCACAATTTTTGAGCTATAAACTAGTGATCGGCCAGAAGGTTCGGTCTAAAGTACCGAAAAAAATTGTCGGTACTTTTTCGGTTTTCGGTACTACAAAACTCGTTTATTTTGGAAATTTTCGCCTTATCCATATTTATAATTGAGTTTGGAGATTGCGGTTAAGAAAATTAGCATTTCGACCTGTTCCTGTCCTGTGGCAGCATTTTTAATAGGTTTTCGATCAGTTTAAACTTTAAAGGGGGGGGGGGGGTCGGCGGTGCCGATAGGCGCCGCCGAGAAGATTTTTGGAATTTTTGGCGGACTTTTTAAGAAAAATGATCCAAAAACTGCATAGCGGAAGGACGAAAAATTGATCAGAAAAAATAGGAAATTCCAGGTAACGTGGTATTTTAAAAATCTGAAATATTTAAAAACAATTTAGAAATTGTTTCTTTACCATGAAGTTAATTGAAAAACAGAAAAAACTCTACACCGTCGGGGTTTGAACGCCGGGTAACCCAACATCACTCACCATCACACCACTAGGGCATTCAATCAAAAGAATAAAAAACAATATCACTAGAGGAATTGAACTTCAGACAAAAAGAGAATCTCATCACAAAGTTCAACCACTGAGCCACGTGATATTACACAAAAATGTTGTAATAATGAACATATGGCCACCTTTTTCCGTTCGGTACTCAACTTTCTTCGGTCGGTACCTTCGAAATTATGCTTGACTTTTTAACAAAAAAGCTTGTTCCGCTACATTTTTTTTTACACTAGTTACGCAAAAATTACGCAAAAATGCCAGTTACGGCGTAAGCGTAATACGTAATTACGCCGCTCAAAAACGGCGTAATTGGCGTAATCAGCGTAAGCGTAAGCGTAATTACGTCCAGCCCTGAGTCACATCCGCTGCGTTCCAAAGGAGTCAGAGTACACCAACGGCTGGTCGTTGATTGCTCGCTTTATTGATTCTTTCCGTTAGCCGCTCACTATCAGGGGTTGTCAGCGGAAGTCCATTAGCCGATTTGATCGCCGCGGAAGCTGAGAGAATCGGCGGAACGTCAAAAGCAAAAATTCGTTTTTTTGACAACAAATTTCTATAAAGCCTTTTGTGAGCTGTATTTTCTTTTAAAATCTTGCTTATTTTGTGCATCTAGAAGGTTTTTGGGGTGCTGAACGTAATGGTGAACTTTGTTTTGCATGCCCAGTTAGTGAACTGCTCGAATTTTATGGGGTGGCGAAAAAATTTAAAAAATGAAATTATCTTTTCTATTAGCTTTGTTTATTTTTTGTTAATTTTAAAAATCTTTTTTTAATCAATCTATAACTGTTTTTATCGAAAAATCGGTGAAATTCGTCCTTTCTACAGGGTTTAAACCCCCAGCTTAGAGCAAAAAGTAACAGCGTTCTGGTGCAAATACAGCCGAAGAAAAAGAAAGAAATCGTTAACAGAATTGGGGGTTTCAAATCATTGGCCATTCATTCAAATACTCCCCGAATTTGAGTTTTCAATTTCCTGAACATTTGCTGCGGCATTTTCTTCCACAGAATGTCCATCGACAGAATTTGGATGCAATTTCTGCCGTTTAAATTGTCTTTTCCATCTATACAAAGTGACTGTTCCAATTTTCAACATTTTGGCAATATTTTCATCGCTAATTTTAGGATTTTTGTCTTTAATTTCATAATAAAGTTTCATTAATTCCTTTTGTTCGCTGTGGGAGTATTTATTTGGTGCTGTAAAAGTTAATTATTAATATAAATAAATAAATAAATAAAATTGGGCTCAAAATACTCACTGGTTTGGCCAAGTTCACGTTTCCAATTGTATATCGTTCTAAAACTGAGCCCCAATTCTTTTGCGACAATATTATCTAATTTATTTTGTGAGTTTTTAAATCCGTCCCGCTTTAACTCGGCTTTAATTTGATCAAATTTTTCAACCAAATTTTTTCGCTCTTCTTTTTCAGAGTAATTTCGATTTAGGCCAAATTCTTTTTTCCATTTATATATTTTTGCGCGATTTACATTTAAATGTTTAGCAATTCTATTGCCAATTTGACCCCATTCTTTTGCCGAAAATTTTCCTTTTTGCTTAAATTCGTCTTTAATTGCGTGGAATTTGTCGATAATTTTACGTTTTTCGTATGAAGAAATTTCTTTCATTATTTCGCTTTGTTCTTCACTATTTTTGGCATTATCAGAGTGATCAAACTCTGTGAGAGGAGGATTCTGATCAGTTGAATTGGCTTCAATTTGTCCAGATTGATCAGACTCTGTGATAGGAGGATTTTGATCAGTTGAATTGGCTTCAATTTGTCCAGAGTGATCAGACTCTGTGAGATGAGGATTCTGATCAGTTGAATTGGGTTCAATTTGTCCAATTTGAGTGTTCTGCCGGTCGATTTGGTGATGGACATTTTGTCCAAAGTTTGTTGGCGCCGGCGTTTTCAATTCTTTGGCTTCACCTTTGTCCCACCAGCCTTCTCCGAATATTTCATCAAATGTTTTGAGTGGTAATTCCTCCAATTTCACTTTTACGGATTCAGCTTTTTTGAGTGAATTTGATGCAATGAATGCCACCAAAATTAAAATCCAAAATTCTTCCATTTTGGGCAAAAAAACCTCTGGAAATTCTAAAAGGAAAATTTGACATGGAAATTTGTCAACAATTTTTGTGTTTAAGAATTTTAAATTTTTACAATATAATAAATATTATTTATCCCTTTAATAAAAAAATTATTAAAGTGATAAATGACAGCCCAATTAAAATGGGCATTTATTTATAAAAACCATTAAAATTATCTCACCCGAATCAATAGTCTTGACATTTGTAAATATTTTCCTAAACCTTTTGAACAGGGACCAAATCAATAGTCTTGACATTTTGTAAATATTTCCTAAACCTTTTGAACCGGGACCAAATCAATAGTCTTGACATTTTGTAAATATTTTCTTAAACCTTTTAAACCGGGACCAAATCAATATTCTTGACATTTCGTTAAGCTTAAAGATGGAATCGATTGTAAATAGCCAATTGAAATTTTAAATTGCCCTGGTGGAAAAGTGAATTTCTGCTTTTGCTGACCTTTTCGCCAGGCAAAAAAAATAATGAAATTTTTTCTTCCGGTTTCGAAAGAATGCATTTTTGTTAAGGGATTTCAAATCCAATTTTTTTTTGAGAATTCTGCTTCCCTTCTGGGTTCGGCCGGGGTCGGCGGTGGCTCAGTGGTTTGTCTTTTCTATGTTGTGTTTTGGGTACGAACCCGCTTTAGTGCACTCATTTTTTAACCTTTCTTCGGCCTTCACATTCTATCTCCCATTAACGGAACATTTTAAATCATTTTCAAATAGTTTAAAATTAAAAGTGCACAAAAAAAAACCGCAGGACTTCCTCCACGCTAATGTAAACCAATTTGTTTCTTCCGAAATAACGAAGAAAAATCTCAATTTTGGTAAAATTTTTTAACAAAAATTTTAAATTCTGCCCGGCGGCGCCTATCGGCACTGATGACCCACCAACAAACCTGCTCCATTGCAAAAACCGAGATGCCTACGAGCTGTTTTGCCCAACGCGCCTCGCTGTTCAACACTTCAAGTTCCACTACCTTCACTATGGCGAAATGTCGTTCAACTCATCAAATCCTCCTCTCAAAGAGTCCGAAATCCAATAAAAACCGCCTGACCCCAGGCGCCCGTCCGAACCCTAGCCCCAAACCATTAGGGTTCGGACGAGCGCCCAGGTCGGGCGGGCATCGGGCGGGCGCCCGATAGCGCCTGCCCGGTCGAAAAATAAAAAAAAGCCCGCCCGGCCCCAACCCGATTATCCGAACCCTACAAACCATTGTCGGGTTCTAAAATTTTAAGAAAAATAAAATCAACGAACAGTCCAGTCGGGTTGTGCCCGAATTTGGTGCAAAGATGCTGTCATGCTTATTCAATTTCTTCGTGTTGTATATCAGGATATGGGATTTTGGAAGGTCATAAATAACGGAAGTGGGCTTTTGAGGACGGAGGGATACGGATACGAAAATTCATATCCGTGAGCACGTCTGTTGAAAATCATCAATTTTCGATTAATGTCTTTTCAGTTTTAGTTTTTAAATTTGGCGTAACAAACATTTTTTACTTTTGGGATGTAAATTCCACTCGTTAGAGAGCTTACAAACGGCTTTTTGATTTGTTTGGATGTTAAGGAAAAACTTTTTTTGGTTCACAAATTTTGTCACACGCAGCATTTTGAAATTGCCCATTGATGGGAATGATAAGCGGTCGGTACAGGTAGTCTTGGATAAATAAAAGCTTTTAAATGATGCTTACTTGAACGATTCGGTGCAGTATGAAAGGTGTTTTGATTTTTTTGGTTCTAATATTAACAATCCCGCAGCGGGATCCCGCAAATTTGATTTTTCCTCTATTTGTGACCATATTAGTGCTTTTTGAATGATTTCAAGCCAACACTGATTCTTTTTGAATGTTCGAATTCGGGTGCAGGGGTCCGGAATTGGTCGAGAGGGTGGTCATATTCGGATTCTACGCCCCAAATACCCCCTAGAAAAATCGTTTTTATCATTTTTCAACATTTTGGCAATGTCTTCGTCACTAATTTTAGGGGTTTGTCCTTAATTTCATAATAACTTTCATCAACCATTAAATTTTGTTCCCTGTGAGGGTGCATATGTTTTGATGCTGTAAAAAAACTTTTAATTATAAGTAATATAAACAAATAATAACTTTAAGAACAATGCAATAAAAACGAAAAATGCACCCCTAAAGACTGACTTTTCCAAAATTTTCAGAAAAATGCTCCTCTAAAAATAGACTTTTTAAAACTGTCGGACCGGGGCCAAATCAATATTCGTGACATTTCATAAATATTTTTGCTAAGCCTTTTGAACCGGGACCAAATCAATATTCTTGACATTTTGTAAATATTTCCTAAGCTTTTTGAACTGGGACCAAATCATTATTCTTGTTTTGTAAATATTTCCTAAGCTTTTTGAACTAGGACCAAATCATTATTCTTGTTTTGTAAATATTTCCTAAGCTTTTTGAACTAGGACCAAATCATTATTCTTGTTTTGTAAATATTTCCTAAGCTTTTTGAACCGGGACCAAATCAATATTCTTGACATCACAAAATGTTTTTCCTAAATGCCAAAAATGCGACACAAATGTCATTATTTCGCCGTTAGCGGCGAGAGACACCAACAAACACATTTGGCTTAATGGGAAGAGCAATTAGAAAGTTATTAATGAAGAGGCAGTATACGGTGCGATTGAACAACCCGACAGCTAAGGACTTTGTGTTATTTGATTGTAGAGCAACATGTGCTTTCATCAGCGAGAAGTTTTCATCCAAGTTCGAGCTTTGGGAATTTCCAAATTTATGGCATTTGCCTTAAAAAGGCATTCTGGCCTCCCTGTTCCGGGTCGGGAACTCGTTCGATAATTTGCTGGTGACGGCGTATAGACCAGGGATGGGCGGAATTTCCGATTTCGGAATTCCGACACTCGAGCTTCGACATTCGGGCTCGAAATTCCGAGATCCGAATTCCAAGTTCCGAAATTTTAAGGAAAATTCGGATCTTTTCGGAAGTGTTACCCAAAATTTTTGCAAAACAAAATAACAATTTGTACCGCTTTTTGATTTGGAAACAATTGAGTAAAAAATTCAAAATTTTCTCGGCGGCGCCTATCGGTACCGCCGACCCCCTCCCCCTCCCCCTCCCCCAGAATACCTGTATGATGTAGAGTGTTTTTGATTCAAAAATTGATTTATTTAAGTAAAGGTAATATATTTAAGAAAATTTTTTAAAACTTCCGACTTCCGAAAAATTTTGAGGTCGTCGGCGTCCATCCATGGTATGAAAAAGGTAGGTATACCCCATCCCGGTGGCTATTCTTTTGACCACGACGGCATATCTTTTATTACTATTTAAGAATTCGCCAATAAAAAGTAAAAAATTGCTTATTTGAACTTCCCTTAAAATTTAATATTTTCCATTAATTATATATTTTTTTAATTTGGTATTCACAATCTTTTTATAAAATGTCAGGAATATTATTGATTATGTGAAGATAATTATTAAGAATATGATTTATCTAAATAATGCCCATTCAATAGTGGGCTTTCATTTATTACTTTCAATCATTTTTATGAAAGCTAAAAATATTATTAATTGTAAAAATTTGAAAATGTTGAGAGAATTCATTAACACAAAAATAATCAACAAGTTTTGCATTTCGAATTTTCCGTTTAAATTATTAAATTAATTAAGAGTATATAATGCCCCTAAATTCAGAGATTTCTTGCCCAAATAAAATGGAAGAATTTTGGATTTTAATTTTGTTGGCATTTATCGCAACAAATTCAGTGGACAAAGCCGAATCCGTAAAATTGGAGCTTAAAACATTTGATGAAATATTTGGAGAAGGCTGGTGGGACAAAGGTGAAGCCGAAGATTTGAAAACGCCGGCGCCAACAAACTTTGGACAAAATGTCCATCACCAAATCGACCGGCAGAACACCCAAATTGGACAAATTGAACCCAATTCAACTGATCAGAATCCTCCTCTCACAGAGTCTGATCATGCAAAAAATGAGCGAAAATGTAAAATTATTGCCGAATTCCATGCCATAAAAGAAGAATTAAAGCAAAAAAGCAAATTTCCTTGGAAAGCAAGAATTCAAATTGAGGAGAAAATTGCTAAACATTTGAAAGTCAGTCGCTCAAAAATATATAAATGGAAAAAAGAGTTTGGCATAAGTCAAAGAAATCCAAAAAATGAGCGACAAAATTTGATTAAGAAATTTGATCAGAGAAAAACCGAATTAACGCGGGCCGGATTCAAAAACTCGTATAAGAAAGAAATTGATCAAACTGTTGCAAAAGAGTTGGGCCTCAGTTTTACAACAATTTACAGATGGAAAAGTAAACTTGGCCATACCAGTGAGTATTTCGAGACCAAATTTATTATTTAATTATTATTAATTAAATTCTTTTACAGAAATCAAACCATAAACACTCCCACAGCGAACAAAAGAAATTGATGAAACGTTATTATGAAATTAAGGTACAAAAATCCTGAAATTAGACGATGAAAAATTGCCAAAATGTTGAAAATTGGAAGAGACACTTTGCGTAGATGGAAAAAGCAATTTAACCAACAGCAATTGCATCCAAATTCTGTCGATTCTGTGGAAGAGAATGCCGTGGCAAATGTTCAGGAAATTGAGAGCATTTGAATGAAGAGTCTATGATTTGGAAAAAAGCGATTGGCATTTACTCTAGAAACCCCTTTTTCTGGACTTTGAAAAAAATGGCAAAAAACAGATGCTATATATCCTTTTCTATGAAAAAAATTACATAATTTTTCCCCCAATTTTGACGTAAATTCGTTTTATTGATCATCCGATGCAAAAAGGTATCCACGAAGGCCGAAAAGAGTTTCCCCTCCCAGGGATGTCCATGGATACAATTTTAAATCCGTATTCGGATTATCCGTGCCTTTTGAATCCGTATCCGTTTGTATCCGTCTCATTTTTTGAAATTCATAATTCACTTTTAAAAATAAAAGTTGTTATTTTTGCTTCAACGGTCTTCTTCGCCCTATTTTAAGCTTTGGAGTGGGGAGGGGGGGGGGGGGGGAAGAGGTTCGGCGGTGACGATCCTGGCTTCAGGTGGTTCCATCAGTAGTTGACTAAAAATTCGTATTTTTAGACATTTCGACCCACGTAATGATATATAATACCTGAAAAAGTACAAAATTTGAACAATTCAAAAAATCTGTAATTTTTCGAGGCAAGCCTAAAATGATTCTTTTTTTTTAGCAAAACGGATAACGTACAGGTCTAAAAAGCATTTAGAAGATGAAAATTCGAAATGTCTAACAAGTTTGAAACATTTATTTGTAATTCACTGTCGAAATCAACTACTGTCGGAACCCACCTGATGCGGTGGACGGGACCGGTTCCGGGACGCGGATATCCGCAGATTGACTTTCAAATCCGTATCCTTCTGTATCCGTCCCATTTTTAAAATTCCATATCCGGATAATCTACAATATGCGGATATCCGTGGACATGCGTGACCCTGCTTACTGGCCGCCGAAGTCGAGAGTGCGGTGTTTTGGCCAATATAAATCTGTTAACCCTCGCTATGGACGACCTTGTAATCTGGGTATCAATAACATATTCAGACTTTTTCGGAGACCTAAATATTTCGAAAATGTTGACTAAAAGGTTCCTCACTATTAATTTTTTTTTTTGATGAACAGCATTTTTCAAGTGCTGAAGAAATGGATTCATACCACATTCCGTTGAGCGATGAATATGAACAAATTGTAAGCATAATTTAATGAATGCTTTTTTTTTTTTTGAGTTTTTGGTCATTTTTGACACTTCTGTAGCTCCGTTAGTTTAAACTTTAAACCAATCTGAACAATTCTTTTTTTGTTCTATTCAGCGTAAAAAAGTGAACAAATTTCATTTCAAAGTTTTAAAAAACACAAAAACTGATCGTAATCAACAAATGTAAATTGTATTAAATACTGAAAATACAGCGAATCTCCATTTATTAAGCTTTATTTGATGTAAATAGCACAAGTTTGAAGAGGGTTATGAATTTTGAAAGGTTTATTCAAATTTGAGGGAGCGGATTTTGACCAAATATAAATTTAAGGTCCAATCTCAGAAAACCTTATAAAATGGTTTTTTTTTGCAAATTTTAGTGTGGGGTTATTTCGCTAAATTAATTTACGTTCTAAAAAAGGATGCAATTACTGGGGATGGACTAAAAAACTTTTAGGCGAATTTTCCTAACTGAATTCACTAAACTCTTTTTTCCCCCGGCGGCGCCTATCGGACCGGACCCGTTCTATTCGTAAAATTCAAAAAATTACCGCATTTTTAAAATTTTTTGGTTGTAAATCTGCTAACAAATTGAGTCAAAAATTCAAAATTTTCTCGGCGGCGCCTATCGGCACTGCCGACCGCCACCCCTAGTAAAGCAAAATGCGTAGAATAAAACTTTTATTAAAAAAATTTAAAAAAATCGGAAATTAAGGCATTTTGTTATGTTTTCTAAAATTTTTTGGTTTTGTACAAAATTTTGGGTTTTGTCAACCCAAAAAATACCAAAACCAAAAGAAACCCAAAAATTTGGTTTTGGTTTTGGTCAACTTGGGCAAAAACCAAAAGAAACCAAAACAAAATTTTGTACAAAATTTTGTTTGGGCTGAGTTGCCGGTCTCTAGTAAAAACATCAAAACGGATGAGCGCAACAGAATGGGAAGGCCTCCTTTGAGTGCACTTGGTTCTATTAAATCAACTCCGATTTGACTTGTCCCCAAACCCATAATTACTTCCTTACCAACCAAATTTGCTCAAAATGGTGAAAAGTGTAAATAAATATGCTATTTAATAATTGTTCGAGCAATTCTACATTAAATTAAGGCTTAAAAAATTTCCACGTTTTTGTGTTTTGGACATGGCAACACCCTGGTCTCACGGGCATAACTCAATTCAAACTCATCGTAGCCGAACTGCTAGCTCAATAGAAAGCCCTCACAAAGGGAAAGTTCCCAAGTGCCCGTGGAGTTTCGGGATGAAACCCATAAATTGAAACGGAGCCTTCAACTCCCCCCCCCCCCCCCCCCCCCTCCTTAACAATTGTATTTGAATTTATTCAATGGGGTTGCCAAATTGGTTGGGGTTTGTCGGACTTAAAATAGTCGGGGAAAAAATTAAAAAATCTTGAAATGGTCCAAAAGTTTATGAAAATACAAAATGAGCAGCGTTCTACTACGGACACAGCCGAAGAAATGCTTAACAGTTTTGTGTTTTTTCACATCACTGACCATTCATTCAAATACTTCCCGAATTCGAGTTCCCAATTTCCTGAACATTTGAGCCAGCATTTTCTTCCACAGAATCGCCAGAATTTGGATGAAATTGCGGTTGTTTAAATTGCTTTTTCCATTTATACAAAGTGTCTTTTCCAATTTTCAACATTTTGGCAATGTCCTTGTCTTTAATTTTAGGGGTTTGGTCCTTAATTTCATAATAACATTTCATCAATTCTTTTTGTTCGCTGTGGGCGTATTTATGTTTTGGTTCTGTAAAAGAATTTTAATTAATAAAAAGAAATAATAAAATTGGGTCGAAAAACTCACTGGATTGGCCAAGTAGACGTTTCCATCTGTAAATTGTCATAAAACTTAGGCCCAACTCTTTTGCGACAGCTTTATCAATTTGATTTGAATAAGCGTTTTTGATTCCGCCCCGCTTTAATTCGGCTTTCTTTTGATCAAATTTTTCTACCAAATTTTTTCGCTCATTTTTTGTCTTTTTTGAACTTATGCCAAATTCTTTTTTCCATTTGTATATTTTTCTGCGACTGACTTTTAAATGTTTAGCAATTTTCTTTTCAATTTGAGTCCATTCTTTTGTTGAATATTTTCCTTTTTGCTTAAATTCGTCTTTTATTGAGAGGAATTTGTGGATAATTTTACGTTTTCGCTCATCTTCAGCAATATTTTCATTCTGTTCATCACTATTATTGGCATTTTCAGAGTGATCAGACTCTGTGAGAGGAGGATTCTGATCAGTTGAATTGGGTTCAATTTGCGGCGTTTTCAAATCTTCGGCTTCACCTTTGTCCCGCCAGCCTTCTCCGAATATTTCATCAAATGTTTTGAGTTCCAATTTTACGGATTCGGCTTTGTCCAGTGAATTTATTGCAAAGAATGCCAGCAAAATTAAAACCCAATATTCTCCCATTTTATTTGGGCAAAAAATCTCTGAATTTGGGAAGATTTACCTATATGAATTTCCAAATATTTAATAAACAGAAATTCGATATAGAAAAAAATTTGTCAATTGTTTTGTTTTAAAGAACTCTAAAAAAATCTTAAAAATAATGTATTCAGTATTATTTAGCTTGAAATGATTGAAAGTAATAAATGACAGCCCGCGATTGAATATGAATATTAACATAAATCATTTTTTGCCTAAACCATTTGAACCGGGACCAAATCAATATTCGTGACATCGCATAAAATGTTTCTCTATAATATTATAATTTTATAAAAATAGCGATCGATTATGAATAGCCAAAGAAAAAAACGGGGCAATAACATCACCAACCTAACGGTGCTGTGTAATCTCGACAGTCAACTATTTCCGGGAGCGTGATACGGGAATTTAAAAACCGGGTGCGGAATCCCAAATTAACGGGGGCCAAAGCGGTAATTCCGTATTTATCCCGCGGGAGTCCTGCCTGCCTCTTGTTCCCACATTTTGTCACAAACTCGTCTGGGGAAAATTGATCAAAAACTTATGTTTTCCTGAAATTATATATCAATCGACTGCTCTCATTGAGAGAAATTGAATGGAGTCAAAATTATGATTGGGAAACAATTCTTTAAGATCAGTGAGTTTTAAAAAATTGGTGGCTCTTGTTGATGATTTTCTGAATCGCGCGCGACCCGCTGGAATCCTTCGCTCATCCGCTTACCACATGCACTTTTAATATTTATCCATTTTAAAAGTATCTTTAGGATTGCAATTTCTTTTTAAGTGTTGTATCTTTTTTAAGTCCATGATCATTCGAGAAGAGCAACATGCCAATTACATCAAAAAATTGCTGTCCTTGTGAACGGCTCTCTCATTGAAGTCGATCAACAAACAGGCATTTACCAACCAATTCAAATCAAAATCATGGCATTCTCTCAAGCCGGAAACATTGAAGTCCAAGCGATAGAACTCACACCTTTCACCCAATTGCTCTAACAAATTTCACCGATATTTGCCGAGAACAGTTAAACCCAAATTTGGCCCTGTGCTTCCCAAGTCCCAAAAACCCACTGAAAATCGAATGGGAGGGCTGTGCGGCGAAGGTGTCGAACAGTGATGCGTGATAAAGTTTATCCCGGGGAAATGAAATGGTGAACATGAAAATAGTGTTTATATACCCGAGCTTACGCAGAAATGCTTGGGCAATTAATGGACTATGTTCTTTTACTACAAGGTTAAATAACCACCAGCATTATTATTTATTGCAAAGTTTCATCTTGGATCAAAGAGCTAACAAAGATTTCATAATAACCAAAATGTTTGCAAACAACAATTGAGAGCTCAACATAGCAATATTATTAATGTTATTGATAAATATGTTTTTGTTGATGTAAAATCATTCTTCTACCAAAAAGAACATCAAAAAATCATTTTATTTTGAAGGATGATTTATTAGCAAGGGGAATTTTTTTGAAATTGAAAAAAGCAATTTTTATGGCCTTCAATTTAATAGCATTTTTCTAAAGAAATTTTCGAAAAAGAGCCATTTAATTCAATTTAAGCTAATAACAATTTTTCAAGTCTAAGGGTATTCGGGGCGGAGAGGACGATTATGACGACCAATTTCGAATCGAACATTTTGTCGAAAATTTAAACATTTCTAATAATCAATTTTAGCCTCAAAATCATTCAAAGAGCACAAAATCATAACAAAATGTAATTTATGATTGAATTCTTGCTTTTTGAATGAATTAATTTTTGGAAATTATTGAATTTTCAAAAAAATGTTCGAATTATGGTCCGGAGTTCAAAAACTGGTCAAAATGTGTGTCAGAATCGCATTTACGCCCCGAATACCTTCAAAAATTCAAAATTTCTCGGCGGCCTCTGACCCCCCCCCCCCACCCCCAACCCAGAAAGCACGCAAAATCCTCAAAAAAAAATTCGGATTTTGAAAATCCCTTAACAAAAATGAATTTTGTCGAAAACCGAAAAGCACAAAATTTCGTTAATTTTTTTCGTTTGGCGAAAATGTCAGAGCAAAGCGAAATTTTACTTTTCCTCCAAGGCGAATTTATTTATTTGGCTATTCACAATCGATCACCATTTTTATAAAATGATCAAATTTTAAGAAAAAGCTTTACGAAATGTCAGGATATTGGTTTGGTTCCGGTTCAAAAGGTTATGGAAAAATATTTATGAGATGTCAGGAATATTGATTTGGGTGAGATAATTATTATGATTTATATAAATAAATGCCCATTTAAATTGTGGGCTGTCATTTATTACTTTAAATTATTTTTTTATCAAAGCTAAACAATTTTTACTTATATTGTAAAAATTTGTGAATATTATATTCTTTAATTTAAGAAAATTTAAAAATGAAATTTTGGATTTTAATTTTGGTTTTATTCTTTGTGAAAAATTCACTGGACAAAGCCGAATCTGTAAAATTGGAGCTCAAAACTTTTGAAGAAATATTCGGAGAAGGCTGGTGGGACAAAGGTGAAGCCGAAGATTTGAAAACGCCGGCGCCAACAAACTTTGGACAAAATGTCCATCACCAAATCGACCGGCAAAACACCCAAATTGGACAAATTGAACCCAATTCAACTGATCAGAATCCTCCTCTCACAGAGTTTGATCACTCTGATAATGCCAAAAATAGTAACGAACAGAACGAAATAATGAAAGACAAAAAACGTAAAATTATCGACAAATTCCACGCAATAAAAGAAGAATTAAAGCAAAAAAGAAAATTTTCGGATAAAGAAAGGGTTAAAATTGAGGAGAAAATTGCCAAACATTTGAAAGTCAGTCGCACAAAAATTTATGAATGGAAAAAAGAATTTGGCCTAAGTCAAAAAAGAAAAATGCCTAACATTGAGGAGAAAAAAGATAAACGTAAACATTTGGTAGAGAAATTTGATCAAATGAAAGCCGAGTTAAAGCGAGACGGATTCAAAAGTTCATATAAAGGCGAATTAGATAAAACTGTCGCAAAAAAGTTGGGACTCAGTTTTAGAACAAAGCAAAAATGGAAACGTCAACTTGGCCAAACCAGTGACTATTTTGAGCCCAATTTAGTTATTTTTTATTTTATTAATTAAATTCTTTTACAGAACCAACCCATAAATACCCCCACAGCAAACAAAAGGAATTGATGAAACTGTTATTATGAAATTAAGGACCAAAATTCTAAAATTAGTGATAAGAACATTGCCAAAATGTTGAAAATTGGAAAAAACACTTTGATTAGATGGAAAAAAGCAATTTAAACGACAGCAAATTGCATTCAAATTCTGTCGATGGGACATTCTGTGGAAGAAAATGCCGCGGCAAATTCAGGAAATTGAGAATTCGAATTCGGGGAGTATTTAAGTGGTCATTGATTTGGACCAATTCTGTTAGCAATTTCTTTCTATTTCTTCGGCTGTCCGATCGCTGTTGATTTTTTATTTTCATAAACTTTTGAACAATTTCTTTGAGCATTCGAACATTCAAGCATCAGTTTTATGCCTCCCGCAAATTCATTTTATCTTTAATATTCGAAAACCGCTTTTGACGAATACTAATCAGATGGATTAAGAACGACATAACCGGATAAAGTTTTTGAATTCGGTCCGTACGCCCCGGCAGCCACTCTTTTTCTGAAATTTCGATGCATTTTTATGAACACCAAAAAAAAAGCTTTTCCTCAATTTCCAACCAGAAAAATGGTTGAAATTTCAAAAAAAAAAAAGCCGGCATTGACAGACACGAAGCTGCAAATTGGGAAAGCATCGTGAGGGGACTCCCCCGACCCAGGGCCCGGGTTGCGGTTTCCCCCAACGTTTCCGTCCCTCCCCCCCCCCCCCCCCCCCCCGTTCAACACCGTTCCCTGTCACCACCACCCGAACGACTCTGGACTGGCAGTTCAGCAGCTTTACTATGAACGGCCATCAACTCGTTCACCATCAACTCGTTCCCCACCATCAACTCGTTCCTTTTTTATCAACTCGTTCCCTTTTCATCAACTCGTTCCCCTCAATAAAAATGGCTTTAAACCCCCAAAAAGTCTTCATAACTCGTGCGAAAATACGAAGCCAATCTCGGTTGTTGCGTATGTCAAACCCCTAACCCGAATTCGAACAATTGGTGAGAAAAAAAAATTTTTTCTAAAAATTTTTTTTTGTTAAAGTCGTTAAAAAGTTATTACTAGGGGGTTTTCGGGTCGTAGGGTTACTATTTTGACCCGGTTCAAGACCCCGGGCCCGGTTTCGAAAAATTTTGAAAAAAAATTTTTTTTTTTCAAAACGATTTTTTGTAACAAAATCCTTCAAAATCATATTTGTTCGATCTTCCGTTCGTCCTTACATCCATTTTAAAACTTTCCACGACTTTAAACAACAAACAAAAAAATTTCAAAATTTTTTTTTTTAATGAAAAAAAAGTTTTTTTTTCGACCAATTGTTCGAATTTTGGGTCCTGAGTCCGATTTACGCAAAGAAAAGGTTTCGCGTTCTGCGCATGAGATTTGTACGATTTTTTAAGTTTTTGTCATTATTAAAGGGAACGAGTTGATGAAAAGGGAACGAGTTGATGAAAAGGGAACGAGTTGATGAAAAGGGAACGAGTTGATGAAAAGGGAACGAGTTGATGAAAAGGGAACGAGTTGATAAAAAAGGAACGAGTTGAGGAAAAGGGAATGAGTTGATAAAAAGGGAACGAGTTGATGAAAAGGGAACGAGTTGATGAAAAGGGAATGAGTTGATGAAAAGGGAACGAGTTGATGAAAAGGGAACGAGTTGATGAAAAGGGAACGAGTTGATAAAAAAGGAACGAGTTGAGGAAAAGGGAATGAGTTGATAAAAAGGGAACGAGTTGATGAAAAGGGAACGAGTTGATGAAAAGGGAACGAGTTGATAAAAAAGGAAAGAGTTGATGGTGGGGAACGAGTTGATATTTTACCCTTTACTATATGGACTAAAAAACGCGAAATATGGACTTCAAATAAAGACTAAAAATCCCAAAAGTATGGGCCCAAACCCCAAAAAGTGCAAAAATATGGACTGAAAAATTCGCTAAAACTGACTAAATTTAGTCAATTTTCCGTGAAAACCTTCAAAAGTTAATTTTTTTACATGTTTTGGAAAAATAAAAGATCTAAAATAATAAATTTTTTGTAAATCAATTATAAATATTAGTCTAGATATATTTGCATGGAATTATTGTTGTTTTACTTTGTTCAATATTTTATTAAGCGTTTTATTCACAAAATACGTTGTATTTCAATATCTGTGCGTGAAAAAAAATTTATTCAAAAAAACCCTAGCCCGTGCACGGGCCCGTGTTTTTGCCTAACACGGGCTCTTACACGGGTTTTTAGCCTGGGGTAGCCTTTGCCCGTGTCATTTAAAATCTCCATCTCTAGTTAAAACATGGAAATCCCAGCTCTAGCCATCAGCTTAAATGCAGAAAATGGATGGCAACGACTGAAACCGCCAATATTTTTTTTATTTTTTTATTAACCCAAAATATTTGAACAATTCGAACAAAAGGTCCAAAAGTTATTTTAAAGTAAAGATTTTTTGGGGGTGTAGACTCCGGATTCTGCGTGGCCGCCGTAGTCGAGTATGCGGTACTTTGCAACAAGTAAAATGGAAGATTGGTAATGAATTTTATACAAAGAAATTCAAATACTCCCCGAATTCGAGTGCCCAATTTCCTGAACATTTGCCGTGGCATTATCTTCCACAGAAAGTCCATCGACAGAATTTGGATGAAATTACTGTCGTTTAAATTGCTTTTTCCATTTATACAAAGTGTTTGTTCCAATTTTTAACATTTTGGCAATGTCCACATCTCTAATTTTAGGATTTTTGTCTTTAATTTGATAATAAAGTTTCATTAATTCTTTTTGTTCGCTGTCGGAGTATTTATGGGTTGGTTCTGTAAAAGAATTTTGAATTAAAAATAAATAAATTGGGTTCAAAATACTCACTGGGTTGGCCAAGTTTACGTTTCCAATTGGAAATTGTTCTAAAACTGAGACCCAATTCTTTTGCGACAGTTTCATTTATTTGATTGTAATAAGAGTTTTTGAATCCGGCCCGCTTTAACTCGGCTTTTCTCTGATCAAATTTCTCTATTAAATTTTTTCGATCATTTTTTGTCTTTTTTGAACTAATGCCAAATTCTTTTTTCCATTTATATATTTTTTTGCGATTGACTTTTAAATGTTTAGCAATTTTTTCATCAATTTGAGTTCTTTCTTTCCTCTGGAATTTTCCTTTTTGCTTTAATTTGTCTTTTATTTCGTGGAATTTGTCGATAATTTTATGTTTTTGCTCATTTTCAACTGAATTGAGTTCATGTCCAGAGTGATCAAACTCTGTGAGAGGAGGATTCTGATCAGTTGCATTGGGTTCAATTTGTCCAAATTGGGTGTTCTGCCGGTCGATTTGGTGCCAGGAAAATTCGACAGTGAACGATTTCGACAATGGCTGATTTCGACAGTGAACTATTTCACCTCCTTTTGATCTTTTTCAGACTTTTTCGACAGTGACAGATTTCGACACTGGACGATTTCGACAGTTAACTATTTCACCACCTCATTTCGAACGCACATGTATTTTCTCAAGTTTCATTGTCCTTGCGGCAGCAGGTGCTCGATGGGCTTATGTTCCTACGAGCCTGGTAAAAATTCCGGGAGCGGAAAACGGGAGTTCGACATTCACCGAGGGCGAGAATCCCGTATTTCCCACGGGAGTCGAGTCCCGCCTCCGCCTGGCTCTTGTTTCCACACTTGTCTTCTTCAATCATTTTCTTGCACTATGGACTCGTTCGGGAAAAATTGAAAAAAAACCCAACCAAGCGCCGCCATTCTGCGATGATTCAATTGGGAAAAAGTGATTATTTTAGTGAAAGCATCACAAAAAGGGGGGACACATAAAGCATAAACCATTTTTCATAAACCATTTTAAATGAATAATGTTCAAACAGATTCAATCGGCAGTTAATGTTTTTATATCTCATTCATCGATAGAATTACATTTTATATTTTAATGGGCGCCGTGCCAGACCCAAAGTTGCGCGTTGTTTTGCAACAATTGCGTATTTCACAAACAGCTTGGATCCGTGTCGATGGCATTGGCCATTTTGGCAAAATGGTAGCCTCGGGGGCGGGAATCAAACTCCAAAAGACCCTCGCGGCGCGTTGATTATTAGCTTCACGAATTTTGGTTCCCGAGATTTTCCGTCAAAAAAATATTTCTTTTTTTTCAAAATTAATTCCGCCCACCCCTACGGCCACGGACCGTTTCAAAGGAGGGCTTTCCCTCCTTTGAAACTGCCCGTGGCCACATGCCACGCCCCGGCGTAGGTCGCCCACCGGCGGCTTGGCGATGGCATCTCAGACATTTTGACTTCATCGGCGGGCACTTCGATGGCGATGGACGGCGGCGGGGCGGTGCGCGCGCGGTCTTGGCGCCTTATAAATTGTTTATTTACAAAATAGTTTTATTATAAATATTTAAACAATACTTTCAATTCATTTAATTATTCTTGCTCGGCGACTTACCATTTCAGTAGCCGTAAGCTATCTCTAAAGCAAAAAGCAGAAGTTCCAATTCCAATCGAGGTCCAGATAATCCAGACGGAGGCGGCGTTATCTGAATCCATTTTGGTTCCGGGTGTCGAATCTGTCAATTAGGTAAATTCACAAATATTTTCCAAGCAAATAAATTTAAACTTTACCCGCTGGTTCCTTTCGGTTCATAATCTTTGAAGCCCTAAAAATTTTAAGGAAACAAAAATTTGACCATCATGCATGAAGGCGACAGGCAGACCAACAACACCAATATTAAAAACATTGATGAATTCATGAAGCAAAATTACAATGGACACCTTTTCAAATTTGGGCTCAGGGGAAACAAATTGAAATATAAACAAATAAATTTAAAACTTAAATTATTATTATATTAAAAACAAAACAAAACTTTTTTGATCAATCATCAAAACGAAAAATTGGGGGGGGGAAATGAATGTCAGTTTGGGATGAGTAAATGAAAATGAAAAGGAATATGCTGGTTTTGGCCCTGACGCTTTTTCGATGAAGCATCAATTTGGAATCGAAAATATAATCAATCGGAAGCCAAAATAATGCCCCAAAATTCCGCAAAATTCAATTTTTGGGATTCTGGCAATTTGGGAAATTTCTGGTGATTGGTTCGTTAAAAAGTTTATTTAAAATATATTATTATTAAGCATTGAATTAATTTATTTATTACATAAAATTTAGACCAAAAAGTAAATTATTTTATCTTTTAAATCGATTTATCCGCCCATTTGCTTCGGCCTTTGCTTCCGGCGACGTTTTCTAGGAAATTAAAGCAATTTTTGGAGAAAGGCAATTGTTTTGTGAAATTGATAACTAATTATAAAAAACAAATTACAGAAGCCCATTTCTCTCTATTTAATAATACGAAATGGCAAAATGTCACGCAAAATTCAAAATGTTTTTTATAACATCATCAAAAAAAAATCTCCTCAAAAAAATACCACCATTAGGGGTGCTTAACCCGCCCGGATCCAACCCCCGGATACGATCCCGAATCCTGGACACCTGGATACCGGGCCCGGATAATTTGCCCAAAACACCCGGATACCGGTCCCGGTTCCGGATACTCTTTCTTGTCCAACCCTATTCAGAATCTATTAAATTTTCATCTATCTATAGTTTTTTAACTAGAAACCGGCGGGAACAGGATTCCCGCGGGAAAAGTACGGGATTCCCGGTCCGGTTCCCGAGCTTCAACCGTTTTTTAACAAATCTGTTAACAATTGAGTCAAAATTCAAAATTTTCTCGGCGGCACCTATTGGAACGGCTCCATGACATTTCCGCCGTGTACATTTCCGCAGTGCCATTTTTAAATTTTTATCTATTTTTTAGCCAATCTACAGTATATGTAACATCAAAAATTTATTAATATATAATCAGTCATTGATTAGCTGTTGAAATTTATTTTAAAAAGCTCTACAATCGTAAGATGAAAAAAACCAAAGTACTGAAGAATATATTCATAAAAGTAAGTATTGATTATTATGAAGCAAATCTTTCCATTTTACCTAATTATCAAACTGATCTTCCTACAACATTGAATATTATTCTTCTGGAAATTCACATCAACAAAAATATTGAAATTCAATAAATCTCGTTGAATTTTTCGAGAAACGAGATTTATCGAGATTCTCGATCGAATTTCAATCGAAGAATTTTTTCGAGATTCGAGATTTTTCGAGATTCAAGATTTATCTCGATCGATCCTCAAGTCCGATCTCTAGTTTGAACCTCCAACGAATTTTTGGTGACGGGAACACAGACCAACAAACCACCAATCAGTTGCCTGACACACGAAAATGTGGTAAAGTGTCTCAAAAATACAATTTCTCTTTCGACAAAATTTCGAAAAATTTTCTCTTTCGATTTTTGACCCCACTCGGGCTTTGGTTTACTTAAAAGTCCTTTTTTTCTTAATTTTCAAAAATTTCAACCAATCAAAAACGCTTTAAATTCTCAATTTTTAGTTTCTATTGACAAGTTTGTAATCAGCGCATCAAATAAGATGGTTTTAGACAATGAAACAAATACCCGCAGGAATCTGTAATAAATCTGATCATTTGACCACTTTGGAATTTCCAAATTCTTGAAAACTTAGAAAAATACAAAAATTTTCTCTCTAAAATGCACCACAAAGAATCAACTTTTTTTTTGAAAGGGGTGCCGATGAATTGAATTTGAAGGAGCCTTCCCGCTCCCCCTATAAACTGTCGGGAAAACAATTTAAGAAAAGCTTTGAAATTGTTCCAGTTTATGAAAATAAAAAATGAACAGCGATCGTACAGCAAAGAATATTAAAGAAATTGCTCTAACAGATTTGGTGTTTTAAAATCATTGACCATTCATTCATTCAAATACTCCCCGAATTCGAGTTCCCAATTTCATGAACATTTGCCGCGGCATTTTCTTCCACAGAATGCCCATCGACAGAATTTGGATGAAATTACTGTCGTTTAAATTGTTTTTTCCATCTAATCAAAGTGTTTTTTCCAATATTCAACATTTTGGCAATGCCCTCATCACTAATTTTAGAATTTTGGCCTTTAATTTGATAATAAAGTTTCATCAATTTATTTTGTTCGCTGTGAGGATATTTATTTGGTGCTGTAAAAGAATTTAATTAGGTAATTTAAAATAAATAATAAATTTGGGCGAAATACTCACTGGTTTGGCCAAGTTCACGTTTCCAATTGTAAATTGTCATAAAACTAAGGCCCAACTCTTTTGCGACAGTTTCATCAATTTCGTGATTATAAGAGTTTTTGAATCCGGCCCGCTTTAACTCGGCTTTTATTTGATCAAATTTCTCTATCAAATTTTTTCGTTCATTTTTTGTCTTTTTTGAACTTATGCCAAATTCTTTTTTCCATTTGTATATTTTTTTGCGACTGACTTTTAAATGTTTAGCAATTTTATTGCCAATTTGACCCCATTCTTTTGCCGAAAATTTTCCTTTTTGCTTAAATTCGTCTTTCATTGCGTGGAATTTGTAAACAATTTTACGTTTTCGCTCATTTTCAGCATTATCAGAGTGATCAGTCTCTGTGAGTGGAGCATTCTGATCAGTTGAATTGGGTTCAATTTGTCCAGAGTGATCAGACTCTGTGAGAGGAGGATTCTGATCAGTTGAATTGGGTTCAATTTGTCCAATTTGGGTGTTCTGCCGGTCGATTTGGTGATGGACATTTTGTCAAAAGTTTGTTGGCACCGGCATTTTCAAATCTTCGGCTTCACCTTTGTCCCGCCAGCCTTCTCCAAATATTTCATCAAATGTTTTAAGTTCCAATTTTACGGATTCGGCTTTGTCCAGTGAATTTGTTGCGATGAATACCAACAAAATTAAATTCCAAATTTTATTAGGGCAAAATAACATCTGAGTTTATGGACATTTATAGAATCCCAATTTAAATTATAATTGAACGGAAATTCGATATAAAAAATGTAATTGAAAATTCTCTCAAATTTCTTAAACTTAAATAAAAATAAATATTCAAATTTATACAATATAATTAATATATTTAACTTTGATAAAAAATAATTGAAAGTAATAAATCTCAGCCCACAATTAAGATGGGCAAAATCTTACCCGAATCAATATTCGTGACATCTCATAAATATTTCCGAAGCCTTCTGAACCGGGACCAAATCAATATCCGCTATAGAATTAAATTAAGCGGACTAAGCACTAGAGACCGGACCCAAAACACCAAAACCAATATATATTGGGTATTTTTGTACAATACCAATACCAAAACTATTGACCAAATATTGTTTGATCAAAGTTTCCGGTCTCTACTAAGCACAGAGAGCAGTTAGACCGAATTTCAGAGGCGGCCACGTCAGAAAAGTTTTGGGAGAAACTTGAGCTGAGCTGATTGCAGAACAGATCGGAACTTTGATCCCGATCGCAACGTTGTTGGGTCAGGCACCGTTTACACAACTATGCGCGACCCTCTCAGCATGCCGGTGATCAAAATGGTTCTAATCAGAGGAGATGGATACCAGTTGACCGTCAACAAGCAGGACATCCCTGAATCTCTGCGCCAGGGACTTGGTCTGAACACTGTGCTACTGTTCGAACTGACGGGCTCGCGTCGCCACGCCCTATTGCTACCGGCCAACATTTTCTTTTGCGACTTAGTGCACAAATAATAATGCTGCCCGCAGCCAAGGGTCGTGGCAGCCTTTGTGCTATAGATAACAAAAGATTAAAATGTAAAAATATTTAACATTAATAATTAAACAATTAAAACCAAAATTTTTTTTTGCACATTTTGTGTACGAACGCGATACAACAAAAAAAAATATTATTAAAAGCATCAAAGAACCACAAAAGATAAATTAACTTTCATTCATTGAACTTTGTAAATGAACAAATTTTTGCTTTAAGTTGTAAAAAAATATTGTGGCACTTATTGTTAGACTTCAATACTTGACTCTTGCTTGGTTGCTCCTATAATATAGTTTATTTTAAACGAGGTTAATGAGGCATTGCCTTTATCTCTAATTTCCTAATATAGTTGATCGTTGTTGTTATAATCATGATTTATGCTACATAAATCGTTGGCAAAAGCGCGACGATTGTGACAATAGCTTTTGCACTTGCCTTCATGAATTCCATGGCTGTTTCAAAACCAAAGTTTGTTTATGGTTTTGACAAACAGTAGTACAAATTTTTAGAGCATGCTTTGTTCGGCAGTTGAAATTTTTTGGCGAGAGCTTTACAGAGTCGTGACACTTTTGTTTTAAATGCTAGAAAAAGTGGTTGATTAAACACTATCATTTATTATTTTAATTAATTGGAAGCATTAACGTCAGTCATTCTTCCAGTTTTTACGAAACGCCCATTTTGCAGTTTTTACGAAACGACCTAGCACCGATGGGCGGAATTCCGAGTTCCGACTTCCAAATTTCAGGAAAATTCGGATTTTTTTCGGAAGTGTTACCCAAAATTTTTGCAAAACAAAATGACAATTTGTACCGATTTTGATTTGGAAATACATAATGCCAAATCAAATTTAAAAAATCCTTAATTATATTTTGTAAATTTTTTAAAACTTCGAGTTCCGACATTAACTTTGACTTTTCAAAAGCCGAAATGAAAATCTTAAAAGTTATAGGGCCCTGCTGTGGCGAAATGTCGTTTTCCTCTAGGGCCATTAATTATAAATTATTGTAAAAATTTTTTTTCAATTGGTATCCACAATCTTTTATGTCAGAAATATTATTGATTACGTGAAGATAATTATTAAAGAATATGATTTATCTAAATAATGCCCATTCAATAGTGGGCTTTCATTTATTACTTTAAATAATTTTTTATAAAAGCTAAAAACATTATTAATTGTAAAAATTTGAAAATTTTGAGAGAATTCTTTAACACAAAAATAATCAACAAGTTTTGCATTTCGAATTTTCCGTTTAAATTATTAAATTAATTAAGAGTATATAATGCCCCTAAATTCAGAGATTTCTTGCCCAAATAAAATGGAAGAATTTTGGATTTTAATTTTGTTGGCATTCATCGCAACAAATTTCCTGGACAAAGCCGAATCCGTAAAATTGGAGCTCAAAACATTTGATGAAATATTCGGAGAAGGCTGGTGGGACAAAAGTGAAGCCGAAGATTTAAAAACGCCGGTGTCAACAAACTTTGGACAAAATGTCCATCACCAAATCGACCGACAGAATACCCAAATTGGACAAATTGAACCCAATTCAACTGATCAGCTTGGACAAATTGAACCCAATTCAACTGATCAGAATCCTCCTCTCACAGAGTCTGATCATGCCGAAAATGAGCGAAAATGTAAAATTGTCGACAAATTCCACGCAATTAAAGAAGAATTAAAGCAAAAAGGAAAATTTCCTTGGAAAGAAAGGACTCAAATTGAGGTGAAAATTGCAAAACATTTAAAAGTCTGTCGCTCAAAAATATATAAATGGAAAAAAGAATTTGGCCAAAGTCGAAAAGTGTTCAATGAAAAAAAAGAACGTAAACATTTGGTTAAGAAATTTGATCAAAAGAAAGCCGAATTAAAGCGGGCCGGATTTAGAAGTTCATATAAAAATGAAATAAATGAAATTGTCGCAAAAGAATTGGGCCTCAGTGTTTCAACAATTGGCACTTGGAAACGTGAACTTGGCCAAACCAGTGAGTATTTTGAACCCAATTTATTTATTTTTAATTCAAAATTCTTTGACAGTACCAAACCATAAACACTCCCACAGTGAACAAAAGGAATTGATGAAAATTTATTATGAAATTAAAGACAATAATCCTAAAAAAAAAATTAGCGATGAGAAAATTGCCAAAAAGCTGAACATTGGAATAAGCACTTTGTATATTTGGAAAAGGCAATTTAAACGACAGCAATTTTATGCAAATTCTGTTGATGGACATTCTGTGGAAGAGAATGCCGCGGCAAATGTTCAGGAAATTGAGAAAACGAATTCGGGCAGTATTTAAGTGGGTCATTGATTTGGAAAAATTCATTATGCAAATTTGAATTTCACTTGTTGATTGTTTTTACTAGTTGATTTGTATATTTACTTTAATGCTGGAAATAAAAAAATTAACATAAATAGTTACATTTGGCTTAAGTCAAAAAAAAATACAAAAATTAGCGAAAAAATTCATCTTCCGGGGGGGGGGGGAAGAGCAAAGAATTTTTTACCCACTTTACCAAATTAGGGAAAGAAACTTCACGGGAAGAGGGACAAATTCCCCGTTTTCCCAACCACTCCCAACCAAGACAGTCGTGGAGACTTAACCAGAGAAACAAAGGTGGGGGGTCCTCACATCAAAACTGATCATTCTCAACAATCAACCACAATCTCTACCATCTTATCGCCGAAAAAGTCTTCTAACAGTGTGTTCACTCTTTGAAGGCGCAAAGGGCAATTTAAACAACACAATTTTATCCAAATTCTATCGATGGACATTCTGTGGAAGAGAATGCCGCGGCAAATGTTAGGAAATTGAGAACATTTCAATGAAGAGTCTAAGATTTGGAAAATTAAAGCCTCATATCTTCTCCCCGGAGGGCATTTTTCAAAAATTAACACCATTTTAGTTCAAAATACGGGGGTGTTCTATCCACCCACCAAATTTCATACCGAAACTCCACGGACACCTGGGGACCTTTTTTTGGGCTAAGATTTTTAGGGTTTTACCTATTTTTTCTGCAGCTGTGTTTTGGCGAGTTATGCACGAAAACCATGTTTTTAGTCGGAAATTTTTTCGTTTTAACTCAACTGAACCAAAAAAACCTATTTTGGGATTCTAAAATAGGGGCAAAGCTTTTTCAAGTTAAAAAAACTTTTTGCCCCTATTTTTGCCACTATTTGAGTGTTTCTTGAAATTTTTAGAAAAAATGCATTAAAATTTGATTTGAAAAATTTTCATAAAAAATATAATAAAATTCGAACTTTGTTGTCAAATCCTTCATAGAATTTCGTGCTTTTTAGGCACCTATTTTGCCCTTTTTTTGCCCAAAAGTAGCAGCTCTCTTAATTTTACCCTCTAAAAACCAATTTTTAAGCCCATTATTGTTATTTTTACACCCATTTTTTGAGTCTATTTTTGCATATGAACTCGGTTTAGTACCTATTTTGGCATGTTTTCTTAAAATAAACTTTAATTCAACTCGATATGTTTTAAGTTTGAGAAAAGCCAAAATGTGCTAAAATATATGTCTCGAGTGCGGAAAGGCTTTTAACATCACAAGATTTTAAAATTTTAATGTAAAAAAATTAATCATTATGCCAAATCGGGTTTTTCCAAATCATATACTCTACATTCAAAAGCTCCCCAAATTTGAGTTCCCAATTTCCTGAATATTTGCCGCGGCATTCTCTTCCACAGAAACGAAAGGATTTGGATGAAATTTCGGTTGTTTAAATTGCTTTTTCCATTTATACAAAGTGTTTTTTCCAATTTTCAACATTTTGGCAATGTCCCCAACACTAATTTTAGGGTTTTTGCCCTTAATTTCATAATAACATTTCATCAATTCCTTTTGTTCGCTGTGGGCGTATTTATGAGTTGGTTCTGTAAAAGAATTTTAATTAATATAAAAAATAAGCAATTAAATTGGTCTCGAAATACTCACTGGTTTGGCCAAGTTCACGTTTCCACCCGTAAATTGTTGTAAAACTTAGGCCCAATTCTTTTGCGACAATTTTATCTATTTGATTTGAATAAGCGTTTTTGAATCCGTCCCGCTTTAACTCGGCTTTCATTTGATCAAATTTCTCAATCAAATTTTTTTGCTCATTTTTTGGATGTCTTCGGCTTAAGCCTAATTCTTTTTTCCATTTATATATTTTTTTACGATTGACTTTTAAATGTTTAGCAATTTTCTGCTCAATTTGAACCCATACTTTTTTCGAATATTTTTCTTTTTGCTTAAATTCGTCTTTCATTGCGAGGAATTTGTCGACAATTTTACGTTTTCGCTCATTTTCAACAATATTTTCATTTGAAGAAATTTCGTTCTGTTCTTCGCCATTTTTGGCACTATCAGAGTGATCAGACTCTGTGAGAGGAGGATTCTGATCAGTTGCATTGGGTTCAATTTGTTCAAGCTGATCAGTTGAATTGGGTTCAATTTGTCCAAAGTGATCAGACTCTGTGAGAGGAGGATTCTGATCAGTTGAATTGGCTTTAATTTGTTCAGAGTGATCAGACTCTGTGAGAGGAGGATTCTGATCAGTTGAATTGGGTTCAATTTGTCCAATTTGGGTGTTCTGCCGGCCGATTTGGTGATGGACATTTTGTCCAAAGTTTGTTGGCGGCGGCGTTTTTAAATCTTCGGCTTCACCTTTGTCCCACCAGCCTTCTCCGAATATTTCATCAAATGTTTTAAGTTCCAATTTTACTTTTACGGATTCGGCTTTGTCCAGAAAATTTGTTGCGAAGAATGCCATCAAAATTAAAATCCAAAACTCTTCCATTTTATGGGCAGAAAAAAACCTCTGAATTTAGGGGCATTTATAGAAATTCCAATTAAATTATAATTGAACGGAAATTTGATGTGAAAAAATATATCAATTGTTTTTGTGTTAAAGAACTCTAAAAAATCTTAAAAAGAATAATAATATATTCAATATTATTTAGCTTTGAAATAGGGTTGCTCCCCGACCCCTCGGGGGCGGAAAAGTCGGGGTCGGGGTTGGCCGGGGTTGACCATGTCGGGGTCGGGGTCGGGGGCGACCAAATTTTTCGGGGTCGGGGTCGGGGTCGGGGGTCGGGGTCGGGGTTCGGGGTTCGGGGTTGAAGAAAATTCTGTCGATAAAAATTTTTTTAATAAAAATTTCACAATAAATCTTCACGGGCAATCATAAAATATATTATTTTATTTTTAAATCCGTTCATCATCCTTAAAAACCTCAAGAGTGCAGAGGCTTTTTACGTTGTAAAAAAAGATCTGTGGATTGTCGTCATGTTTGACTTAGCCGCCCAACAACTCAGAATAACAATAGAAAAAAAGAGCAAAACTTAAAGACGAAAATTCTCCAAAATTTTGGGGATTGGCGCGAGAGAATTTTAGAAATTTTTTGATTTGCAATCGAAATTTAAAAAAAAATCGCCGTGTTTTTTGAAGCTTTTTAGAAGAATGGGGGGGGGGGGTGGGGTCGGCGGTGCCGATAGGCGCCGCCGGGAGAATTTTTGAAGATTTTAGCAACCCAATTTTGCTACAAAAAATCAAAATTTGAAATATTTCTGAATTAAAAATATTTAAAAAAAAGGAAAACTATTTAAAACATGATTAGAAATTGTTTTCTTCTCAATAGATGTGTTCATAAAAAGTGCTAAAAATGATTTCTGCAGACGGGATCCGAACCCCACCCGATAAACCAAAACACAGACCCACTCACCACTACACCACCTCATCATTAAAGATGAATCGTTTCAAAAGTACTTATTCTCCCCAAAAAAAAGTCCGATCTTTAGGGGTGTTTGTTCAACCCCGATCCCCGACCCAAAAAAAGGTCGGGGACGGGGTCGGGGTCGGGGAGGCCGGGGTTGGCAACGTCGGGGTCGGGGTCGGGGACGACCCCTTTTTTGGGCTCGGGGTCGGGGTTCGGGGGTCGGGGGTCGGGGTCGGGGAGCAACCCTACTTTGAAATGATTGAATGTAATAAATGACAGCCCGCAATTGAAAATGAATATTAACATAGATCATATTCTTTAATAATATTTCCTAAGCCTTTTGAACCGGGACTAAATCAATATTCCTGACATTTTGTTTTTTCCTATGCTTTTGAACCGGGGCCAAATCAATATTCGTGGCATCTCATAAATATTTCTCTATAATATAATCATTTAAAAAAAATACGATCTTATGAATAGGGCAATAACATCACCAGCCTTAACGGTGCTGTGTAATCTCGACAGTGAACTATTTCCGGGAGCGTGAGACGGGAATTAAAAATTTACCGGGTGCGAAAATCCCATTAAAATCCCTTTGGGCCCAAATTAACGGGGCCAAAGCGGCAATTCCGTATTTATCCCGCGGGAGTCCTGCCTGGCTCTTGTTCCCACATTTTGTCACAAATTCGTCCGGGAAAAATTGAAGAATATCAAAAACTTATGTTTTCTAAAATTTTATATCAATCGACTGCTCTCATCGAGCTAAATTGAATGGAGTCAAAATTATGATTGGGAAACAATTCTTTAAGATGAGTTAGAATTTTAAGTCCATTATCATTTCTCCAACTGCGAGAAGAGCACCATGCCAATCACATCAAAAAATTGCAGTCCTTGTGAACGGCTCTCTCATTGAAGTCGGTCAACAAACAGGCATTTACTAACCAATTCCAATCAAAATTATGGCATTCTCTCAAGCCGGAAACATTTAAGTCCCAAACATTAGAAACTCACACTTTTCACTCAATTGCTCTACCAAATTTCACCGATATTATCTCTGGGGTCATCATTGTTTCAACCATCTGCTCATTCTTTCAGCTGACTTTCTAAATAAGATGTTACGTCATGATTAGGGCACAGTATGGACTGAATACGCGAGAAATAACCTCACAATACTCTACGGATTTTGCCCCAGGTACCGCGGTGGATGCCTACGATCCACTGCCATCTGCTCGTCTCTTTAAACCCCAACTTTTCCCATTTTTGGGGACTTCGAACCTCTCATTTCGTTTTCATCGGACATTTCAATCAAAAAATAAATCTTTTTAAAGCAAACTCTTTTAATTTTGAATACAATCTTTAACATAGTTAGAATTTCAACTGCTAGGTTCACCGTTTCGAGCATTTGTTAAAAAATCTTGCTCGGCCTCTAAGGTTCCGCAAAACCTGTCCTTTTCCCCAATTCCTGAAAAAGTCCGTCCTCAGTCTTCGCAGAGACTCCTCGCCAGGTAGTCCTCCTCACCATCATCTTTGATGTGAGCGACAAATGATTAAAAGTCTGGTGCTCTTCGCCGACTGAGCAGTAGGGATCGGATCGATATGCTTCAAAAATGGGCAAGTATGCGCAGTATATGCTCTAAAAAACCAAAATTGCCAAAAATGCCGAAATATGCACCAAATATGCCGAAAGACACACCATGAGGGCGGGGAGGGAAGATCGAATTGTTTTTCCGCTTCAAAATCCTCTCCGCGATCGAAAGCCTCGGCTCGGGCCGGCCATGCCTCGTCCACCGGTGACGGACATTCGAACGCCATCTGCCCTACGCCTTCGCAGTTCCAACAGCGCCTTTCACTTCCGCGCGCGAAGCTCCGCTGTCCTCGTGGTTGACGAATTGGCCCACCCGCTCCACGTACCGTCGGTCCTCTCGATGCTCGCTTACCAACCGAAGACCATGTGGGGCGTATCCAGCCTCCTCAATCCACTCGGTGATTGTGGATGGCTCCGGAAATTGTCGGACAACACCGTTTTGTCCACGGCTGGTGCAACCTGAAATTTTCAAGAATGGTGTCATCGCCGCACTTCTCGCGAACCGCCTCCGGCACTTCCTGCAGGTTGACGCCCAGTTGATGATCATCCCCAGTAACCAGCAGTTTCTTCAGCGCCGGGAAGTTGGTGAGCATTGAAAGAACCTGTGCTGAACTGGCTTGGCCAGCTTCATCAAGAATTATGATTTCAAACTCAGACAAAAGCCCGCCAATTTGTTCGGATAAGCTTAATGTGCTGAAAATCAGCCTCCTCTTTTCTTTTCCCATCAAAGCCCCAGTCACCTTTCCTTTATTTGCCGTTCTGGGGGACTTTTTGCAGGCGGTGAGGTAGCGCTGGACAACCCTCTTCTTCTGAACGTTCAAGCCGTCCAGCAGATGTGGTGCGCGGACAACCGATTCCAAAAGATGATCACCGATGTGAGCAATCTCTTCGCGGTACTTGGCTTTGCCCGATCCGGCGAACAGAGCCAGCATGGGCTCGCCAGCCGATTTCGTCCATGTTTTCGGTCATTTGTTGTACTACTCGGACCACCTCGACGTTCATTGGAGCTACATAAAGGACCCGGGCCTCCACATTTTCCCGGAGGATGGCCAACATTATCCGTGTGGCCACATCCGTTTTACCCGTTTTCGGCGGTCCATCTGCTTGCAAATGCGAGGGATGGAGTCAAACATCAATCGTGTTGTTTCTCGTTGTCCCTCGATCATCCTGCTGAGTTCTGGATGATCAGCCAGCTCTTCCCAGGTCAGTTCGGGCTCTGCGCGTGCTTCAGTCCGTGCCAGAATGGACGCCACAATCTGGCCCGAGCCGACTCATCTGCCGCCATTTTGTTGTAACAGCAGCTCGATCCGTCTCTGAAACACCTCAAGGAACGGAAGGGGCTTAATTTGGACTTGTGAATTTCCCTACTTTATCAGTTCCCAATCCTCACATGCATTATAATTTTTGATCTTTTGAAAGAAACAAATATTTGTACCATCAAAACATATCCAAACTGCAGCTCCTCTCTCCTCACCATTGCCACAAAACCGTGTCCGCAGTGAAGCCTTCTCGCCAGTCGTACTGCTTCAACTCTAGCAGGTCACCGATTTGGAGAGGACGCTCCGTTGTTGCCGAAAGGAGGTCATTTCAACGGAAACGAAGTGAGGCCATGGCTCCCGTCGTCCTCCTACCGGTGCGATGATTGCTTGTTACCGCTGGATCTGTACAACAACGTAAACCCACCCCTTTGACAAATAACACTCATTTTCATTTTCATCCTCTTTCTCTTCCTCCATTTTCTCTTCTTCCATCTCTTCCACTTCACTTTGCACACTCTTCCTTTCTCCACAGCTTTCATACGCTTCTTCACCATAGTTACTCAGGTTTTCTGCCACGGATGGCTCAAGTACTTCATTCTCCACTACTTCAGCTCCGAACACTTGGTCCGGGTCCAGTCCGTTGATGACGGCAAGCGCCGCCAACTCTTGAGCCGCCGAACTCATTAATGCACAGTCCATTAAATTGGGATAATTTGCTGATTTCTATAAAAAAATAAAAATTAGTACTTAGTTTACTTTTTATTTTACGCGAAAGTTCAATTTTTCAGGTTTTCTTTTCAAAAATGACTAAAGTCAGAGTTAAATATGAATTATTTATTAAAAACAACCGAAACAATGATTTTGGGTGTTTTTTTTGGTCAAAAATGCCAAAATATGCTCAAAATGCTCAAAACCCTAAAACATGCTAAAAATATACATAAACCCCAAAAATATGCAAAATATGTTTTTTTAAACTTGACCAAAAAAGCTCAAACCAGCGCGAAAAGGCTATTTTTGGGCCGTGTACCTCAGAACATATAAGCACTGAAAATAATCCCAAACATAAAATCCGTTCGGTGCCATCGACGGCATGCCATGCTCGGCGCGTAACGGTCGGCATGCGACAGGAACTGCTTTCCTGAAACTCTTTTATATGGTCTCGATTAACCGAATGCCGGATTCAGATTTTCAAGTTTCTCTGAATTTTTTTTTAATGCTAGTTTTCATTGTTTTTACGGTCCCGTTCCGGAACCGCAGTCCCAGAACCAGAACCGGAACCGCGAATTTGGACTCGTTTTAAACCGCTTCAAAAGGTTTAGGAACAAATTCCAATTGCGGCTGTCGTTTATTACTTTCAATAATTTTTATCAAAACCAAATAATAACCGGAGTACCGTCAGAAAAAATGGAACCAGGAAATCACTGCTAGTTTTTCAGTTCAAAAAAGATATTTAAACATGTACAATCAAAAGTTCGTTTCAAATTTAAAATTTTCTGTCCGGATTTTCGGACCTTTTTGGGTCCGGCATGTCGTATTTCCATACATATTTTTGGGCAATGTGCTGAAAAACTTGCAAAATTAAAGGAAAAACTACGAAAAACATTGTCTTCATCAGTGGCGAAAATGTCAGAAGCGGAAATGTCACTTTTCTTCCAGGGCCAATTTTAATAAATTATTATTTTTTAATTTACCTATTCACAATTGATCGCTTTTTATAAAACAATGATTATTGTAGGAAACATATTTACGAAATGTCAGGGAATATTGATTCAGGTGAGAAATTATTATAGAAATGATTTATGTGAATGCCCATTTTAATTGTGCTGCCATTTATCTTCAATCATTTTTATCAAAGCTAAATAATATTTATTAATATTGTATAAATTTGTGAATATTTATTACTCTTTAAAATATAAGAAAATTTACTAAATTTTTGGTCAGAATAAGGGTAATTCTTAAAACATATTATAATACCAGACAACCCGAATTCCGAAATTTTTCCAAAAATTTTTGAGAGAAATTTTTTAACACAAAAATTGTTGACAAATTTTTTCCTTTTAAATTATTAAATTAATTGGAATTTAATATAAATGCCTCTAAACTCAGAGGTTATTTTGCCCAAATAAAATGGAAATATTTTGGATTTTATTTTTGGTTTTATTCTTTGCGACAAATTCACTGGACAAAGCCGAATCCGTAAAATTGGAGCTCAAAACATTTGATGAAATATTCGGAAAAGGCTGGCGGGACAAAAGTGAAGCCGAAGATTTGAAAACGCCGGCGCCAACAAACTTTGGACAAAATGTCCATCACCAAATCGACCGGCAGAACACCCAAATTGGACAAATTGAACCCAATTCAACTGATCAGAATCCTCCTCTCATAGAGTCTGATCACTCTGATAATGCCAAAAATAAGGAAGAACAATGCGAAATAATCAAAGAAACTTCAAGCGAAAATACTGCTGAAAATGAGCGAAAACGTAAAATTGTCAACAAATTCCACGCAATAAAAGAAGAATTAAAGCAAAAAAGACAATTTCTTTGGAAAGAAAGAGCTCAAATTGAGCAGAAAATTGCTAAACATTTAAAAGTCAGTCGCAAAAAAATTTTTGAATGGAAAAATGAATTTGGCCTAGGTCAAAAAAAGACAAAAAATGAGCAAAAAAATTTGGTAGAAAAATTTGATCAAATGAAAGCCGAGTTAGAGCGGGCCGGATTCAAAAACTCTTATTCAAATCAAATAAATGAAAATGTCGCAAAAGAATTGGGCCTCAGTTTTAGAACAATTTCCAATTGGAAACGAAAACTTGGCCAAACCAGTGAGTGTTTTGAGCCCAATTTTATTATTTAATATTAATTTTTAAAAAATTTTACAGAACCAAATGGATACCCCCACAGCGAACAAAAAGAATTAATGAAACGTTATTATGAAATTAAGGACAAACCTCCTAAAATTAGTGACGCGGACATTGCCAAAATGTTTAAAATTGGAACAGCCACTTTGGTTAGATGGAAAAAGCAATTTAAACGGCACCAATTTCTTCCAAATTCTTTCGATGGACATTTTGTGGAAGAAAATGCCGCGGCAAATGTTCAGAAAATTGGAAACTTGAATTTGGCGGGGAGCATTTGATTGAATAGTTAAATGATTTTCCCCGTGTTGTTGGGAATTAACACTGTGTATTAAATTTCTTCAAATTTTATAAATGTAAACGAGAAAACAAGCGTAAATTTGTTATAATAACTATTTACATTTTTTTAAATATTAATAAATAATATTTAGCTTTGATTAAAAAAAAGATTGAAAGTAATAAATGGACAGAACTCAATTGAAATAGGCCAATCAATATCCTACATTTTGTAAATAGCTTTCCTAATTATAATTATTTTATTAAAATGGCGATCGATTGTAAAATAGCCAAAATGAAGAATTTTTTTCTTATAAGCCGGTAGGAATTTAGAATTTTTTAACTTTGGGAAGGATTTTGTAAAAAATAAATATGTTTTTGTCAAAAGAATTTTTTACAAAAATTGGTAATCTTTGTTAAGAAAAGCATTGTTTTCATGAAAAATTTTCGGAGTCGAGATCGAGAATCTCGAGCTTCTTTCGAGCGAGACTCGAGACGAGATTCTCGAAAAAATCTCGAAAATTCAGTTTTATTCGAGACGAGATGTCGAGACGAAATTTCTCGAGATTTCAAGACGAGATCTCGTCTCGACCGGTCTCTACTTACGACCACAGCCCTGTCCTCGGCAGGCATAGACATGGATACAAATTCCGTGTCCGGATTATCCGTGTCTTTTGTATCCGTATCCGTCTCATTTTTCGAAAATCATATCCGTATCCGCTCCGCGGATATCCGCTGTGAATTTTTTCTCAATTTTTTAAACCAAAAATTACGAATTTTTTTCTCAGAAGTGCCCTTTTTTCAAAAAATCTTTAACGGGGTGCCAGCCCTAATGAGAAATAAGTTGATATCGTTTTAAGAAAAACAAAAAAAATTTACACTCATAATTTGGCACTTTTTGGGTCATAAAAGTTCACGAATATTCTGAAATAATCCCTGCTTGGTGTTGGATTTAGTGTAACAATTTCGAAACTAATACTTGAAAATTACATTTTCAAATTTTTCTTGTTCTTGCGGGATTCCTGTAAAAAAAATTAACGAGATTTTTACGGGAATCCCGTTTGAGATTCCGTGCCAAAATTTTTGCAAAAAAAGTTTTTTTTCTTAAGAATTCTGCCCAATTGAACTTCAAATTCAGCAGCCCTTTTTAGGCAAGATCAAAAACAATTATTGGGCTTTTGAAATTGTCCGTATTTCCAGACATTTTTTTTGCAAGCCAGTATTCCGGATTGCGGCCTTTTTTTTGGTTTCCGGTTACATTTCTGATACACATAAATCAATTAGAAAGCATTGGCACTGGCACAATTGGGCCAATTCCACCGGCAAACAGCGAAAGTTGGACAATATACAAGATGCTTGTTGTAAGCCAAATCCATTAATGGACGGCTTTCATTTATTTAATACAAAGATTTCATTTCTCCCATTTTATGATTGTTTGATAATTAGGGCCTGGCATTTTTATGATTTATCAAATTGGAAAAGAACGCATATATGGTTTTTATGTCAAAACGACCATTTTTTATTGCGTTATTAAGTCATATTTCGTATGATTTTATTTTTTATAAAAATTTCAATAAAATCGACTAGCCATTTTTTGATCAAAATATAATGCTAAAAAATGAATTTTTAATAAATTTAAACAATTCAAAATTTAGCTATAAATATGATATTTCCGGGGTTTTAAAGTCACATTGTAATACATATTTTGAGATTTTCAATAATTTTTTTGATATTTGTCCAATCACAAAGCTTTAACTTAATGTTAGCTTTAATTCTTCGAGATCTTAAGGTTGAAGTAAATTATTGGCGCGATCTTGTAGAGCTGCAATTTATATGGAAATCCATACATTTTTTTGTTGCGCATTTGGCACAGCATTGTATAAATGCCATAAATAGGGTTTTTAGCTTAAGTAGAACTTTTAGAGCCCATTTTATAAACCATATTTTCCATATTTCGCCATTTTTCAAAAAATTTTTAACAAAAATGCAATAAAAACGAAAAATACACCCCCTAAGGATCGACTTTTTCAAAAAGTGCACCCCTAAAAATTGACTTTTTCGCGACAAAAAATTCTGCCATCATAAAAATTAAAATTTTGCCTTCAAAAATTTTCTCTGAAATGCCTTTAACTTGCTATAAAAAATTGTATCCATATTTCGTCCATATTTTGCAATTTTTCATTCATATTTTATGGCCATATTTCGAGATTTTTTATCCATAAATCGCAGCCCTAAATAAATTATATTAAAACCGAATTGTTCAATTTGTATCATTTGAAGTAGGGTTCCTCCCCGACCCCGAGCCCAAAAAGGGGGTCCTCCCCGACCCCGACCCCCGACATGGCCAACCCCGGCCTCCCCGACCCCGACTTTTCCGCCCCCGAGGGGTCAGGGAGGAACCCTAATATACACAAATTGTTTAACGGAAACAAGAAAATTGTGGGAATAAATTCATTTGCACGAAAAATATAAGCAATTTAATTGTTTTGATAATTAAAGAATGAGTGTACTTAAATTTTTTTTAATTTCACAGTTATGTACTTGAATTGAAAATCAACATGGCTGCTGTACTTACAATCTTCTGCGTCTGGCCAGCGGATCAATTCAAAAAAGGCCGACTTCATCTCACCAAAAATGTTTTTTTTTCACATTTTAATACTACAAAATTTTACCAGCAGGTGGTAAAAACTATTCAAATTGCTCTCAAATTGAAAATTTTTTTACGCGAAAAGGCCATTATCAGCTCATTTTTATAATTTATTTAACAAAAATTTCATTTTTCCTAAAAATGTATATGTGTAATAAACAGGCAATGCCGCGAAAAATGGCGTGTGCCGCAAAGCAATGCAAATTCGACTTTGAAAGTGTGCATTTTAATGCAAATTTGAACATGGAAAATTCTTAAGAAATTTTTTTTTCAATTCCAATATCCGGAGAGATGGAATTGTGCCAATGTTAAAATAGTCTATTTTAATTTAAGTGTTTTTTATCTAAACAAAACCGTTATGGGTAAAATGGTCTTTAATTTGTCAAAAAAGTTTCAACAAATGCCAATTTCTTCACTCAGCCTTCAGGGAACGGAGATGTTTCTTGTCATCAGTCCCACGCAATTTACGTTATCCTCGCAAATATTTTTGCTAAATGAGCACCGGCCTCAGAAATCCAAAAAAAAACAAAATAATTTTTTATGGAAAAATTGTACCAAACATACAAAATTATATACTCACAATTTTGTTTTAAAAATATTTTAAACAAAAAATTTGACCAATAAAATTTTTTGAAATTTGTCAAAATCTATGCCCTTTGCAAGCAAGCACATTAAAGTTGGACGATTTTTAAAAAATAAACCCGTAGGACAAAGATGAAGCCGAAGATTTGAAAACGCTGCCAACAAACTTTGGAAAAAATGTCCATCACCAAATCGACCGGCAGAACACCCAAATTGGACAAATTAAACCCAATTCAATTGATCAGAATCCTCCACTCACAGAGTCTGATCACTCTGGACAAATTGAACCAAATTCAACTGATCAGAATCCTCCTCTCACAGAGTCTGATCACGCTGGACAAATTGAACCCAATTCAACTGATCAGAATCCTCCTCTCACAGAGTCTGATCACGCTGGACAAATTGAACCCAATTCAACTGATCAGAATCCTCCTCTCACAGAGTCTGATCACTCTGGACAAATTGAACCCAATACATCTGATCTGAATTCTCCTCTCACAGAGTCTGATCACTCTGGACAAATTGAACCCAATTCAACTGATCAGAATCCTCCTCTCACAGAGTCTGATCACGCTGGACAAATTGAACCCAATTCAACTGATCAGAATCCTCCTCTCACAGAGTCTGATCACGCTGGACAAATTGAACCCAATTCAACTGATCAGAATCCTCCTCTCACAGAGTCTGATCACTTTGGACAAAGTGAACCCAATTCTCTGATCACTCTGGACAAAGTGAACCCAATTCTCTGATCACTCTGGACAAAGTGAACCCAATTCTCTGATCACTCTGGACAAAGTGAACCCAATTCTCTGATCACTCTGGACAAAGTGAACCTAATTCAACTGATCAGCTTGGACAAATTGAACCTAATTCAACTGATCAGCTTGGACAAATTGAACCCAATTCATCTGATCAGAATCCTCCTCACGCAAAATCGGGGGTTTTCATAGTTTGGAATTTATGTTTCTCTAAATGTTTAGCTTTGGCTAACTAGCTTTTAAAAGATGCATTTGTTTTTTGATTTTTAAGTGAATAATTTTAGGGTAGCAAAAATGGGAAAATGATGGCCATTATTGATTTTCGGAGTGACTCCAAAAGATTTGTTTATATTTGCATTTATTTGGGCTAAAAAAATAACAATTTTAGTTACCTATTTATTTTATTTACAATAATATATAAATGCCAACAATTATCCTAATTTGTAAGATGAATGAGTTTTGGATTTTAATTTTGGTGGCATTCTTCGCAATAAATTCACTCGACAAAGCCGAATCCGTACAATTATTTGATGAAATATTCGGAGAAGGATGGTGGGACAATGACAAAGCAGAAGAATGGCATAAATTAACTCTTGAACAAACTTTCCCTCATCAAATCGACCGGCAGAACACCCAAATTGGACAAATTGAAGCCAATTCAACTGATCAGAATCTTCCTCTCACAGAGTCTGATCACTTTGGACAAATTGAACCCAATACATCTGATCAGAATCTTCCTCTCACAGAGTCTGATCACTTTGGACAAATTGAACCCAATACATCTGATCAGAATCCTCCTCTTACAGAGTCTGATCACTCTGATAATGACAATGGCGAGGAACAGAACGAAATTAAAGAAATTACAAACGAAAATATTGATGAAGATGAGCGAAAACGTAAAATTATCGACAAATTCAACGCAATGAAAGACGAATTTAAGCAAAAAGGAAAATATTCGGCAAACGAATGGACGCAAATTGAAATTAAAATTGCTAAACATTTAAAAGTCAGTCGCACAAAAATATATGAATGGAAAAAACAATTTGGCCAAAGTCAAAAAAAGACAAAAAATGAGCTAAAAAATTTGGTTGAAAAATTTGATCAGAGAAAAACCGAGTTAAAGCGGGCCGGGCTCAAAAATTCATATCCAAATCAAATAAATGAAACTGTCGCAAAAGAGTTGCGCATAACTGATAGAACAATTTCCAATTGGAAACGCAAACTTGGCCAAACCAGTGAGTATTTGAAGCCCAATTTTATTTTTTATCATATAATTAAATTTAATTTACAGAACCAAACCATAAACACTCCCACAACGAACAATTGCAATTGATGAAATGTTATTATGGAATTAAAGACAAAACTCCTAAAATTAGTGACTGGGACATTGCCAAAATGTTGAAAATTTCAAGAGCCACTTTATATATTTGGAAAAGGCAATTTAAACGACAGCAATTTCATCCAAATTCTGTCGATGGACATTCTGTGGAAGAGAATGCCGCGGAAAATGTTCAAGAAATTGAGAAAACAAATTTGAATTAATGATCAATGAAGAATTTTTTACATTTAAAATCTTTCTTTGTTTTTATTTACCATTTTTCTTCTAGTCGCATGCGCAACCCCCATTAAATGAACATTTTTAGTAAAATTTTCAAATTAATTTAAAATGTAACAAAGAATTATTTTTGTCAAAGATGACTTATTTTCTAACACTTTGGTCAAAAATGCCAAAATATGTAACAACAACAAAAAAACCCAAAATATGCGAAAATATGCAATGTTTAAAGCGCGAGCCATCGCCGTCGACGTGTCAGATGGCAGGCAGCACAGCCAGTGCAATAATTTGGAGTGTTGTGGCCCTCCCGCCGGGGCTCAAAAAACAGAGCTTGCATTTTTATAAAAATCAAATTCATCCAAAATTAGCAACCCCAACGTGTTTCATATTGGTTTATTTTTAACAAAAAATAAATATAAAAGAATTAAACTATCAAAGTCTTAAGTTAATTTGTTCGTTAGGCTTAGGCCTAAGCCACCTTGGCTTAGGGGTTCGTTTTGGGTTCATGCATAAATTAATTTGCACGTTTCAGAAATTTCGAAAATTGTTAGAATTCGGTGTACGAAACGGATTCTACGACCCTATAACCACCGGAACCCAAAACTTCGCTTTTGCTCTGACATTTTCGCCAGACGAAAAAAAATTAACGAAATTTTTTCTTTCGGTTTTCGAAAGAATTCATTTTTGTTAAGGGATTTTCAAAATCCAAATTTTTTTGAGAATTCTGCTTCCCTTCTGCTGGGTCTAGGTGGGCTGCCGATAGGCGCTGCCGGGAAAATTTTTTGAAGATTTTAACGATTTTCTTAAGATAATTGGCCCAAGTATTGGCGAAAATGTTTAAAATTTTAAAAATATATCCAATATTTTGAGAAATTTCTAAGCAATTTTCTTAAAGAATTACTTCAAATTTCTAAATTTGTCTGGCCGCGCTTATTGACATTGCCGGGCTGGAAGGGCTCTGCCCACGGATTCGGTGGAGGCCGTGGGTTCGAGTCCTCACCCGGGGTTTGTGGGTTTTCACTTTCTCGTGCCGAGAAGATGAGACGTTCCAATTCTGTGGTGTGGTCTCTCTTATAAGGCTGTCGATTTCAAACCAACAGAACCGAGACCGAAAACCGGCATTTTCTCGGTTCGGTTCGGTTTGAAACCGAAAGCTTCTGACAAGAAATATGACTTTTTGGCTTACCTAATTTGAATTTTGACTAAATAAATTTTATTTGAACTGACTTTAACTTTGAATTCAGCTTTTGGTTGGAGAACTCTCCGATTTATAAAATTTTTAACTTTGCCCAATGTTAAGGGAGGCCTCTTTTGTTTAGTAAGATTGGTAATATTCCTTAATAAAAATGAAACAAAACTGAAAATGCACCCTTAAAAATCAAACATTTTTTGGAAAAATTGCTTAACAAAAATGCTATTATAAAAAGGGAAAAACGCACTCCTAAAAATCGTCTGGGAAATGGGGTTTTCGAACATTGAACCCGGAAAACCAAAAATTTCGGTTTGGTTCGGTTGAACCTAAAGCTTCGGTTCGGTTTTAGGTTTGGTTCGGTTGAACCTAAAGCTTCGGTTTGGTTTTCGGTTTGGTTCGGTTGAAACCTAAAGCTTCGGTTCGGTTTGAAACCAAAAATTAAATGAAACCAACAGCTTTACTCTCTTACCCTCAGCAGGACGAGGAGAGAGGTTCTCTTCCTTTTAAAATTGACAATTAAATCGCTTTTTGAAAGAAAGTCATTATTTAACTTCCTTTAAAATTTCACATTTTTCTATTAAGCCATTCTCGAGTTATAAAAATTTAAAATAGTGATTTTTGGCCTTTTTTTAGCCTTTCCGCACTCGAGACGTGTATTCTAGCACATTTTAGCCATTTTTGGTGCATATAAATCAGATCCCTAATTATAACTAGGCTGCCCGAGGTAATAGTTTAGTTTATACGCACCCTTTTTTGAAAAAAAATAGAAAATGATTTTTGGAAATTTCAAATTTTCAAAATTGTTCGAATTCGGCTCCGGGTTTGGAATTACGAATACCACTAGAAACCAGTGGTGCCAACTGTCCTTATTTATAAGGGTTGCCGGTACTTTACGGTTATAAGACTCCAGAGGAAAAATAAATTTTAAAAATTAGGAAAACATATGTCTAGGGCTAATTTGGATCGCTGATCACGAATCTGTCAATAATATTTTGATAGGAAGCTATTTGGGCATTGGATGATTCAGTCCCAGTGTAAAAGAGACATTTCAGTACCATTAAAAAACCGATAGGGGAAAAGTTAGACAGTAAGGTGGAAAATAGCAGCCAAAGTACCGCACACTCGACTACGGCGGCCAGTAGGTGGGGCGAGACTCCGGGCTCCGGAAGAAGTCCGCGCGTGACCCGGCTGGGGGTCTCGCGCGCGCGCGCCCGCTCCGCGGGTCCCCGCGCGCTCGCCCCCCAGTGGCGCTCGTCAGACTTCTTCCTTCGCCCTCCGTCTCGCCCCACTACTTGCTCCGTCTCCGCATGCTCGCTGTTGGCGGGCCGTTACACGGCCTTTCATTATTTTGTCCGGCTTTGGTGTTTAAAAAAGTCGTTTTTCCTAAATCCCGGGGTTTTTGAAAATATTTTTATTTAAAAAATTGTTTAAAAATAGGTTATTTGATGCGCTGATTACGAATTCGTCAATAGAAAATCAAAATTGAGCATTTAAAGCGGTTTTTGAACCGGTTTAAAATTTTAAAATTAAGGAAAAAGCCACTTTTAAGTAACAAAAGCCGGATAATAAAATGAAAGGCCGTGTAACGGCCCGCCAACAGCGAGCATGCGGAGACGGAGCAAGTAGTGGGGCGAGACGGAGGGCGGAGGAAGAAGTCTGACGAGCGCCACTGGGGGGCGAGCGCGCGGGGACCCGCGGAGCGGGCGCGCGCGCGCGAGACCCCCAGCCGGGTCACGCGCGGACTTCTTCCGGAGCCCGGAGTCTCGCCCCACCTACTGGCCGCCGTAGTCGAGTGTGCGGTACTTTGGCTGCTATTTTCCACCTTACTGTCTAACTTTTCCCCTATCGGTTTTTTAATGGTACTGAAATGTCTCTTTTACACTGGGACTCAATTGGCCAATGTTCAAATGGCTTCCTATCAAAATATTATTGACAGATTCGTGATCAGCGATCCAAATTACCCCTAGACATATGTTTTCCTAATTTTTAAAATTTGTTTTTCCTCTGGAGTCTTATAACCGTAAAGGGCAGGATGACATTTCGCCCAGGCGACATTTCGCCCAGCGACATTTCGCCCAGACGACATTTCGCCCAGTAAGCAAAAATACGACATTTCGCCCATAAAAACAAAAAACGACATTTCGCCCAGACGACACTTCGCCCACGCGACAACGACATTTCGCCCATTAACCAAAAATACGACATTTCGCCCACGCATCTCGCCCACTAGCGAAACCGCAACTTAGTTGTTCATTTAAATAATAAATTTTATTTGAAGTAATTGGGCAAAATGATAACATTAAACCAAAATTACAAATTTGCAAAAAACGCTGCTGGCTAAATTTTGACAAATTATTAGGTCTATCAAATTATAGATATAGGCCTGAGTTGCCGTTTTCTATATTTTACCATCTGATTAGAGCATTTTGATAGGTTAACGGTCTTTGTAGGTTTTCATATCGGCGAGAGAAAAAAAGCGCGAAACCGGTTTAGTCAAAAAAGACAAAAAGGGTTTCGGTTTTAAACCGGTCCGTCACCTCTTCCTCTTTTTATGAATTTTTGAAATTTTTTGCCAAAATCGGCTCTTCGGGTTTTTTGGATTTAGAACCGGTTCAAAATGGAGAAATCTGTTCGATGCCAGCAGAAATTCTTTAAAATAACGGCAATCTTCTTTTTTATCTTCTAACAAATAATTATAGAAGTATTTTATGTGATTATGCGATGGCAGGCAGCACAGCCAGTGCAATAATTTGGAGTTTTGTGGCCCTCCCGCCGGGGCTCAAAAAACAGAGCTTGCATTTTTATAAAAATCAAATTCATCCAAAATTAGCAACCCCAACATGTTTCATATTGGTTTATTTTTAACAAAAAAAATATAAAAGAATTAAACTATCAAAGTCTTAAGTTAATTTGTTCGTTAGGCTTAGGCCTAAGCCACCTTGGCTTAGGGGTTCGTTTTGGGTTCATGCATAAATTAATTTGCACGTTTCAGAAATTTCGAAAATTGTTAGAATTCGGTGTACGAAACGGATTCTACGACCCTATAACCCCCGGAACCCAAAACTTCGCTTTTGCTCTGACATTTTCGCCAGACGAAAAAAAATTAACGAAATTTTTTCTTTCGGTTTTCGAAAGAATTCATTTTTGTTAAGGGATTTTCAAAATCCAAATTTTTTTGAGAATTCTGCTTCCCTTCTGCTGGGTCTAGGTGGGCTGCCGATAGGCGCTGCCGGGAAAATTTTTTGAAGATTTTAACGATTTTCTTAAGATAATTGGCCCAAGTATTGGCGAAAAATGTTTAAAATTTTAAAAATATATCCAATATTTTGAGAAATTTCTAAGCAATTTTCTTAAAGAATTACTTCAAATTTCTAAATTTGTCTGGCCGCGCTTATTGACATTGCCGGGCTGGAAGGGCTCTGCCCACGGATTCGGTGGAGGCCGTGGGTTCGAGTCTCACCCGGGGTTTGTGGGTTTTCACTTTCTCGTGCCGAGAAGATGAGACGTTCCAATTCTGTGGTGTGGTCTCTCTTATAAGGCTGTCGATTTCAAACCAACAGAACCGAGACCGAAAACCGGCATTTTCTCGGTTCGGTTCGGTTTGAAACCGAAAGCTTCTGACAAGAAATATGACTTTTTGGCTTACCTAATTTGAATTTTGCCTAAATAAATTTTATTTGAACTGACTTTAACTTTGAATTCAGCTTTTGGTTGGAGAACTCTCCGATTTATAAAATTTTTAACTTTGCCCAATGTTAAGGGAGGCCTCTTTTGTTTAGTAACATTGGTAATATTCCTTAATGAAACAAAACTGAAAATGCACCCTTAAAAATCAAACATTTTTTGGAAAAATTGCTTAACAAAAATGCTATTATAAAAAGGGAAAAACGCACTCCTAAAAATCGTCTGGGAAATGGGGTTTTCGAACATTGAACCCGGAAAACCAAAAATTTCGGTTTGGTTCGGTTGAACCTAAAGCTTCGGTTCGGTTTTCGGTTTGGTTCGGTTGAAACCTAAAGCTTCGGTTCGGTTTTCGGTTCGGTTCGGTTTGAAACCAAAAATTAAATGAAACCAACAGCTTTACTCTCTTACCCTCAGCAGGACGAGGAGAGAGGTTCTCTTCCTTTTAAAAATTGACAATTAAATCGCTTTTTGAAAGAAAGTCATTATTTAACTTCCTTTAAAATTTCACATTTTTCTATTAAGCCATTCTCGAGTTATAAAAATTTAAAATAGTGATTTTTGGCCTTTTTTTAGCCTTTCCGCACTCGAGACGTGTATTCTAGCACATTTTGGCCATTTTTGGTGCATATAAATCAGATCCCTAATTATAACTAAGCTGCCCGAGGTAATAGTTTAGTTTATACGCACCCTTTTTTGAAAAAAATAGAAAATGATTTTTGGAAATTTCAAATTTTCAAAATTGTTCGAATTCGGCTCCGGGTTTGGAATTACGAATACCACTAGAAACCAGTGGTACCAACTGTCCTTATTTATAAGGGTTGCCCTTATTTGAGGCGTCCGTCCTTATTTGGTTCTTAACAGAAGGCACTGATTTTCGCACCAAACGCCCTAGAGATTGTGACGGCACCCACTCAGCTACCGGCCGATCAAGACGTGCATGAGATACATCTATCACTGTCCATCTTCCCGAGTCGACAAGCTTTCTTGACTCCGAACTTTGAGTCATCTCTTTCGGCACAACGACATTAAGCTGCACACACCAGGTTCCACTACCTTCAATTGCACGCCAACCCAAGCACTTGGCTACAAAATCGATACTCACACCGGCGTGACCCGACGACTGGAGCCGAACGCCGTTCACGACTTGTACAAGACCGTCATAAATCAGTCGAACAGTGACATGGCCTTCCACCCGCTGTTCTACCGAAACTGAACTGACTCCACGCGCTTCCCCCACATTAACAAATTTGAGGAGCTGAAGTAATTAAAGCCGAACAATACTCATTCTTTTAATAATTAATCATTCACAGAAAAATGAATATAGCCATATTTGTTTGATCGAAAAGCTTTTTTTTTAAATCAATTTTGGCCTCAAAATGTCGTGCGACTCGGGGCTCCAACTGTGTCTCACCCATAATTACCGGATTTTCTATTAAAAATTGACAATTAAAGCGCTTTTAAAAGAAGGTCTCTATTTGAACTTCCCATTAAAATTTCATATTTTTATATTAAGCCAGTCTCGAGTTATAAAAATTTAAAATTGTGATTTATGGTTTTTTTACTTTGAAGAAATTTATTAAAGTTAATAGTAAAAGTTTTTTAAAGTAACCTGAATTAAATGGAACAATTGATAAGCAGTCACAATAACTTTGAAAAGCACAATTTAACTTTGAACTTTTTAAAGTTAATGTGAAAATCTTCAAAGTTAAAAGTTATAGAGCCCTGCTGTGGTCGAATATCGTTTTCCTCAAGGGCCATTAATTATAAATTATTTTAAAATATTTGTTTCATTTGGTTATTACAATTTTTTATAAAATGATGATTATTAAACATATTGACGAATGTCAGGAATATTATTGATTACAAGAAAATAATTATTAATGAATATGGGATTCATATAAATGCCCACTTCAATTATGGGCTGTCATTATTACTTTCAATATTTTTTTATAAAAGCTAAATAATATTTAATAAAATTTAAATATATTTATTTTTTAATTTAAGAAAATTTTTGCGCAAATGGAAGAATTTTGGATTTTATTTTTTGTGTTATTCTTACGCAACAAATTCATCTGGACAAAGCCGAATCCGTAAAATTGGAGCTCAAAACATTTGATGAAATATTTGGAGAAGGCTGGTGGGACAAAGGTGAAGCCGAAGTCGGGACCAAATCAATATCCTGACATTTCGTTGAGCTTTTTCTTAAAAATGGCGATCGATTGTGAATAGGCCAAATGAAATTTAAATTTGCCTTGCCACAGAGAAAATATGACGACAAAATTTTAAACTCAGTTAAAAATTCAATCATTTTTTGTCTGAAGGAAAGGTTGGTAGAAAAAGATTGATCGAAGAGGGGTCTTGAAGCGCGTGGCGTAGGTGGACAATCAGCACTTGGTGCTCTCAACATTCATTGGATCCTCGGTTCAAATTTGCCCTTTATTTGGATTCTGATCGGCAATTTGAGTCACCAGCTGGCTGATTAATGAACTGGAATAATTGGCTGATATTCAAGTTTAAAATCTTAACTTTTTGAATAAGTTGAAACTTTCTTTTAGGAACAAGTAGCAACCTCTCATCCTGACAGACAAATCAAAATAACGATATATTTGCCAAATTTGTAGAGGAAAAATGCGTCTGAAGCAATTTTTTGAAACGTTCATTGTAAGCCCATTCAAATTGACGATACGACAAAAAGCGGAAGTTAAGGCAACAGCTTAATTATCAAAGTTGGTAGACTTTATATTCTCAGGTTAATGAGTATTTACGTAGCCAAAATTACATCGGTCCTGCAATGTATTTGCTTATTGAAGCGGGGAAAATGCAGCAAAATGGCTTTTGTTGACAAAATTTTGAGGCGGCTTTTTTCTGCTCCGGATCATCTGCAGAGATTGAATAGTTTTCGACGGCTGAGTTGATCATTACTGATATGCGGAAGCGCATTTTGACTGAAAATGTCAAAAACTTGCTGTTTTTGCACCACAATTTGAAGCTTTATGATTTAAAATATTGACACCGAACAGTCCAGTCGTGTAGTGACCGAATTCGGTGCAAAAATGCTGTCATGCTTATTCAATGCTCACGTTTCTTCGTGTTTTATTGCTTTATCTGAAACAAAACATATTCAGAAAAACGAAAAAAGGGAGACATTTAGAGCACCAAAACCTTTTTTTGTTGTTTCATTGAAAATCATCAATTTTTTTTTTTGTGTTTTCTGGTTTTAAATCTCTTAACAAATTGAGTCAAAAATTCAAAATTGAAAGACACAAAAAACTATTTACACAGTCGGTGTTTAAACCCCAGTGTCGTGCATCTCGGGGCGCCAATTGCGTCTCGCCCATATTACCGGAATTTCTAGAAACTGTCGAAATCAACCACTGGCGGGATCACCTGACGCGGAAAAGGACATCCGGACACCATAAAATTGAATTAGTTGATTTGCTTATTTGAATATATTGTAAAATTGGCGAAATGTGGGGGGCTCCCGGAAAATGCGTCAGTGGAAAATGCGTCAGTAGAAAATGCGTCAGTGAGTATTAAAAGTCATGTAAAACATGTTTCTGGAGGTCTTTGGGTCCGAAGAATCCGATTCTTACCTCAACAAATTTCGAACCCCGGACCAGAATTCGAACATTTGGTCGAAAATTCAAAATTTTCCAAAAGTTTGGCGGCTACCAGTCCGGCCCACCACGATTGCCGATTCAGTCCAGTACGGAAGCTAAGCCTAAGTCTAGCTTAGGCCTAAGCCACCCTGGCTTGGGGTTTGTTAGGCTAAGCCTAAGACGTCAGGAGACCCGGGGAGTTTGGCTTGGGCGGGATTCGAGACACTTTACAGATTTGAGATCAAATTGGATTTTTGTAAAATTTGTAATTTTTGAAAAATTGTTCGAATTTGGTTCGAGGTTCGAAATCGGCAGAAATGGATGTTAGAATCGTAGTCTACATCCCTAAATCCGATAAAAACACTTTTTTCTCGACTTTTAATACTCACTGACGCATTTCCACTGACGCATTTTCTACTGACGCATTTTCCGGTCACCAATGTGGGGCCACAAATGTCCTATTTTTTGAGAGCCGGAATTCCGGTTTCCGGCCTATTTGATGCATTGATTACGAATTTGTCAATAGAAAATAAAAATTGACAATTTAAATCGCTTTTTGAAAGAAAGTCACTTTTGAACTTCCCATAAAATTTCACATTTTTTTATTGAGCCAGTCTTGTGTTATAAAAAATTAAAATAGTGTTTTATGGCCTTTTTTTACTTTCAAGAAATTTATTAACAGTTAATGGTAAAAGTTTTTTAAAGTAACCTGAATTAAATGTAACAATTGATGAGCAGTCACAATTAACTTTGAAAATGTAAATTTTAACTTTGAATTTTTAACTTGGAAAGCACAATTGTTAACTTTGAACTTTTTTAAAGTTTAAGTGAAAATCTTCAAAGATAAAAGTTATAGGGGCCCTGCTGTGGTGAAATGTCGTTTTCCTCCAGGGCCATTAATTATAAATTATTTTAAAATATTTGTTTCATTTGGTTATTAAAATTTTTTTATAAAATGATGATTATTAAACATATTGACGAAATGTCAGGAATATTATTGATTAGAGTGGGATACATAATTATTAAAGAATATAATTTATATGCCCATTTCAATTGTGGGCTGTCATTATTACTTTCAATCATTTTATAAAAGCTAAATAATATTTATAAAATATTCATATAAATTCAAACAATAAATACCCTAAGATGAATGAGTTTTGGATTTTAATTTTGGTGGCATTCTGCGCAACAAATTCATTGGACAAAGCTGAATCCGTAAAAGTAAAATTGGAGGAAACGCCACTCAAAACATTTGATGAAATATTCGGAGAAGGCTGGTGGGACAAAGGTGAAGCCGAAGATTTAAAAACGCCGGTGCCAACAAACTTTGGACAAAATGTCCATCGCCAAATCGACCGACAAAACACCCAAATTGGACAAATTGAACCCAATTCAATTGATCAGAATATCACAGAGTCTGATCACTTTGAACAAATTGAACCCTCAACTGAACAGAATCTTCCTCTCACAGAGTCTGATCACTTTGGACAAATTGAACCTAATTCAACTGATCAGAATCCTCTTCTCACAGAATCTGATCACTCTGGACAAATTGAACCCAATTCAACTGAACAGAATCTTCCTCTCACAGAGTCTGATCACTCTGGACAAATTAACGCCAATTCAACTGATCAGAATTCTCCTCTCACAGAGTCTGATCACTTTGGACAAATTGAACCCAATTCTACTGATCAGAATCCTCCTCTCACAGAGTCTGATCACCGTAAAATTGTCGAGAAATTCCTCGTAATGAAAGACGAATTTAAGCAAAAAGGAAAGTCTTCGACAAAGGAAAGAACTAAAGTTGAGAATGAAATTGCAAAGGATTTACAAGTCAATCGCTCAAAAATATATAAATGGAAAAAAGAGTTTGGCATAAGTTCAAAAAAGGAAAAAGAAGAACGTAAACATTTGGTAGAGAAATTTGATCAAATGAAAGCCGAGTTAAAACGGGCCGGCTTCAAAAACTCTTATTCAAATCAAATAGATAAAACGGTCGCAAAAGAGTTGGGCCTCAATTTTACAACAATTTACGCTTGGAAACGAAAACTTGCCCAACCCGGTGAGTTTTTCGAGCCCGATTTTATTTATTTTTATATTTTAATTAAATTTTTTTTCCAGCACCACAAGACTCCCACAGCAAACAAAAGGAATGGATGAAATGTTATTATGAAATTAAGGACAAAAATCCTGAATTTAGAGACGAGGACATTGCCAAAATGTTGAAAATTGGAACAGTCACTTTGTATAGATGGAAAAAGCAATTTAATCGACAGCAATTCCAGCCAAATTCTGTCGTTTCTGTGGAAGAGAATGCCGCGGCAAATGTTCAAGAAATTGGAAACTCCAATTTGGCGGGGAGCATTTGATTAAAGAGTTTGTGATATTGAAAAATCCGATTTGGCATTTTTGACATATAAAATATGATGTTAAAAGCCTCTTATTTTTGTCCTTCACTGTCCTTATTTTGCTAAATTTTTGTGGCCATCCCCTAATTTATATATATATATGTGCAGGGTATACGGAACTACACTCAGACTATTTTTGTATATGCAGTTACTACACAACTCCTAGATTTTACTTCAGATAGCAAATCGCTTGGATTGAAGGCCCAAAAGAGAGCCATGTCGTATAAAACATCGACTCCTCTCCTTGCTCTTCGCTATCCTTTGTACAAATTAAAGTGCAGATGGGAATGGTTTGGCGTTTAATTGCCTGCCTTCGGACTATAGCTTCATTTCAATATGTTTATTACAATTGAAGCATTTTTGCAGCCACAATGTTTTGTTCTCTTGCTTGGCCTTAAGCGTTAACTTCTCTTTTGAGAGCGTACACACGGACATTGCTCCCGTGCGTCGCCCTTGAAAAGGCTGTGTACCACTGGCCATGTGAAAACACTTCTCGCCATAGGTCAATACCGACAATGTCAATCGTTTGACCTTGACCTTTGGTTGTATAGCAAACACAGGGTTTATTGGAAATTACCGGCGTTCATATTTTATGCCGCCAGAGCACCTTTTCTTTCATAAACTTGGCGTGTTCGTTCAATTAAGAACCGAACTTGACCATCGAGAGCAGTGCCGTTGATAGCCCTGCCGACAATTTGTCATCAGCAAGTTGTTCAATGACAACTCGAGTTCCATTTGTAAGTCCTTCTCTGTCACTTTTGTTTATCGGCAAGACTACGGCGCAACCAACTTTATAGTCGGAGATAATTGGGTGTCCATCTCCGAATCGATGCGGCTGTTCAGCGCGGCCACTTCAGACTCAATTTCATCAATCTCAAGTGGGCGCTCGTCGAGCGGCTTGTCCGAGGACAAATACTCTCTTAATTGACCTGGCACGTTTTCAATCATCAATTCGTTGACCTCTCACATGTCTCAATGTGAGTTGCGAGAATCAACCTTGCGGAGCATTTCCTTGTCATTGCCAAGGAGTTGTAGCAAATCTGGATAGACAAAGTCTTCCAGTTCTTCACTGTTCTGCACAAGAAATTTATTGACGAATCCAGAAGTATTCTCCGGTCTCTCACAGGCCAATTTGGCGGCACATTTGCAAATATTCTTGATGGCCTTTGCCCATTCGCTGGTTTATTGTCAGTTTTATTGTTGTGAACTCAGCGAACAATGCCGATTTTTGAAAGTATGCCGCGACTTGGGCGTAAATGCTTTCACGAGGAACAACTGGCAGTGACTGTTTGAAGTCACCGCTAAAAATGACCGTTTTACCACCAAATAGCAGGTCTTTGTGCTGGCGAATAGCCATTTCTTTGCACACTCAGGTCAATCACCTCGATCACCGATTATGAAGCATTGTTATCTCGTCAATGATGATGAGCTGCGCTTCACGAATTTGTCTGGCAAAGAAACTTTCATGCGGTATGCTTGGAAGTTTGTCTAACGACACATCTCTGCCAAGACGGAGTTGTTGAGTGGGCGTTTTGCCATAGGGCAGCAGAATTGTTGCACCGCCAGAAATGTTTGAAAAAATTTTGGAAAAATAAAAAACAACGAACAGTCCAGTCGGGTTGTGACCGAATTTGGTGCAAGGGGGTCGGGGTTGGCTATAATAATTTTTAAATCCATTTATCCGTCCTACCTAAAAGTGAAGGCGATTTGTAATTGTAAAAAAATTATTAGCGGATTTCTCATCAGGTATCACTTACAAATTAGCCCAACAACTCAAATCACAATATAACCAAAACTATAAACTGTCGTAAAAACAATTTAAGAAGGCTTGAAATTGTTCAAAAGTTTATGAAAATAAAAATGAACAGCGATCGTACAGCCGAAGAAATAGAAAAAAAATTGTTAACAGAATTGGTGTTTCCAAATCAATGACCACTTAATACTCCCCGAATTCGAGCTTCCAATTTCCAGGACATTTGCCGCGGCATTTTCTTTCACAGAATTTGGATGAAATTGCTGCCGTTTAAATTGCTTTTTCCATCTACGCAAAGTGTCTCTTCCAATTTTCAACATTTTGGCAATGTCCACATCTCTAATTTTAGAATTTTGGTCCTTAATTTCAGAATAACGTTTCATCAATTCCTTTTGTTCGCTGTGGGGGTATTTATGGGTTGGTTCTGTAAAAGATTTTAATTAATATAAATAAATAATAAAATTGGGCGAAATACTTACTGGTTTGGCCAAGTTCACGTTTCCAATTGCCAATTGTTGAAACACTGAGGCCCAATTCTTTTGCGACAGTTTCATTTATTTGATTAGGATAAGAGTTTTTGAACCTGTCCCGCTTTAAATCGGCTTTCATTTGATCAAATTTTTCAACCAAATTTTTTCGCTTCAATTTTTGGATTTTTAAGGCTTAAGCCAAATTCTTTTTTCCATTGGTTTATTGTGCAAACATTTACACCAAATCTCTCAAGCGATTTCTTTGTCTATTTCTTTGCATGATTTTTTGTCCTCACCGGAATTCTCACTTTCCATTTGCATTAATTTTTTCACAATTTCAAGCTTTTTATCATCCGAATAATTTGTCCCCTAAAAAAAGTAAATTATTTTTTGTGTTGATTTGAATTGGGAGAGTTGAGAATAATTATGAATTTTATACCCTTTTTTAGTTCAACAAACCTAACTTATTTAACCTATTTTAGCAAACACTGAGAATAAATCTTACCGATTTGGCCAAGTTCGCGTTTCCATTTGTAAATTGTTGCCAAACTGAGGCCCAACTCTTTTGCGACAGTTTCATCAATTTCTTCCTTATAAGAGTTTTTGAATCCGGCCCGCTTTAACTCGGCTTTCATTTGATCAAATTTCTCTACCAAATTTTTTCGCTCATTTTTTGTCTTTTAGATATTTGACTTAGGCCAAATTCCCTTTTCCATTTATATATTTTTGAGCGATTGACTTTTAAATGTTTAGCAATTTTCTGTTCAATTTGAGTTCTTTCTTTCTGCGTGAATTTTCCTTTTTGCTTAAATTTGTCTTTAATTGCTTGGAATTTATCAACTATTTTACGTTTTTGCTTATTTTCATCAATATTTTCTTCTTTCATTATTTTGTTCTGTTCTTCCCCATTTTTGGAGTGATCAGACTCTGTGAGAGGAGGATTCTGATCAGTTGAATTGGGTTCAATTTGTCCAAAGTGATCAGACTCTGTGAGAGGAGCGTTCTGATCAGTTGAATTGGGTTCAATTTGTCCAATTTGGGTGTTTGGCCGGTCGATTTGGTGATGGACATTTTGTCCAAAGTTTGTTGGCGACGTTTTCAAATCTTCAGCTTCATCTTTGTCCCACCTTTCTCCGAATATTTCATCAAATTTTTTATGTTCCAATTTAACTTTTACGGATTCGGCTTTGTCCAGGGAATTTGTTGCGAAGAACGCCACCAAAATTAAAATCCAAAATTCTTTCATTTTATTTGGGCAGATAATCTTTGAATAAGTTATGATTTATATGAAATTGCAATTAATTTTTTAATTCAAACGGAAATTTGATATGGAAAAATTTGTTAATCATTTTTATGTTAAAGAATTCTCCCAAAATTTTACAATATTAATAATATTATTTAGCTTTATAAAAAAAAATATTAAAAGTAATAATGACAGCCCATAATTGAAATAGGGCATTTATATACCTAAATCATATTCTTTAATAATTATTTATCAATATCCTGACATTTTGTAAATATTTCCTAAGCCTTTTGAACCGGGACCTAAACTAATATTCCTGACATTTTGTAAATATTTTTCCTAAATCTTTTGAACCGGGACCAAATCAATATTCTTGACATTTTGTAAATATTTCCTAAGCCTTTTGAACCGGGACCAAAGTTATAAAAACATATTTTATTTGTAGGTTAGCACATAAAATATGTTTTTATACATATTTTGGCACTTCTTCGAAAAATTCCTAAGAAAACTATAGGTCCCAGAAACAAAATACCCCAACTTCTAAACCTAACTGCATGAATCTGAAAAATTTAAAAAACGAACGGCCATCAACTTTCCTTTACCAACTCGTTCCCCACCCCGCGACTTGTTCCCTTTTCATCAACTCGTTCCCTTCAATAAAAATGACAAAAATACCTCAAAAAATCTTACAAAACTCGTGCGTAAAAACGAATTCAAGTTTCGTTTTGCGTATGTCGAACCCCGGACCCGAATTCGTACAATTTTTCCACCGGCAACCCAATCGCTCCACTCCCCCCCCCCCTTTAATTCTTTGCCAAACACTTCCGACCCTTTATCCCAGCTAGCATCTCCCCGCATCAAAACCGAACCCGATAGCATCGCCCCCAAAATATTCCCCCCACCCTAGTATTCTCCTTCTTGATGATGCAAGAGCAGTCACTCACTCATTTATTAATATCCGCCGTGCCGTGATTTAGTGTTGCCTTTCACCCCCGTCACTACCCGCCTCGGGGTGTTCAACAATCCCCAAATCAAAAACGCTTTCCACCTATTCTACTCGATTCGGCCTCAAATTGCTCGATGGTCGTTCCCTTATTGTCTCCGCCAACGTCGTGGACCATCTCACCCATCCCATCCCTTACGTCCCGCTCTACAAGAAATGCTATCCTATCAAGACCTCCAAAACACTCCCGATCAAAGTCAGTCCAACTTCAAATATTGACCACCCACACATGACGAAATTCGAATTTTTTTCGGGATGGACGCTTGTAAAAATTTTCAAAAAAGGTTGACCGTTCCATTCCGTATTCCGTGAAATTCCGTATTTTTAGTCTGTCTGTATTCCATACTTTTTTGGGTGTTCCGTAATTCCGTATTCCGCGTTCCGTATTTTTTTGGCATTCCGTAATTCCGCATTTGGTTGGTTTTCCGTATTTTTGGGCATAATTCCGTATTCCGTGTCCATATTTTTTTGACACAAACGACGACATCTTTGGCCTAACCCAGCACATCGAGACTTGCCCGATTTTTATGGGTGCGCGACCCATCACACCCCCTTCCCCCCCCCCCCCCCCCCCTCCACCCAAACGCCCAAATTTTTCGGGTTTAAACGGACCATTTCGCTTTTAAAGAAAGCAAACATGCCCAGACTGAAGTTAATTTTTGTTGAATTAGGGATTAGAAAACCTAAAATTTATCCAAACACAATTGCCGCCCTTTTGCCCACATTGAATTGGTGGACCGACTCGGCAATTATCATCTCCTGGCTTAAACAAAAAAAAACCTCTACCCAGGAAATTTTTGTCCAAAAATTTTCTTAACAAAAATTTTCCCGGACAGCCTCGACTCTTACGTAAACCTATTTTTGTTTATGAAAATTTTTCCAAAATTCCGAAGCAAAATGATTAATTTTGCGAAAATTTTGATGAAATTTCTTAGCATAATTCCTAAAATTTTTCCGACGGCGCCTGTCGGCACCGCTGGGCTATCCTTCCCAGAAAAATTAAATCAATTTTAGAGGGGCATTTTTAGTCAAGAAATAAGTCTTTTTTAGGGGTTCATTTTTAGTTTGAAAAAAATTTTGATTTTCAAAAAAGGTACCCCCAAAAATTGTTTTTTTCAAAATTGCGGGTTGCGGATTGCTGAAATTGCGGCCTTTTTGGGATTGCGGATTGCGAGTTGCGGATTTTTTTTGAGATTGCGTATTGCGGATTGTCCGCAATCTAAATCCGATTGCGTCCAGCCCTGGTTCCAACTGCTGTCACAATGGCTGGCACTTACCTGGGATACGACACGCTAGCAGCCGCCCTGCATGACCAACCGGAAACTTCTTCCGTTCTCCTCTAGTATCTGTCACCCTTTATTTTTTGTATTTATTAACTTGAAAAGCACAATTTAACTTTTAACTTTTTAAAGTTAAAGTGAAAATCTTCAAAGTTAAAAGTTATAGAGCCCTGATGTGGTGAAATGTCGTTTTCCTCCAGAGCCATTAATTATAAATTATTTTCAAATATTTTTTTCATTTGGTTATTCACAATTTTTTATAAAATAATGATTATTAAACATATTGACGAAATGTCAGGATTATTATTGATTAGAGTGGGATACATAATTATTAAAGAATATAATTTATATGCCCATTTCAATTGTGGGCTGTCATTATTACTTTCAATATTTTTTTATAAAAGCTTAATAATATTGTAAAAATTTGAAAATTTTGAGAGAATTCTTTAACACAAAATAATTGACAAATTTTTCCATATCGAATTTTTGGTTTAAATTATTAAATGAATTAGGAGCATATAATGTCCCTAAATTCAGACCAAATAAATGGAAGAATTTTGGGTTTTATTTTTGGTTTTATTCTTCGCAACAAATTCACTCAAAAAAGCCGAATCCGTAAAATTGGAGCTCAAAACATTTGATGAAATATTTGGAGAAGGCTGGTGGGACAAAGATGAAGCCGAAGATTTAAAAACGCCGGCGACAACAAACTTTGGACAAAATGTCCATCACCAAATCGACCGACAGAACACCCAAATTGGACAAATTGAACCCAATTCAACTGATCAGAATCCTCCTCTCACAGAGTCTGATCACTCTGGACAAATTGAACTCAATTCAACTGATCAGAATCCTCTTCTCACAGAGTCTGATCACTCTGGCCAAATTGAACCCAATTCAACTGATCAGAATCCTCCTCTCAAAGAGTCTGATCACTCTGATAATGCCAAAAATGGCGAAGAACAGAACGAAATTACTTCAAATGAAAATATTGCTGAAAATGCTCGAAAACGTAAAATTATCGACAAATTCCACGCAATAAAAGAAGAATTAAAGCAAAAAGGAAAATTTCTATGGAAAGAAAGAATTCAAATTGAGGAGAAAATTGCTAAACAATTAGGAGTCAATTACTCAAAAATATACAAATGGAAAAAAGAATTAGGCCTAAGCCGAAAAATGCATAACTTCGGGAAAGAAAAAAATGACCAAAAAAATTTGGTAGAGAAATTTGATCAAATGAAAGCCGAGTTGAAGCGGGCCGGATTCAAAAACTCTTATAAGCAAGAAATTGATAAAACTGTCGCAAAAAAGTTGGGGCTCAGTTTTATGACAATTTACAATTGGAAACGTGAACTTGGCCAAACTAGTGAGTATTTGAGCCCAATTTTATTATTTATTTATTTTAATTAAAATTATTTAACAGAACCACAACATAACCATAACGAACAAAAGGAATTGATGAAACGTTATTATGAAATTAAGGGCAAAACCCCTAAAATTACTGACGAGAAAATTGTCAAAATGTTAAAAATTGCAATAGCCACTTTGATTAGATGGAAAAAACAATTTGAACGACAGCAATTTCCAAATTCTGTCGATGGACATTCTGTCGAAGAGAATGCCGCGACAGATGTTCAGTAAATTGGGAACTTAAATTCGGGGAGCTTTGAATAAATTGTAACAAAATTGTGTAAATGCATATCCGTCTTCCGTTCGTCCTAACATGAATTTTGAATCTTTAAACGACTTTAAAATAAATTTTTTTTTGAAAAAAAAACAATGTTTTTTAAAAACAAAATTTTTCTCGAATTGTCTGAATTCGTGTTCGGAGTTCGACATACGCAAAAATAAAACTTGGATTCGTGTTTTAAGCACGAGTTTTGTAAGATTTTTCGAGGGCTTTTGTCGTTTTTATAGTGAGGCATCTAAAAAGCAAGAGAACAAGTTGATAAAAAAGGAACGAGTCGTAGGTCGGAACGAGTTGATGGGTAACGAGTTGAGAGAGAACGAGATTTTACCGTAAAAACGAATCGGCAAAAAACGAAATCGGGGTTTTGTCGTATATTTTCTGTGAACAAATCAGTTTTTTAAGGGGGAATTTTTTGAAAATGAAAAAAGCAATTCTCAATTAAACAACATTGGTTTTCTTCTAAAAAAAACAAAAAATTGCCATAAAAATGTATGTTTGATTTGAATTTAATAATTTTTAGTAAATATTTAGGAATACTCATCGGTTTGACCAACTTCACGTATCCAGTAAGTAGTAAATTGTTCTAAAACTGAGGCATAACTCTTTTTCCTTTTTTCTTAAATTCGTCTTTAATTGCGTTTTCGTTCATCTTCAGCAATAATTTCTTTTTTCAAGATTTCGTTCTGTTCTACGCCATTTTTTTTTGGCATTACCATACATATGCTGTGAAAAGATTAACTAATTGGATATTCATTCTATCACCCTTTCAAATAATTTTGAAGAATTTTTCTTTCGATTTTGCCGATGAATTTTTAATTTGAAACGGAGCCTTCCCCTCCCCCCCGCTCCTTAACAATTGTATTTGAATTTATTCAATGGGGTTGCCAAATTGGTTGGGGTTTGTCGGACTTAAAACTGTCGAGAAATAAATTTAAAAAATCTTGAAATGGTTCAAAAGTTTATGAAAATACAAAATGAGAGCGTTCTACTACGGACACAGCCGAAGAAATGCTTAACAGTTTTGGTGTTTTTTTCAAATCATTGGCCATTCATTTAAATACTTCCCGAATTCGAGTGCCCAATTTCCTGAACATTTGCCGCGGCATTCTCTTCCACAGAATGTCCATCGACATTGGATGAAATTACTGTCCGATTTAAATTGCTTTTTCCATTTATACAAAGTGACTGTTCCAATTTTAAACATTTTGGTAATAGCCTCGTCCCTAATTTTAGGATTTTGGTCCTTAATTTGATAATAACGTTTCATCAATTCCTTTTTTTCGCTTTGGGAGTGTCTATGGGTTGGTTCTGTAAAAGAATTTTTATTAATATAAATAAATAATAAAATTAGGCCCTAAACTCACTGGTTTGGCCAAGTTCACTTTTCCACCTGCAAATTGTTTTAAAACTGAAGTCCCAATTCTTTTGCGACAGTTTCATTTATTTGATTAGGATAAGAGTTTTTGAACCTGTCCCGCTTTAAATCGGCTTTCATTTGATCAAATTTTTCTAACCAAATTTTTTCGCTCAATTTTTGGATTTCTTCGACTTAAGCCTAATTCTTTTTTCCATTTTCTTATTGTGCGAATATTTATACCAAATCTTTCAGCGATTTCTTTTTCTATTTCTTTGCATGATTTTTTGTCCTTACCAGAATGGTCACTTTTCACTCGCATTAACTTTTTCACAATTTTAAGCTTTTCATCGTCCGAGTAATTTGTCCCTAAACAGATAATTCAAAAAATAAAATATTTTATTTTTGTGTTTGATTTGAATTGGGAAGTTCAGAATAATTATGAATTTTGCCATTCAACCGGAGTGTTGAAAATTGTTGGATTAACAAAATTAAATTCACTATTTGATTATGTGTATATTCAAAATAAATAGAAAGTGGCCATTTTATCAAAAAAGCGCCCTTTTATTCGATATTATTTCTCAAATATAGGCTTACAATCGTTTACAATCGTTAGGAAACTTATAAATACAAGTATTCCATAATATTTCACTTATTTTTGGAGATTTATCAAACATTAAGAATAAATCTCACTGGTTAGGCCAAGTTTGCGTTTCCAATTGTAAATTGTTCTAAAACTGAGGCCTAACTCTTTTGCGACAGTTTCATCTAATTCATTTTTATATAAAATTTTGAATCCGTCTCGCTTTAATTCGGCTTTCATTTGGTCAAATTTCTCTACCAAATGCTTACGTTTATCCTTTTTCTTCTCAATGTTATGCATTTTTCTTTTTTGACTTAGGTCAAATTCATTTTTCCATTCATATATTTTTGCGCGATTTACTTTCAAATGTTTAGCAATTTTCTCCTCAATTTGAGTCCATTCTTTTGCCGAAAATTTTGCTTTTTGCGTAAATTCGTCTTTTATTGCGTGGAATTTGTCGATTATTTTACGTTTTCGCTCATCTTTAGCATTTTTGTTTGAAGTAATTTCTTTGATTATTTCTTTCCGTTCTTCACCATTTTTAGCATTATCAGAGTGATCAGACTCTGTGAGAGGAGGATTCTGATCAGTTGAATTGGTTTCAATTTGTCCAAAGTGATCAGACTCTGTGAGAGGTGGATTCTGATCAGTTGAATTGGGTTCAATTTGTCCAGAGTGATCAGACTCTGTTAGAGGAGGATTCTGATCAATTGAATTGGGTTCAATTTGTCCAATTTGGTGTTGTGCCGGTCGATTTGGTGATGGACATTTTGTCCAAAGTTTGTTGGCGCCGGCGTTTTCAATTCTTTGGCTTCACCTTTGTCCCACCAGCCTTCTCCGAATATTTCATCAAATGTTTTGAGTGGTAATTCCTCCAATTTTACTTTTACGGATTCGGCTTTGTCGAATGAATTTATTGCGAAGAATGTCACCAAAATTAAAATGCAAAACTCATTCATTTTTTTGGGCAGAAAAAACCTCTGAATTTAGGGGCATTTAGCAAAATTCCAATTAAATAATAATTTAACGGAAACTCGATATGTAAAATTTTTCAATTGAAAATTTCTCACAAATTTTTTAAATTAAAAAAATAATTAATATTCAATTTTTACAATATAATAAATATTATTTAGCTTTGATAAAAAAATAAATGAAAGTAATAAATGACAGCCCACAATTAAAATTGGCATTTATTTATATAAATCATAATAATTATCTTACCCGATCAATATTTGTGACATCTCATAAATATTTCCTAAGCCTTTTGAACCGGGACCAAATCAAATATTCTTGACATTATGTAAATATTTCCTAAGCCTTTTGAACCGGGACCAAATCAAATATTCTTAATTTTGTAATATTTAGAAAGATATGATATATGTAGATGTCTAAGACCATAACGGTGCCACTATAAAAGCTATTTTGAATTCCTTTGTTGACACTAATCAGTCAGAAACATGTCCCACCCAAAAGGGCTCATGGCATAATGCAATATTTAGAAATATTGTGACGCCGCTCAAAAACGGCGTAATTTGCGTAATCGGCCTAAACGTCAGCGTAATGACTAGGGCCTTTATAGGCCATAAAATATGGATGAAAAATTGCAAAATATGGACGAAATATGGAAAAAAATTGCAAAATATGGACGAAATATGGACAAAAATTGCAAAATATGGACGAAATATGGACAACAATTGCAAAATATGGACGAAATATGGATATCAAATTTTTTCAAATATAGCAAAAAATGGGCAAGATTTCCTAATAGAAGTAATAAGAGAAATAAAAATTATATGCAAATTAATGCGGAATTTTTTTTTACCGGGCTCTAATAAATAATACTGTAGATTGGCAAAAAAATAGATGAAAATTTAAAAATGGCGACTAGACAAAGCTAGTGTCAGACACTATATCCCCGACATTGAACTGACAGAACGCCAAAGATACACCCCTAAGAATCGACTTTCCCCCCCCCCCCCCCCCGAAAATTTTTTCTAGATACGCCGCTGATGGGAAAGGCATCTAAAACTGCAAATTATAAAAATCTACACACTGCTAAACACGAATTTTCCGTTAAAATCCAAAAATTTTCAACATTAGGGGTTTTGAGCATATTTTGCATATTTTATTCATTTTTAAGGTGCTTATTTTTACATTTTAAATAAAATCTCTTTTTGCCCAACAATGTATATGTGTAATAATAAACGGGCAATGCCGCGAATAATGGCCCGTGCCGCAAAGCAATCCAAATTCGACTTTGAAGGTGTGCATTTTAATGCAAATTTGTTCAGCAAACATTTTTTTGTTTGATATGTACCTTTGTGGAAGAACTTCAGATTTTGTGGGTCCAGAAACATTTTCGGAGGGGGGGGGGGGGTGGGTGTGAGAGATGAAAAAAATGGTTTTAGAGGGGGTTCGTCGTGAAAAAACTTTTTAGAACATTTAATGAAATGTAATTTATTGCAATTTCAGCAGATTCCAATTTCTTCACTCAGCCTTCAGGGAACGGCGATGTTTCTTGTCATCAGTCCCCCGCAATTTACGGTATGCTTGCGCATGTTTTTCTAAATTAGAAATGGTATCCAGAGGCGTTAGCGCCAGCGGGGCCTTCGAAATCCAAAAAATTTTTTTTGTTTTTATGGAAAAAATTGTGTCAAACTTCCAAAATTTACCCCAACATTGTCCAAGCATAAAAGAGGAATATGTTGAATAAGGCAATTACAATTTACATACTCACATTTTTGTAAAAAAAACAAGAAAAAAAATTATTTAAAAACACTAAATTTGACTCCTAAAAATTTAAAATAGCAAATTTTTAATGCCGAACCAACCAGATTCGAACATTTAATGAGAAAAAAACATCGGGTGCGTTGAGAAAATTTGTAAAAAAAAATTTGTTTTTTTTGGATTACCTAACCGATGTTGCCTCTCATTAAATTGCTACTGCTCCCGCATTTTGTTCAGATGAAATTGCCAAAGAAATTGGCACCAATATGTTCGTCCACAACGCACTCGGCAAAGTTTTGTTCAGACGGTCGGAAGAAATGGCGGAGGGTCGGCTACCAATCGGCGCCGATGTGGCGGCGCGCGACGGCATTGGTCTGGGGTTTTTTTTTTGCCTGAAAAACTTCAATTTGTTCTTTTTTTTTTTTGAATTTATAATAGAAATTTAAGGGATTTTTTACGACTTTAATGTCCAATTTTAACTCTAGCAAAAGAGGCCTTCTTGTCCAAATTGGGAATCTTACAAAATTTTGTTAAGAAAATTGCGCCAAATTTGGGCCTTAAGCGGTTCAATCCTCGGTACCGTCTCTTCTAGGGGTTTTTTCAAGCAAAAAAAACGGTTTTTTTGACACAAAAAATTTATTTTAAGAAAATTGTTTTATCATATTTTTGTGATTAAAAAACGGTTCAGTTTCACCACATTGTGTGTTGGACGATCAGCCAAATGGTGGAGCTTTGGCGCCACCGATGCCGCCAGTGATTTTGCCGGGTAATTTAAAAATGTAAAATTTTTTCCGTTTTTTAAAAATCGAATTTGCATTTTTTTTTGTTGCCAGAAATGAACACTTTTTTTTGTTGCTAAAAATAACGGTGATTTGCCAGGCATTGCGGACGATGTCGAATGCTATCCGTGCCGAGCGTGTGCAGAGGAGCGCGTGTTTCTCACCAGGGCCGGGTTGGAGAAGCATGCCGTTGAGCAGCATCCCGAACGCCTTGCCGACCTTGTCGGGATTGCCCAACACATCCAGGTTCTGTTGGACCACCATTGTGGGTTTTTAACAAAAACTGATCGGAATTGCGAATCCTTTAACGGGAACTAGAATTTTAAATTCCTAACGGAACCTGATCGAAATTCTCGAATCCTTTAACGGAAATCGATTAGAATTTTCAGATCCCTAACGGAACTCAGAATTTTTGAATCCTTTAACGGAAACTGATCGGAATTTTAAATTCCTAACTGAAACTCGGATCCTCTGATGGAAATTGATGAGTTTTTTAAATTTTCGAATCTTTTAACGGAAACTGATCGAAATTTTGGACTCAAAGTCTTGCATAAAAGTAAGCCCTTTTCTTGCTTGTTTGTTTCAGTCCCAATCGCTACAACCAAAAAATGTTAAGAATGTGTGGGCAAATCGAAGATGGCGCAAGCAGGCCGAGACGGCACCAACGCCGTCGACGGCCGTATGTTTTGGAGGCGGTGACGGCGCTTTGTCCGAACAAATTGGGCCCAAATCGGACGTTTCTACCCAAATTTTGCAGGTTTTTTTTCATGGCAATTTGCCCTTCTTTTTTTTGAATTTGTGCCGCCACGGTTTTGAACGCAATTTTTGTTGAAGGAATGCACGCGCTGCGGTGCGCTGTTCGACGCGCGCTGTCGTGCGGAAATGTTTGACCATTTGGCACGACATCAGCGCAACGATTGCGTTCGTGCCGAGTTGGAGGCCACCTACGGCACTCAGGTTTGGTCCATTTTGTGTTGAGTCGGTCTTTTGTCCTTTCATTTTTTGCGAGTTGCTCTTTTGTCCCTTCTTTTTTATGCAAGTCGCTTTTTTGTCTCTCTTTTGCTAGTCGGACTTTTGCCCCCCCCTCCTATTTTTCGGGCATTTGTCCCCCCCCCCCCCTCTTTTTGCAAGTCGTCCTTTCGTGTCCCACTTGACCGAATCGTCATTTTGTCCATTCGGCTTATTCCATTTACTGGTTGTTATTGCTGTAGATGGTGCAGCGGTTGTGTTGCGAACAGTGCGATCTGGTGTACCCGGACTCGATGCGGCTGGCCGAGCATCGGTGTACTGGCACAGACCACGCTAAACACAGCAACAACAACAACAACCCGTTGTTGAACAACACTGCATTCATGATCATCATCAGCGACGGCATCGTCGTTACATGTGCCATTGGTGTGCTCGAATGTTTGACGGCATTGCGGAGCTGAACATGCACAAACAGCTGGCACACCGCGGCATCGGCATGAGGGCGACAGCGGAAAGGGCGGTGACAATGCCGGACCTCGTCAGCGGCGACGACGAGGACGGCGGCACGGACGGGGAAGGCAACAGCGGCGGCAGCAGTGGTTCAGCACCAGGTCCGAGCATGGCTCAGCAACTGCGTGGTGGTTGCGTTGAGCAGCCGCTGGTTGGCATCGGCACCGATGCGCACGCAAAGTATGAGCAGTTTTTAAGTCAAAATTCGAGTTTTGTAAGAAGCATTTTAAATGCACACAAATCCCACCGGGGTTTGAATAACAATTTTGTTTGTTTTTTGTGTTAATTTTTGCATTAAACAAAATCATTTTATGGTCCAATGCCATCTGTGCGGGTTGGTCATGGTGCGCCCGTCGCTGCTCATCCGTCACATGGCCCGGGTTCACCAGCGCCGCAGCAACTATGAGGCCAAAGTGTGGAGGGGGATTTTTGAATTTTTTTATAGGAAATTTTAAAAAAAAATTAAGAATTTTTATTTTTTGCGAAATTTGAACACGTTTTTTGGTTTATGCTTTCCCGGCTTCCCCTCCCGTTCAGGTGACCTACCCGCTTTGGCCCTCTGTGCCAACGCTGCGTTATGCGGTTGACGACGGTGGCCAACTGATTTGGCTGTGTTGTGAGCACAAATTTGGAGACAAGTCAGTCTATATAATATCTAATTACGCTCTAATCACTTTTGATTGTCCTTTTTTTATATATTATGCAAAAATTTAGAATTATTTCTTGAAAAAAAAATCAAATTTTTTAAAATTTGAAAAAAGCAGAGCATCTCTCCTCAACCATCGTGCAACCGTGCACAACATGATGCCGTTGTCGTCGACGGCTTCAACAACGGCTGCTGCTGCTGCGACGCCCAAAGGACTGAAGCGGTTGCCAACAATGGCCAAGCAGGTTGTTGGCGGTGGTGGCCTGCTGTTGACTGTGATGGGTGGCGGTGATCAGCACCAACAGGTGGTGCGTGCGCAATTTGTCTGCGTTCATGTTCATCTCCAAAAAATGATCTGACCCCCCGAAATAATAACCAAACCCGGAAATCAGATCATTGGTGGTGATCCGATGCAAGGACGTAAAAAGTGTCCAAAATTAGAAAAAATTTCGCGCGGGTGTGGGGAATGTTAAGGAAATATTCATTTTTCGATGGTATAAGTTTTCTTTTTGGGACCTCACCCCTCCGCCTCGTCCAACTGCGTGCCTGGATGTAAATGAGGACATGATTGATCAATATTTAGAGCCAACAGCTTCATCTCCATCATCGGCAACAACATCACGCCGCTGCCCAACAGCGAGCCGCAAACCCGATCAATGATCACCACCGTCGGCTTTCCCCTCCGATCACAATCCCTCGCCGAGGGGCTGAAAATGTCCAAAACCACCACCATCATCATCATCTTTTGGCTCCGGCTGCTGTTCGTGGTCGTCCCGTTGCCGGCGGCGGCACTTCATCCCAGCAACAGGCTGCTGCTCTCCACTCTACACAACGAATTGGTCGGCATGGCGCACCATCAACAGCAACAGGCGTTGGTGATGAGGCTGGCGATGTCATCAGCAGCGACGGTCTCGACACGTTCTTCAACATCCCCATTGATCCCGTGCTTTTTTGATTAGAGAGCCTCCCACAAAATTTTTTTGAGGGCTATACGATTTTTGTTGTTGTTGTTTGTTATTGCTATATGAAAAAAGTGCATTTATGCTGAATAAAACAAAAAAGTGCCAAGTTCTCTGATCACTGATCACCCTCTGCATCTCTCACTCATTCTCCTCTTTCTCTGTCACCGATCGGCCGCACTGATTTCTGCTGTCCTCTTCGTCGTCTGCGCAGTTCCTTGGCGCTCCCTTTTGCCCGCGAGGTTGCCGCCATCGTTGTACTCCTCCCCCTCCTGCTCCTCGTTGTTGTCCTTGTTGGTGTTGTACACTTTGTCCACAATTTTGCGCTTGATTCGACCAATGTGCCGCACGTCGTAGCTGGGCATGAACGTGGGTGCCCAGTCCTGCTCGACAATGTTGTCCGCCAGGCGAAGCGCGGACAGTGCCATGGACAGAATCTGTGGGGTCCAGGACTGGACTAAAATCCAAAAACAAAATGAGTACCGCAACAGCGAGCGTCCTCGGCTTGTGGTCGAGCACAATTTGTGGCTGTGCATACAGGTCCTGTAAAACAACAAACGCTTTTTCTAGAGCTGTGCGAGACTTGCTTTTTTTCGGGAAAATCCTATTCAAAATCGGAAAATTCACAAAAAACACCACTCCCTCCCTCCCTATACGCTGTAACCTAAAACCAAATCACAAAGTCGTGGGGCCTCGAAATACAGCGAGTCGTGAAAAATGTCGGATCAACCGGTTTTGGAACGGTTCAAAAAATGGCAATGGTTCTTCACCGGGTTCAGGCAGTACGGGGCACATAAACCAGTTTTTTAACGGGTTTGAACGGTTCTTCACAGGGTTCAGGCAGTATGGAGCACATAAACCAATCTTCCGGACTCACCAAGCCTATTCACCGGGATTCGAAGGTACGTTCCCATCATACCAGGGTTAAGCAAGTCCAGTTGAATGAATGGTTTTTGTCAAAATATAATGCATCCCATGGAGTGATCAATACCGGCGCCTGGTCATTTCTCCCAACCAAAAATCCATTTTCTCGAACAACAACAACCTGCAGGAACATGGCGGACACGCGGCACACGTCGTCAGCGCGTCGTCCAAACGTGTTCGGGTACCAGTCGCGCAACAACCGCACCATCAGAATGAGATCCTGTGGGGGACAAAAGTTTATTTTTGTTGGTAAAAATTTTTTACTCCCGAGGATAAGAGGCCAAAATGTGGCATTTCATAAAAAAGGAAGGACAATATGTGCCAAAACACTCCAACAACCCCCCAGGGGGGGGGGGGAGGGGAACCTACGGCACGGCACGCCCGTTGCCTGATGGGGATGCTCAAAGTTGAGTCGAAAGCGCAGGAAACGGAGCACGACCAGCTCCATCTCGACGAGGCCTTCGCGCAACGCGTAGGACAGGTCGCCAATCTCCAGCGGCGCCATGTCTGGATGGAGAATGCTGTGAATTGGACCAAATTTGCGCCAAAGAAATTGTATTGTAAAAATGGTATAAAATATAAAAAATTTTCTCTAAAAATTAGTTTTAAAAAAATTTCGCCTAATTGATGCCAATCGCTAACCAAAAAACAAAATTTGTTCACTTTCAAAAACCAAATTCGAAATCGTCTTAATTTGAAATGGTTTCCCGTGTACTCACCCATCTCGAGGCCCCCGAAAACAAAAAAATAAAAAGGCTACCACCGAACCGAATGCAGACCGGGGCGCAATAAATTTGCTTCAACTTTAACCGAAAGCCATTCAAAAGCTCTCGTAGAGTTGAAGCTATTCATAAGCTAAGCAAAAACCTTATGGGCAGAACACTTACACAAAGTTTAAAAATCCCAACCCTTTTGGGGTTTTCTGGCGCCATAACTTTTTTTGCTATTTGTACTGAATTGAAGGCTTTTCAATATTTTTGTCCCGAATTGAAAGGCAAATTATTGCGCCTCGGCCTGGGGATTCGGTCCGTACCAGGGAGATGTACCTGGGGATTACCGGACATTTTTTTTGCCATTAGGTTACATTGCTGGTCCGGTCCGTACACCAAAATAAAATGCTTACATATTTTTTCCAACAATTTTGTCGCCATTTTATGAATGGGTGGGCCTTTATTTTTCGTACAAAATTTTTTTTTTTTCCGATTTTTTGTTTTTCAAAAATAATTTATTTTTTTAAACCTGTAGGACACGTTCATGACGTCACGCGTGTTGACGTGCGCGTCATTTGTCACTTTGCCGGCCACCAGTACACACGCGGCGGCCATTGTCTTGAAAAGAGTGAATATTTGGGGGAAAAACCCCCCACAATTTTTGTGTGGAAAAAATTTGAATGGTTTGAGACAACAAATATTATGTATAATTTAAGCATGTCTCACAAATCAGTGAAATTTTCGGTGTTTTTTGGAGATTAAAAAATTTTCAAAAATTTGTTTGGAATAACGCACAAATGGACAAATTTGGTCGGCGGGAAATGTCTTCTGACGCAGCACGCGATGACAATACACTGACGCAAAAGCAATGGTCAACGAGTCGGCGCGAAGGCGAATGCCTACAACAAAACAAAAAAAAATTTTTAATTTTATTTAATTCAGAAAATGCAATTATTTTTTTTCTCAGTAAATCTGTCGATGAGCACAAATTGTTCTTAAATCACATAGACCAGGCGGACTACCAAAGCCCGGTAAAAGGCTGGCCCGGGCGCCCGTCCGGTCTCTAAAAAAGTATGAGTTTCATTGATTCCTGTCGTTTATGGTACTTTCGAGAAAATATCAGGATTCGGAGTCCTTCGGGGAACAGGTCGGGAATCCAATTTCAATATAAAAAAAAAATTTGTTAAATCGTTTATTTAATCTAATAGGTAACCTGTTCCCCACAATAAATTCGAATATTGGACGATGGTCTGGCAATGAAGAGGCTGCTGTTGTTATCGTCGCCATGCGTTTTTTTCAAAGAAACAAAAAAATGTGTTGGATTATAAAAGATATCTTTTTTAAAATCGTCGGACAAAAAAAAACAATTAACAAAATAAAGAAAAAATGAGAGCTTTTTTCTCTGACCGAGTTGGACAGAGAAAGAAATGTGTCATTTCGCTTAAAGGTATCAATTAATTGACCCGTCTTTTGTTCTCTTGCGGACTATCTGAACGGCTCAATGAAAGGCGTCTTTCGCCAGTTTGAGTCAACCGACACGCCATCCGCCTGGACTCGCCTCCGACAGGCAACCGCCCGCCTGAACACCAAACTGAGAATTGGCTGGAAATGGTCCGCGGCGGAACACCGCCCGCTCCTCCAATTGAACAACGAACAGCTCAACCCTAAAACTGCGGAGTACTGCCTGAGAGCTGCCATTCGAGACTTCTATCGCCGACGCCTCTCCGCAAAACCAGACCAAGGAAAAGTCTTCGCTGTCACAAGTGTTGCGACCGCATCAAACCACTTCATGCAGGCCGGAAACTTTACAAGATTTGCGGACTGGCGCTTCATTCACAGAGCCAGATTGGACTGTGTCCCCCTCAACGCAACCAGGCGATTTGGCCATGGCGACAAACACTGCCGTCGGTGCCACGACGGTCAGCTGGAAACACTGCCCCACGTCCTATGCCATTGCTGGCCACACCTCGGCAAAGGGATCACACGCCGCCACAACGCCATTCTCGACCGTCTCGTCAAGGCTTTTAAGCCCCCTCCCTCAACAATCACGCGCGTCAATCAGACAGTTCCTGGGTTCAACGAAGCCATTCGGCCCGACCTGCTTGCCGTCGATGAAGAGAAAAAAACGGCCTTGATCGTCGATGTCGCAATGCCGTTTGAAAACCGGTACGAGGCGTTTGAACGATGCCGACAAGGAAAGCGGCAAAAATACGAAGCCCTGGCGGACCACTACCGCTCACAGGGTTTCGAGGTCCTCCTGGAGGCCTTCATCGTCGGCCCACTCGGCGGCTGGGACCCGCACAACGAATTTGTGCTGAACCAACTGAAAATTGGTCAGCACTACCGACGACTGATGAGAAAGCTGATGGTGTCCGACGCCATCCGCTGGAGCCGTGACATCTACATCGAACACATCACCGGCGTTCCTCAATTCAACGACGACGGAAATGTCAACCGCAGTCAACAGCGCAGAAACAACTGACACGGGCGCGAGAACGATGCCAAATTCAAATTTCCCAGCCCGGATGCTCCCATGGACTCCCCGACCTAATTTGGTGCTGATGTGTGCTGCGGGACCACCCGAGCACTTGTCGATGGCCTCCCAAAATCATTCCATCCCATCTTTGTCAATGATGTGACCCTTGTTTGTTCACCTCATTTTCGTTGATTTTTTGTGATCCTCACCAATTTATTGTTTTTCCAAGCATTTTCTAAATAAACTTAAATCTGTTCTTTACGGCTTAATCTCCGTAACGACCCCTACCGGGGTCAAAAGAGATTAACCAATTTTTGGAAAATGGTCGCAGTTGGGGGCTTGCTCCCTCTCGACCGCGCGTCGTCCCGTTATTGCACTTACCTCCGGGCACGGCGCATCTCCCCACTGGGGGAGATTTATAAATCACAAACATTAGCGTTTAATTCGCACCGGTATATAGATATATTAACGGCGGTCAAATTTCAAATGAGGGGGGGGGGGGAAGTAAATCCGGCTACTTCCCTCGAGCCCCCTTTGATTTTCACCTGTTTGTTTAGTATAAAAATTGAATTCCCCGAAGGGATTTGAAAATTTTAGAGTGGACAACAAAACAATTCAAGCTACCTAATTAAATGATTTTGCCCGAGTCCCGTAATTTTAAACAAATGAAATTTTTCCGATTAAATCTCTTTAAATTTTTGGGGAGTTTTTAGGCGTGTGCACGGAATATGCAGATATCCGCTCCGGATAACGGATATGAAAAACCCATTTATCCGGATATATCTGCTGTATATCCGCGGATATCCGGTTATGAGATTTTGGAAGCGGATACGGCGGATAAGGGATATGAGATTTTGAGGACGGACGGATACGAAAATTCGTATCCGTGCACACTCCTGATTAAAATCAATAATTTAAATTAACTTCATTTCATTCGTCGGGGTACAAACAATTGATTTGCGGCAATTTCCTGTCACAAGTGAGCATTTAGCGATTTTACATCTATTTTTTTCGCGCGTATTTTTTAAATATTTTTGGGAAAATGGGGCGGAGGAGGGGGGGGGGGGGGGGGGGGGTCGGCGGTCCAATTATTCTTTTCCCTAAAATAAAGGCCGCGGATATATCCGGACACGGATTTAAAAATTTGTATCCATGAGCACCCCTGGTCCCGGCAAGCAAATGGACCAATTGTTGGGTTGCCAACAATTTGAAAAATGATCAATAATTGATTTTCTGATTTTCTGAGTGACTCCAATTTTTTTATTTCCATTTATTTGGGCTAAAAAATTCACTATTTTAGTTATTTATTTCATTTACAAAATATTCATATAAATCCCAACAATAAATATCCTAAGATGAATGAGTTTAGGATTTTAATTTTGGTGGCATTCTTCGCAACAAATTCACTGGATAAAGCCGAATCCGTAAAAGTAAAATTGGAGCTCAAAACATTTGATGAAATATTCGAAGAAGGCTGGTGGGACAAAGATGAAGCCGAAGATTTGAAAACGCCAGCGCCAACAAACTTTGGACAAAATGTCCATCACCAAATCGACCGGCAGAACACCCAAATTGGACAAATTGAACCCAAATCAACTGATCAGAATCTCACAGAGTCTGATCACTTTGGACAAATTGAACACAATTCAGTTGAAAATGAGCAAAAACATAAAATTGTCGACAAATTCCTTGCAATGAGAAACGAATTTAAGCAAATAGGAAAATATTCGGCAAAAGAAAGAACTCAAATTGAAAATGAAATTGGTACACATTTGGGAGTCAATCGCAAAAAAATATATAAATGGAAAAAAGAATTTAGTCAAAAAGTGATGAATAAAAAAAAAGAACGTAAACATTTGATAGAGAAATTTGATCAAAAGAAAGCCGAGTTAAAGCGGGTAGGATTCAAAAGTTCATATAAAAATGAAATTGATCAAACTGTCGCAAAAGAATTGGGCATAAGTGATACAACAATTTACAGGTGGAAACAAAAACTTTGGCCAAACCGGTGAGTAATTTCCGTGGCTGGACATTTGCGCCGCGGACATTTGCGCCGGAAACGCATTTTTACCGGTTACCCGACCATAAGTGCCCAAAGTTAAAAATTGACTTTAATGTACCCGGAAAGATTTTTATGTGCGTAGTTTTCAAAAAAAATTAGAGGTTTTTGAACCTGTTCAATTTTGAAAAAGCATAGGGAGGGCCCTATTTTTATTTTAAGATCGTTTATTTTCATCAAAAATTTTAATCTTAAGCCTAAGCCTATCGAACCCTCAGCCAGGGTAGCTTAGGCCTAAGCCTAACGAACCCTCAGCCAGGGTGGCTTAAGCCTAAGCCTAACGAACCCCAGTGATTTTGAGCTTAGGCCCAGGCCCTATGGCCCTATGTTCCGCATTTTTTAGTTTTGAGTCTGATTTTTTTTCTCGGCGCAAATGTCGACTTTGGCTTACGGCGCAAATGTCCAATTTCCCTTGCGGCGCAAATGTCCGCGGCGCATGCCTATTTCAAGACCAAATTTATTATTTAAATTATTATTAATTAAATTCTTTTACAGAATCAACCCGTAAATACTCCCACAGCGAACAAAAGGAATTGTTGAAACGTTATTATGAAATTAAAGAAAATTCTCAAATTACTAACGAGGACATTGCCAAAATGTTGAAAATTGGAAGAGCCACTTTGTATAAATGGAAAAAGCAATTTCTTCCAAATTCTGTCGATGGACATTCTGTGGAAGAAAATACCGGCACAAATGTTCTGGAAATTAGGAACTCAAATTCGGGGAGTATTTGAACGAATTGGTCAATGATCTAGAAAAAAAACGATTTGGCATTTAATGATTAAATATTGTTTGGCATACATATATTTTTCTGTTCAGCTGAGGAAAATCAAAATTTGAGCGGTTTCCTTATGGAATTTTTTAAAAAGCTTCTCAAAAAAACGGTACGCCGACATTTTGTCCATGCAAAAGTACCGAAAAAAAATTGTCGGCACTTTTTCGGTACCATTTTATTTCAAAAATTCTGGCTTTATCAAATATTTATAATTGAGTTTGGGGAGATTACGGTCAAAAAAAACAGGATTTTTAAGTTTTTGGATCAGTTTGAACATTTCTAAATTATCTTCAATATAGAATTTAAAATATTTTTAAAAACATATTGTTTTCTTTGCCATGAAGTTAAGAGAAAGACACAAAAAACTATTTACACAGCTGGGGGGTTTGAACCCTAGGCAAACCACATCACTAAAGCCGAGATTTATATTGATTAAAAACCGCGAAATATTGACTTAAAATATTGACCAAATACTCTCTAAAGTGCCAAAATATTGATTTAAAAATGGCCTAAAACTAACCAAACTGTCCTATTAGGCCATCGTATATATCCGTTGCACATCCTCAAATATTGCCTGGGGCAGAAGAGGCAATTTATGGAGATGGGTGCGATGGCCTGGCTTAGGGTGCACACCAAAACTTGGCCCATCGCAATGCCCTTTTCCCTATTCTTTTTGAATGACCGTGTCAAAGTGTCTAATTACTAAAAAGAATATAAGCCTAAACAAAGTGTTTGGTGTGTTAAAGTGTAAAGCCAAAGGAGCCAAGTTGCAGAAAAAATAGGCGCTAAGGATAGCAGACATAGTACAACAAGCCGTAGTTTTCTTTTTTATATTGTCTTGAATCTTACAATTTGGTATAAATGGTATTTTGAAAAAGCCCGCCCCGGGTACCCGGATTTTCTGCTCAAGTCAAAAAATCCTGGGTCCTTGTTTTTCTAACACCCGAGCCCGGCACCAAACTTTTTTCTGAAAAAATTTTTGCCACAGAAAATTGTAAATTTTTTGCTTATTTTGAATGCATTGTTTTGAAAATTTATATTTACATTTTTTGACCTTTTAATGCTAAAATTCTTTAACAAAAAGGCTATGTATAAAAAATCGTATTGGCATTTCATTTTTTATTGTCGTAATCTCATTGCACCAAAATAGGTGTGAATGTTTGTAAAAATAACAATATCGTCATTTTTTTATAAAAAATTATTCAAAAAACGATCAAATCTTGGCAAAAAGACTAATTTTTTCAACCTGAACCAAATCTAATATTTATGTTCACAAAGAAATTGACCATTTATTCAAATACTCCCTGAATTCAAACTGCCAATTTCCTGAACATTTGCCGCGGCATTCTCTTCCACAGAATGTCCATCGACACAATTTGGATGAAATTACTGTCGTTTAAATAGCCTTTTCCATTTATACAAAGTGGCTATGCCGATGTTAAGTCTTTTGACAATTTCCGCATCATTAATTTTAGATTTTTGTCTTTAATTTCATAATAACATTTCATCAATTCTTTTTGTTCGCTTTGGGAGTGTCTATGGTGTGGTTCTGTAAAAGAATTTTTAATTAATATAAATAAATAATAAAATCAAAATACTCACTGGTTTGGCCAAGTTCACTTTTCCATCTGTAAATTGTTACAAAAGTGAGGCCCAATTCTTTTGCGACAGTTTCATTTATTTGATTGTGATAAGAGTTTATGAATCCATCCCGCTTAAACTCGGCTTTCATCTGATCAAATTTCTCTACCAAATTTTGTCGCTCATTTTTTGGATTTCTCTGACTTATTCCAAATTCTTTTTTCCATTTATATATTTTTTTGCGATTGACTTTTAAATGTTTTGCAATTTTATTCTCAATTTGAGTCCATTCTTTTGTTGAATATTTTCCTTTTTGCTTAAATTCGTCTTTTATTGAGAGGAATTTATCGATAATTTTACGTTTTTCGTTTGAATAAATTTCTTTCATTATTTCGCTTTGTTCTTCCCCATTTTTGGTATTATCAGAGTGATCAGACTCTGTAAGTGGAGGATTCTGATCAGTTGAATTGGGTTCAATTTGTCCAAAGTGATCAGACTCTGTAAGTGGAGGATTCTGATCAGTTGAATTGGGTTCAATTTGTCCAATTTGGGTGTTCTGCCGGTCGATTTGGTGATGGACATTTTGTCCAAAGTTTGTTGGCGCCGGCGTTTTCAAATCTTCGGCTTCACATTTGTACCACCAGCCTTCTCCGAATATTTCATCAAATGTTTTGAGCTCCAATTTTACAGATTCGGCTTTGTCCAGGGAATTTGTTGTGAAGAATGCCAACAAAATTAAAACCTAAAATTCTTCCATTTTATTTGGGTAAAAATTCTCTGAATTTTGAAAGATTTATATAAAATTCCAATATTTAATAACACAGAAATTCGATATAGTAAATTTGTCAATTGTTTTTGTGTTAAAGAACTCTAAAAAATCTTAAAAAGAATAACAATATTCAAATTTTTAACATTAATAAATATTATCTAGTTTTGAAATTCTTTGAAAGTAATAAATGACAGCTCGCAATTGAAATGGGCATCCACCTAAATCATATTCTTTAATAATATTGACTAAACCTTTTAAACCGGGACCAAATCAATATTCCTGACATCTCATAAATATTTGCTTTGTCCAACGAATTTGTTGCAAAAATGTCATCAAAATTAAAACCCAAAATTCTTCCATTTTGCGCAAAAAAATCTCTGGAAATTCCAATAATAAGAAATTTGTCGACAATTTTTGTGATTAAAGAATTTTAAATTTTACTTATTAAATATTATTTACTTTTATAAAAAATGTTTCGTTGCATTCCTCGAGTCTGATATCTGCACATATTTCAAGCTTTTTCAGATTTCCGGACCCAAAAATGTCAAATTTTGATTCAAGTTGATAACTCGAAAATTTGATCAACTCTGATTGGGTTCAATTATTTTGATTCACTTAAGAAGATTGGATCATCTGAAGAGGCCTTTTTTTGTCTGGTCTGATCAAGCTTACTCAACTTTTTGGTCATTGATCTGTTTGCGGCTTTTCTGATCGAGATCAGAGATGGTCAGAAAATCTAGTTTGAAAAAACGGAAACATTTTTAACGGAAAAAACACGGAAAGATGGAATTCCGACCATCCCGGATCCCAATCAATCTCTGGTCATGATCTGATAATGCTTAAATTCGGATTATAGATTTGAAAGGACTTCGAATAAAATAGCGCCTAAGCGATGGCGGGGGGGGGGGGGGTCAAATTAAATTCAAATGACCTCTTGAAGCTAAAATTTTAAATGATTTAAAAGCGGAAAGAAATCCCTAGAAGGTTTTTAAAGGTTCGAATCGGCACGAAGTAAGAATGCCAAATGGGGAAAAAATAAGTAAGGGGTTTAGTTTTTTTTAGTATGAAAATTGATGAATTTAAACAAGATTTTATTTTTGATATTGTAAAAGTTGGATTAAAATTTAAGTAAATTTTTGAGTGGAATGAATTCTTTAGCACAAAAATTTAATAATTTTTCCATATCGAATTTTTCGTTTATAAAATTAATTGTAATTTTATATAAATGCCCCTAAATTCAGAGGTTTCTTGCCCAAATAACTTTAGGAGGGCAAAAAAATTGTCAGAAAATTATTCTAAATTTGCCAGAATCCGGATGCCGCACATTTTTGACATCCGCTTTTCATCTCTGATAAAGAGTTTGGCTTGGGGGGGGGCATCGTACCGAAATGTTTTGACCTCGTAACAAATGCCCCTATGATGATCATCAGCTTTTGGGGGTTTTTTGCGTAATTAAAACAAGTTGGAGATTTTTTGCCTAATTTCGGAAGCGTAGTCGATTTTGCAAGGACCCTCCCCGATGGCGGAGGGGGGTCAAATTAAATTCAAATGACCCTTTGAAGCTAAAATTTTAAATAATTTAAAAGCGGAAAGAAGCCATCTTTGATATAGATGATGCAAGGTGTTTGGCTTTATCGGTATGGGTTCAATTTTTTTAAATATGAAAATTGATGAATTTAAAACAACTTATGAGGTTTGAGAGATTTCAATTGTGGGCCTGTCATTTTATTACTTTTAATCTTTTTCTCAAAGCTAAATTCTATTATTAATATTTAGGGATAGGATTTATATGTGCTAAAACACCCAAAATATGTATGTTTTTATGTGCTAAAAAATGCCAAAATATGTGCTAAAAATTCCAAAAAAGCCAAAATATGTGCTTAAATATGTGCCAAAAATGGCCAAAATCTAGTCAGTTTATGCATAAAAACCTTCAAAATTCATCTAGCTTTATTAATTTTGATATTTTTCATATTTCGTTTTTATTGTATTTTTGTTAAGGAATTTTTTGAAAAATGGCGAAATATATGCTAAAACTCTGAAAAAGCTTAAAATATGTCAGTAAATATGTGCTAAAAAATACCCCCAAAATATGTTTTAATATGTGCTAAAAAGTCGCCCTAATTCAAAAATTTTTCAAAACAAATACTATTTTTGGCCTTCTCTCATGGTAAGAAGAATCCATGAAAAAAATATGTTATAACATAAAAATCCTATCCCTATTAATATTGTAAATGGGAATTTTTTTTAATTAATTTTTGAAAATTAAAGTAAATTTTTGAGGGGAATTTCTTTAGCACAAAAATAATTTAATAATTTTTCTATATCGAATTTTTCGTTTATAAAATTAATTGGTATTTCGCCCCTAAATTCAGAGGTTTCTTGCCCAAATAACTTTAGGAGGGCAAAAAAATTGTCAGAAAATTATTCTAAATTTGCCAGAATCCGGATGCCGCACATTTTTGGCATCCGCTTTTCATCTCTGATAAAGAGTTTGGCTTGGGGGGGGGCATCGTACCGAAATGTTTTGACCTCGTAACAAATGCCCCTATGATGATCATCAGCTTTTGGGGGTTTTTTGCGTAATTAAAACAAGTTGGAGATTTTTTGCCTAATTTCGGAAGCGTAGTCGATTTTGCAAGGACCCTCCCTGCTGGTAGCTTTTTTGTGAGGAAAATGTAGCAAAATGATATTGTGGATTTGATTGATCTCTTATATATAATTGGATGTTAATAATAATATAGTAAGATCCCAGTTGTGAAAGAAGATGAGGCTTTTTTAAGAATTTTGGAGACAAAACTCGAATTAGTATGGGTTTAGACTTGGGTAGGACTAAATGAGTGTGTTTGAAAGACACCTGTTAATGATCAGAGGATCCGGCCGGTCTATCAGAAAAAATAAACATGTGGCGCATTCAGGGTTGCCATTTTTGCCCTGGAAACGTGGGATTTACCACGTTTGAGACGGTCATTTAATCCCAATTTAATGTTATATTTTAAAAATTAGTAAACATTTCGCCAATATTTGGACAATTTTCTTAAAAAATCTTCTAAAAAGGAGAGGGCCCTTTTGTTTTGTAATATGGTAGTTATTAGGGATGCTACTTCGTATTTCCTCTAATAGAGCCCCCGGGGGCTCTATTTTTCAACCCCCCCCCCAAAAAAAGAGGGGCTCTATTAGAGGGGGGGGGGGGGGGGGCTCTAATAGGGGCAGGGGCTTTATTTTTCAATCTATTTTTAAGGAAATCTTAACAAAATTTGCATTTTTTCCCCAAATTTGAGCAAAATATCGACAATTTTGACTTTTTTTTTTCTGGCAAAACCAATGACAGAATAGAAATTTTATTATTAAATAACAAGATTTTCTATATCTATGAGTTTGCCTTCAACAATTTTTTGAAAATTGCCAATTTTGCTCAGCAAAATCGGATGAATTTAAAAAAATGCATAACTCAGCTTAAGGCGAATGCCGCTTTTATCTTGAATTAAAACATACATTTATTTTTTGCTTAATTCGTCTTTAATTTTTTATTCAATTTCTAAGAATGGGATTATGTTTTGCATATGGTAAAATAAATATAGTCGTTAAAAATTAAGATGCAATTTGTTTGAGATTTTAAATGAAATAAAATAGTGTTAATATTTTTACATTTTTACTCGCATTTTTCGCACCTATTTTTCTTATGAACCCGGGTTTTGGAGCCTATATAGGCGTTTATTTTGAGATTCTTCGAGCCTAAAAGTATTAGGCTTAGAAATAAAGTTTAAAAAATGCTGAAAATTAGGACATTTGTTACTTATTCAGATGTCCATTTAAAAAATCATTTTAAAAGCAAAACATACAATTAAAAACAAGTAATGCTCGAAATAATGCTTGTTCAATGAAGGCCAAATTAGAGGAAATACGGTATTTTTTCTGCAACTTTGTTTTGGCGAGTTATGGAATTTCGTCGTTTTGACTCACCTATCCGAACCTAAAAACCTATTTCAAGTAAAAAAGACTTTTTGCCCCTATTTTGCCACTTTTGGGCGTTTTTTAAATTTTTTTTATAAAAATAATAAAAAAAATTTTGGTTGCAAATCTGTTAACAAATTAAGTCAAAAATTCAAAATTTTCTCGGCGGCGCCTATCGGCACCGTCGACACCCCCCCCCCCCCCAGAAGAAGAAATTCCTGACATTTTAATCAATCGCCATTTTTATAAAAAATTTAATAAAAATATTTACGTAATGTCAGGAATATTGATTTGGCCCAAGTTCAAAAGGGGGAATATTGATTCGGTTGAGGTAATATTAAAAAATTATGATTATATAATAATACCATTTGAATTACGGGCTGTCATTTATTACTTTCAATTTTTTTTTTATTAAAGATAAATAATATTTTTAATATACCTAGTAAATAAATTTAAGAAAATTTAGCCAAAAAATCTTTAAAATAAATCAATTGACAAATTTTCCCATCGAATTTTCATTTAAATTTATTAATTGTTAAATTCAGAGCTTTTTGCCCAAATAAAATGAATGAATTTTGGATTTTATTTTTGGTTTTATTCTTCGCAACAAATTCACTCAAAAAAGCCAAATCCGTAAAAGTAAAATTGGAGGAAACGCAACACAAAACATTTGATGAAATATTCGGAGAAGGCTGGGGGGGCAAAGATGAAGCCGAAGATTTGAAAACGCCGGCGCCAACAAACTTTGGACAAAATGTCCATCACCAAATCGACCGGCAGAACACCCAAATTGGACAAATTGAACCCAATTCAACTGATCAGAATCTTCCTCTCACAGAGTCTGATCACTCTGGACAAATTGAACCCAATTCAACTGAACAGAATCCTCCTCTGACAGAGTCTGATCATTCTGGACAAATTGAACCCAATTCAACTGAACAGAATCCTCCTCTCACAGAGTCTGATCACTCTGATAATGCCAAAAATTGCGACGAACGGAACGAAATTATTTCAAACAAAAATATTGCTGAAGATGAGCGAAAACGTAAAATTATCGACAAATTCCAAGCAATTAAAGAGGAATTTAAGCAAAAAGGAAAATATAAAAATGAATGGAATCAAATTGAGGAGAAAATTGCTAAACATTTAAAAGTCAATCGTACAAAAATATATAAATGGAAAAAAGAATTTGGCTTAAGTCAAGGAAATCCAAAAAATGATCGAAAAAATTTGGTAGAAAAATTTGATCAAAAGAAAGCCGAGTTAAAGCGGGCCGGGCTCAAAAATGCATATAAAGGTGAGTTAGATAAAACTATCGCAAAAGAATTGGGCATAAGTGACGCAACAATTTACAATTGGAAACGAAAACTTGGCCAATCCAGTGAGTATTTTGAGCAGAATTTAATTTTTATTTTAATTAATTAAAAATTCTTTTACAGCACAACATAAATACTCCCACAGCGAACAAAAAGAATTGATCAAATGTTATTATGAAATTAAGGACAAAAACCTTAAAATTAGCGATGAGAACATTGCCAAAATGTTGAAAATTGGAAGACGCACTTTGTATACATGGAAAAAACAATTTAAACGACAGCAATTTTATCCAAATTATGTCGATCGACATTCTGTAGAAGATAATGCCGCGGCAAATGTTCAGGAAATTGAGAAAACGAATTCGGGGAGTAATTAAGTGGTCATTAATTTAGAAAAATTCATTATAAAAACTTGAATTTCACTTGGTGCAAAGTACCGCAAACTCGAAACGGCGGCCACGCAGAATCCGGAGTCTACACCCCCAAAAAATCCTTACTCTAAACTAACTTTTCGACCTCTTATTCGAATGTTCAAATATTTTGGGTTTAAAAATATTACGGTATTTAAAAATAAAAAAGATTTTTCATTGATTAGTTTCGGTCGTTGCCATCCATTCTCTGAATTTAAGCTGATGGCTTAAATTCAAAATTAAACATTAAATCCATTAAATATCCGGATTTTCCAGGACTCCTGATCCGGAATCCTAGTATTTTCGTCAAAGCAACAGTAGCAGAATATCCTGAAAACCAGAATTTTTAATCCTGGTAAATCCAGACCCAGGTCATTTTGAAAATCCAGGTCCTGATCCTGATCCGGAAGCACAGACCAGGAATCAGGTCTTGGGCCAAAAATCCGTCTAATCGGACCAGGATTTTCCGTTATAAATTGGATTAAAACATGAACTTTATTATTGTGAAGTGGAGTGGTGGGAGCATGAAAAGTTGTGGTTGCAGTTCAAACTTTGAACCCTGTTTGGTGTAAGTGATTTTTTAAGGACTTTGAGTGAGCATTTATGGTGGAGGAAACAATTTCTAAAATTTTAAAAACATATTTTTGGGCGGCATTTACAACAAACAACCTTTTGGAATTTTCCTTTTTTTTGGGCTTCTTTGTTGATCCAAACCAAATTTTGCATCCAATGCTTTCTTCCTCGTCCAGCACTTCCATCAGATGCCCCCGCGGGCATTATACCCCCTGCAATGGGACAATAAGCAAACAATGATCAGCGAGCACTTTTCGTTCTCTGTGATCGGATCAGCCCCAACAAATTGGCCCCGACGACTTTCGTGATCGATCGGATCACAACCCAAAATCCCTTATGAAAATGATTGATCCATGATCAAAAATCACCATAAACTAACTCTTCCTTTTTAGTATTCTTAGAACTTTTTGAAAAAAAAAATCAGACAGAAAATAAATAAGCATTTAAATAAATAATTAGTTTATTTTAGAACTCAATTACCTAAAAATTGGACGATTTTCTTAGCATAAGTCTTTAAAATATTCAATTTTTTTCTCTCGGCGGCGCCTATCGGCACCGCCGACCTCCCCCTCGCCCCACAGCAGTAAAGCAGAATTTTCAAAAAAATTTTTGATTTTTTTTTAAATGTTAAAAATTTTAAAAAAATACCGAAAATCTTTTTGGGAAAATTGCTTAATAAACAAACAAAAGTTTAATCTTTTCCTTATTAAGATCACATATCAATTTCGATTTAATTTTAATCAGACATAACGCGATCGGAAAAAATTCGCGTTGGAAATCATTTTTTCGAACTTTGGAGAAAACTCTAGTGATTTTTAAATAATGCGGATATCCGCGGACGGATATCCGGATATGGGATTTTGGTAGGTCACGGATACGGACGGATAACGGATATGAGATTTTGAGGGCGGACGGATACGGATACGAAAATTTGTATCCGTGCACACCCCTGACATTTTCTATTCTGAGATAAAAATTAATGAATTTTGAATGTTTGCACGCAAAATTTGACTGGATTTGGTCAGTTTTTGCACATTTTTTAATCGATATTTTGGCACTTTTTGGGGTTTTTAGTCAATATTTGGAAGTTTTTGGTCAATATTTCGCGTTTTTTAGTCAATATAAATCTCGTCTCTACTAATTAACTTCCTAAATATTTTGTATTTTCAATCTTTATATACCGTTTTTAGTTAGTCGCATGTTATATTAGAATTAACTTTAGAGTTTCAAAATTACAAGAAAATCTTTAAATATTATCGTCACTATTCCTTGTTTTTTTTGCAGCTTTCAGTATTTTAAGCATTAAAAACTTTTACATCTATTTTCTATATAAATATGGGCCTCTTTCAGCGTGACAAATGACGCATCTATACGACCCGTTGAAAAACAAACACTTGGCTAATTTTGAAAACAATGCATAACGGTACTCATTGCGCACGGATAGGTTGTACCGGTTTGACGACGTTGGGCGTTTGTCGAAACACTGTCCGTGTCCAGCGACGAGGACGACGACTTAATACAAATTCGCTTAGGGGTCGGAGTTATAAGACCGAAATGCTTAGGCATCATTTGACGGTGTACCTCACTCCTCTGCGGTTGGTGACGTAGCCGGCTTTCCAGGGCAGCGCAGAATGATGGCGCGCGAGAACGTCTGTTCCTTGCGGATACGTTTTCGGCTTCTTCTGATGCTTCGGCTGTCCGCAGGACTCCTCTCTTACCTGTAGTCCCCGGGCCACCTTCTCCCTCATGGAGTCCAAAATTCCGAAAGCATCCACAGATCAGAACCCATTCACACGCCGCCACAACGCCATTCTCGACCGCCTCGTCAAGGCTTTTAAGCCTCCTCCCTCAAAAATTACGCGCGTCAATCAGACAGTTCCCGGGTTCAACGAAGCCATTCGGCCCAACCTGCTTGCCGTCGATGAAGAGAAGAAAACGGCCTTGATCGTCGATGTCGCTATGCCGTTCGAAAACCGGTACGAGGCGTTTGAACGGTGCCGGCAAGGAAAGCGGCAAAATACGAAGCCCTGGCGGAGCACTACCGCTCGCAGGGTTTCGAGGTCTTCCTGGAGGCCTTTATCGTCGAACCACTTGGCGGCTGGGACCGCACAACGAATTTATGCTGAATCAACTAAAATTGGCCCAGCATTATCGCCGGCTGATGAGAAACCGGGGACAAAAGAAGCGGCAGAACAGTTGGGCGATAGAGGATTGGACACTCCAAATCCGCTTAATTTGGTTGTTCCTCAAAATCTGCAGCATGAAGGCGCCGAAATTGGTGGACAGTTGCGCAAAATCATTGTTTTTGCGACCCCGTCGGTTTTGAATGTGCTTGATAATTAATTACCGTGCTGAGATAGCGATTAATGGAACTTTTAAAGTTTTATAGAATTTCTTTCAAACTCAATTTATTTCTTATAGTATTTTAGACAGCACCCCGAGGCTTCGAACAGCTTTTTACAGTGTCATGCTGTTATTGATTCTTGTGCCGTCCCGTGCATTTTTGCTTGCCTTCCGACAAAGCATTTGTACGGATATGCCCGTGTATTTGAAGCAGTTCAAACATCAACAATAGGACAGCTGAGCGATTGATGCCAGATTTTGAAGCGGCTGAAATTGCAGCAATTCGCCACGTAGTTTGACGAGAGAAGCCCAGAAATACATTCATTTCAAAAATTTTTTGAATTAGAGCGACTTTTTAGTCCATATAAATCATTATTTCGGTCTTTTTGAGAATAAATCCCTATTTCACCGTTTATTTTGGCGCTTTTGCCCAAAATTTTAAGAAAAAATGCAATATTTTAGGCATTTTCCCGAAAATTTCTTAAGAAAAATGCAATAAAAACGAAAAATACCCCCTAAAGTCAAAATTTTTTTCAAACTAAAAATGCACCCCTAGACTGTTTCTTCACATTTTTTTTGGAACGATCGATTGTTTGCCATTATTTTTAGATCGTTGTCGAAATGTCGTTGTCGAAGTGTCCATTGCTTCTCCAACAGACACTTCGACAATTAATGAAATGCCAATACGAGTATAATTACTTTTTTCTTTTTGGAATGCCCGTGTCAAGTGTCTAATTACTAAAAAGAATATAAGCCTAAAGAAAGTGTTTGATGTGCAAAACTTTGTAACAGCCGTAGTTTTCTTTTTTTATATTGCTTAATTTTAAAATTTACTATAAAAAATTTTGAAAAAGCTGGCCCCGGGTACCCGGATTTTCTAACTGCTCAGGTCAAAAACTCCTGGCCCCTTGTTTTTCTATAGGTGTGAAAAATGTTTATAAAAATAACAATAATTCCTTTAAAAAATAAATTATTTGTTTTTTTTGAAAAATTAAAGACTTTGGCAAGAAAAATTAGAAATTTTGCGTCATTTTTTTAATAAAAAATTTTACAAAAACGCACAAATATTGGCTTTAATTTATGTTCATCTTTTCTTCACAGCATTAACGTCAAATATACAAAATCAACAAGTGAAATTCAAGTTTTCATAATAAATTTTTTACAAAAAAATTGACCATTTATTCAAATACTTTCCGAATTTGAGTTTTAAATTTCCTGAACATTTGCCGGGGCATTCTCTTCCACAGAATCGACAGAATTTGGATGAAATTGCGTTCGTTTAAATTGCTTTTTCCATCTAACCAAAGTGGCACTTCCAATTTTCAACATTTTGGCAATTTCCTTGTCTTTAATTTTAGGGGTTTTGTCTTTAATTTTATAATAACGTTTCATCAATTCCTTTTTTTCGCTGTGGGGGTGTTTATAGTTTGGTTCTGTAAAAGAATTTTAATTATACAAATAATAAATTGGGCTTGAAATACTCACTGGTTTGGCCAAGTTCACTTTTCCATCTGTAAATTGTTGTAAAATTAAGGCCCAATTCTTTTGCGACAGTTTCATCTAATTCATTTTTATTTAAAATTTTGAATCCGTTCCGCTTTAACTCGGCTTTCTTCTGAGCAAATTTTTCTACCAAATGTTTACGTTCTTCTTTTTCATATAACACTTTTCGACTTTGGCCAAATTCTTTTTTCCATTTATATATTTTTGGGCGATTGACTTTCAAATGTTTAGCAATTTTTTGTTCAATTTGAACCCTTTTTTTATCCGAATATTTTCCTTTTTGCTTAAATTTGTCTTTCATTACGTGGAATTTGGCAACAATTTTACGTTTTCGCTCATATTCAGCGTTTGAAGTAATTTCGTTCTGATCATCACCATTTTTGGCATTATTAGAGTGATCAGACTCTTTGAGAGGAGGATTCTGATCAGTTGAATTGTGTTCAATTTGTCCAGAGTGATTAGACTCCGTGAGAGGAGGATTTTGATCAGTTGAATTGGGTTCAATTTGTCCAATTTGGGTGTTTGGCCGGTCGATTTGGTGATGGACATTTTGTCCAAAGTTTGTTGGCGGCGTTTTAAAATCTTCGGCTTCACCTTTGTCCCACCAGCCTTCTCCGAATATTTCATCGAATGTTTTGAGGGGCGTTTCCTCCAATTTTACTTTTACGGATTCGGCTTTGTCCAATGAATTTGTTGCGCAGAATAAAACCAAAATTATAATCCAAAATTCTTTCATTTTGGGCAAAAAAACCTCTGGAAATTCTAATTAATTTTATAATTAAACGGAAAATTTGACATGGAAATTTGTCAACAATTTTTGTGTTTAAAGAACAATTTTTACAAATAAATATTATTTAGTTATAACAAGATTGATAGTAATAAATGACAGCCCACAATTTAAATGGGCATATAAATTATAATAATTATGTATCCCATTCGTAATCAATAAATTCCTGACATTTATTCAATATATTTCCGATAATCATATTTTATAAAATTGATTGTCAATAGCCAAATGAAAAATTATTAAAATAATTTATTATAATTAATTTGCCTTGGAGGAAAAACGACATTTTTTCGTTGCATTGATCAAGCTTACTCAACTTTTTGGTTGGTCATTGATCTTTTGCGGCTTTTCTGATCGAGATCAAGATGGTCAGAAAATCTAGTTTGAAAAAACGGAAACATTTTTAACGGAAAACACGGAAAGATGGAATTCCGACCATCCCGGATCCCAATCAATCTCTGGTCATGATCTGATCATGCTTAAATTCGGATTATAGATTTGAGGGAACTTCGAATAAAATAGCGCCTAAGCGATGGCGGGGGGGGGGGGTCAAATTAAATTCAAATGACCTCTTGAAGCTAAAATTTTAAATGATTTAAAAGCGGAAAGAAATCCCTAGGAGGTTTTTAAAGGTTCGAATCGGCACGAAGTAAGAATGCCAAATGGGGAAAAAATAAGTAAGGGGTTTAGTTTTTTTTAGTATGAAAATTGATGAATTTAAACAAGATTTTTGATATTGTAAAAGTTGGAATTTTTTATTAATTTTTAAAATTTAAGTAAATTTTTGATTGGAATGAATTCTTTAGCACAAAAATTTAATAATTTTTCCATATCGAATTTTTCGTTTATAAAATTAATTGTAATTTCATATAAATGCCCCTAAATTCAGAGGTTTCTTGCCCAAAAAACTTTAGGAGGGCGAAAAAAATTGTCAGAAAATTATTCGAAATTTGCCAGAATCCGGATGCCGGCACATTTTTGGCATCCGCTTTTCATCTCTGATAAGGAGTTTGGCTTGGGGGGGGGCATCGTGCCGAAATGTTTTGACCTCGTAACAAATGCCCCTATGATGATCATCAGCTTTTGGGGGTTTTTTGCGTAATTAAAACAAGTTGGAGATTTTTTGCCTAATTTCGGAAAGCGTAGTCGATTTTGCAAGGACCCTCCCTGCTGGTAGCTTTTTTGTGAGGAAAATGTAGCAAAATGATATTGTGGATTTGATTGATCTATTATATATAATTGAATGTTAATAATAATTTAGTTAAAATCCCAGTTGTGAAAGAAGATGAGGCTTTTTTAAGAATTTTGGAGACAAAACTCAAATTAGTATGGGTTTAGACTTGGGTAGGACTAAATGAGTGTGTTTGAAAGACACCTTGTTAATGATCAAAGGTTGAGATTCCGGCCGGTCTATCAGAAATAAACATGTGGCGCATTCAGGGTTGCCATTTTGGCCCGTAAACGTGGGATTTACCACGTTTTGGAGTCCTTTTCCACGGTCAGTTTATCCCAATTTAATGTTATATTTTAAAAATTAGTAAACATTTCGCCAATATTTGTACCAATTTTCTTAAAAAATCTTCTAAAAATATGGCCATTTTAAAATTTTGGTTGCAAATCTATCTGTTAACAAATTGAGTCAAAAATTCAAAATTTTCTCGGCGGACCCCCCCCCCCCCCCCCCCTCCCCAGAAGAATTAGAATTCGCAAAAAATTGCTTAACAAAATTCAATAAAAAGTAAAAACACACCCCCCTAAAATCGACTTTTTCCCCCAACTGCCCTTCCCTAAAAAAATAATTTCTGACTCACGGGCCTGGCATAATTACTTTCTTTATCAACTAAATTTGCTCAAAATAGTGAAAAGTGGTGATAAATATGCTAGTTAATTATTGTTCGAGCAATTTTTTATTAAATTAAAGCCTTAAAAAATTACCACGTTTTGGGTTTTAAACAACAACAAGGATATATTGGGGGGCCTCTAGTTGAATGTTTTTAAGATTTCGAAACTTTCCGGATTTCCGGAAATTCCTGTCATTTTAATCAATCGCATTTTTATAAAAAAATTTAAGAAAAATATACGTAATGTCAGGAATATTGATTTGGCCCAGGTTCAAAAAAGGGGAATATTGATTCGAGTGAGATAATTATTAAAGAATATGATTTATATGAATAAATATGCCCATTTCAGTGGGCTGTCATTTATTATGACAAATTTTTCCATCGAATTTTTCTTTAAATTTATTAAATTGTTCAAAATAAATATTAATCTCTCTAAATTCAGAGATTTTTGCCCAAATGGAAGAATTTTGGGTTTTAATTTTGCTGTCATTATTCGCAACAAATTCACTGGACAAAGCCGAATCCGTAAAATTGGAGCTCAAAACATTTGATGAAATATTCGGAGAAGGATGGTGGGGCAAAGGTGAAGCCGAAGGTTTGAAAACGCCGGCGCCAACAAATTTTGGACAAAATGTCCATCACCAAATCGACCGACAGAACACCCAAATTGGACAAATTGAACCCAATTCAACTGATCAGAATCCTCCTCTGACAGAGCCTAATCAGTCTGGAAAGATTGAACCCAACTCATCTGATCAGAATCCTCCTCTGACAGAGCCTAATCAGTCTGGAAAGATTGAACCCAACTCATCTGATCAGAATCCTCCTCTCACAGAGTCTGATCACTCTGGACAAATTGAACCCAATAACGAAAATATTGTTGAAGATAAGCGAAAACGTAAAATTATCAACAAATTCAACTCACTAAAAGAAGAATTAAAGCAAAAAGGAAAATTCCCAAGGAAAGAAAGAAATCAAATTGAACAGAAAATCGCTGAACATTTAAAAGTCAGTCGCCAAAAAATATACGAATGGAAAAAAGAATTTGGCCTAACTCAAAGAGCGTTTTATGAAAAAGAAGAAAGAAAAAATTTGGTAGAGAAATTTAATCAAATGAAAGGCGAGTTAAAGCGGGATGGATTCAAAAATTCTTATCACAATCAAATTGATGAAGCTGTCGCAAAAGAATTGGGCCTCAGTTTTATGACAATTTACAGGTGGAAACGTAAACTTGGCCAATCCAGTGAGTATTTCGAGTCCAATTTTTTTAATTTATTTATTTAATTAAAAATTCTTTTACAGCACCAAACCATATATACTCCGACAGCGAACAAAAGAAATTGATGAAACGTTATTATAAAATTAAAGACCAAACCCCTAAAATTAAAGACAAGGACATTGCCAAAATGTTGAAAATTGGAAGAGCCACTTTAATTAGATGGAAAAGACAATTAAAACAACAGCAATTGCATCCAAATTATGTCGATGGACATTCTGTGGAAGAGAATGCCGCGGCAAATGTTCATGAAATTGGGAACTCGAATTCGAGGAGCATAAATTAATGGTCAATGAATGTTTTTGTTGACAACCCAAAAAAATGGGTTCCCTCACGCAATTGTAATTGTAATATTTTTACATGTTTTGAAAAATGTTCAAAGTGTCTGTATAAGTACGTTCAATCGGATTTAGCTTATGTCAAACTCCAAACCCAAATTCAAACATTTGACCAAACAAATCTTTCATGAGTAGACACAGTTGGCCAGACCTAGTTACCAAACATTAGCTTTTAAAACAAAAATCCGGCTAATTGGACGGGAGAAAGACGATTCGTTCCCCTTTGCCAAACTTGTTTCAACTTTTTCCATTATAACTTTTTCTCGAGCTAACCAAATCAAATATTTTTGGTATCATTCAAAAGTAAACACTGAGAAGAAGCTATTAGCGAGCAAACGCTAACCGATTGCAAATGCCAAAAAAGTTATGGCCCGAAAATCAGAAAGTTTGAGTTTTGTGGCAAGAATGGCCATAACTTTTTCTTCGTTTAAGCTGATGGCTTATTCAAAAATCCAGACTCAGGTCATTTCAAAATCCAGGTCCCGATCCTGAACCGAAAGCTCAGACCAGGATCCAGGTCTTGGTCCAAAAATCCGGCTAATCGGCTTCCGTTAATATTGGATTAAAACATTAACTTTACGTCGGACGTATGGTGTAGTGGAGAGTGGTGGGAGCATGAAATTCAAAATTTTATAAACATATTTTTGGGCGGCATTTACAAACAACCTTTTGGAATTTTCCTTTTTTTTGGGCTTCTTTGTTGATCCAAACCAAATTTTCGCATCCAATGCTTTCTTCCTCGTCCAGCACTTCCATCAGATGCCACCGCGGGCATTGTACCACCTGCAATAGGACACATAAGCAAACAATGATCAGCGAGCACTTTTCGTTCTCTGTGATCGGATCAGCCCCAACAAATTAGGCCCCGACGACTTTCGTGATCGATCGGATCACAACCCAAAATCCCTTATGAAAATGATTGACCCATGATCAAAAATCACCATACACCTAATTGCGTTGTGCGGCGCCGGCCACCTTATAAAAGTCGCCGTCACCCTACGCATCGCAACGCCAGCCGACAAACACTTCGCCGTGACGTCATTTTCCTCAGCAACCCGCGGCAATTTGTCCGTCTCGCCGTTGCGCAACAGCCAAACCTTGGCCAGACACACAAAGCATCGGGTGGCAGATAGTACCTAGTTTGGCGACAAACGATGCCGTCGGGGCCACGATAGTCAGCTGTAAACACTGTTTCAATGATGATGGAAATGCTAACTGCAATTAGCAGCCCAGAAACAAAGAAACAACTGACACGGGCGCAAGAACGATGCCCAATCAACATTCCCCAGCCCGGATGCTCCCATGGGGGCCTCCTGACCTAACATGGCGCTGAAGCTTGCTGCTGCGGGACCACCCGAGCACTTGAAAATACCCTTCCAAAATCATCCTTGCCCATTTTTGTCAATGATGTGACCCATTTGTTCACCTCATTTTCGTTGATCTTTGTGGTCTTCACCAATTTATTGTCTTTCCAAGCATTTTAAGGCTACATAAATTCAAAATTTTAAACAATGAAAGATTTAAATTTTATGATTTGGGAAAAATCTGCACTTTTTGACCATTTTTTCTTAACAACCATTAAAAATTGGCGGCGCTTATCGGCCACCTGCATTAAAGTTAAATATACAAAACCAACGGTGAAATTTAAGTTTTAATAATGAATTTGAATAAAAAACTGATTTTATTTCAAATACTCCCCGAATTCGAGTGCCCAATTTCCTGAACATTTGCCGCGGCATTCATCTCAACAGAATGTCCATCGACAGAATTTTGATGTAATTGCTGTCGTTTAAATTGTCTTTTCCATCTAGTCAAAGTGCAGACATTAATTTTGAACCTTTTGGCAATGTCTGTGTCATGAATTTTAGAATTTTGGTCTTTAATTTCATAATAACATTTCATCAATTCCTTTTTTTCGCTGTGGGAGTGTTTATGTTGTGGTTCTGTAATAGAATTTTTAATTAATATAAATAAATTAATAAATTTAGGCTCGAAATACTCACTGGTTTGGCCAAGTTTACTTTTCCATTTGTAAATTGTTACAAAAGTGAGCCCCAACTTTTTTGCGACAGCTTCATCAATTTGATTGTGATAAGAGTTTTTGAATCCATCCCGCTTTAAATCGGCTTTCATTTGATCAAATTTCTCTACCAAATTTTTTCGTTCTTCTTTTTTATATGACACTTTTTGACTTAAGTCTAATTCTTTTTTCCATTTGTATATTTTTAAGCGACTGACTTTTAAATGTTTTGCAATTTTCTGTTCAATTTGGTTTTTTTCTTTCCTTGGGAATTTTCCTTTTTGCTTTAATTCGTCTTTAATTGCGTGGAATTTGTCGATAATTTCACGTTTCAGCGTATCTTCAGCAATATTTTCGTGTGCAATTTCTTTAATTTCGTTCTGTTCTTCACTATTTTTGGCATTATCAGAGTTATCAGACTCTGTGAGAGGAGGATTCTGATCAGATGAGTTGGGTTCAATCTTTCCAGACTGATTAGGCTCTGTCAATTTCCTCCAATTTTACTTTAACGGATTCGGCTTTGTCCAATGAATTTGTTATGAAGAATGACACCAAAATTAAAATCCAAAATTCATCCATTTTATTTGGGCAAAAAACTTCTGAATTTAGAGAAATTCATATTTAATTCGAATAAATTTCAAAGAAAATTCGATGGGTAAATTTGTCGATTAATGGTTAAATGGATTTCTTGCAACATTTTCTTAAATTTATTTACTATTTTAATAAATATTATTTAGCTTTTAATAAAAATATCATTGTAAGTAATAAATGACAGCCCTCAATTAAAATGCGCTTCATATAAATCATATTCTTAACCCAAATCAAATATTTTTACTAAGCCTTATGAACCGGGACCAAATCAATAGCCTTGACATTTGTAAATAATTTTTATCATCACTTTATAAAAATGTCGATCAATTGTGAAGTGCCAAATAAAAAAATTAATATTTATAATTTTAATTAGTCGAGACAAAATTTGAATTATAATTAATAGGCCCAAAATGTCGGGGGTCGCAATTAGGGTCGGAGCCGGCCGGGGACAGGGACGGGGAAAACCGGGGATCCCCGCCCATTCTCATCCCCGTCCCCGTTCCCCGGTTTGCCCATCCCCGAAAACGGGGATCCCCGGTCTCATCCCCGCCGGGGACAGGGATGAAAATGCACCCCTAAAGATGGCCATCAGATCATAAATTTTAATTATTATATTCATTTACTGTTTGAATTTTGTTTGAAGAGTACTTTTTGACAAATGATTTCTATCCTTTTTAGGTAAAACATACTAAGTAATTTGATATCTTAATGGTGTGTCTTGACCACGAGTCTAAAGATTTGTGTTGTGTTCGAACCCGCATGAATGCGAATTCATTTTTAACCTTTATTCTGGTTCTGTCGCGTGCGCTCTCCCCTTAAAAGAATATTTTAGTAAAATTTTCAAATATTTTTCAATTATAAGGGCTTCTCGGTAAGGAATCCACGAAAAAAAAATGTTAAACCATAAAAATCCAGGCCCTACTAATAACGTAAAATCTTTTAAAAAATTTCCCCACGGGACCTCGCCCATTCCTAAAAAGCATCATAAATTACCGATTTTGTCGGCACCCGGTTTGCCCATTCCCGTACGGGGATCCCCGTTCCCCGGTTTGCTCATCCCCGAAAACGGGGATCCCCGGTTTGTCCATCCCCGGTATCCCCGTCCCCGGTTTGACCGGGGATCCCCCCCCCCCCCCCCGCCCTGGCTCCTACCCTAGTCGCAATCTTTCGCGCGGCTTCGGCTTTGTCCAATAAATTTGTTGCGAAAAATGACACCAAAATTAAAATTGAAAATTTTCCCATTTTATTTGGGCAAAACAACCACTGATTTTGAAAGAACTCTCTCAAAATTTTCATAAATTTTAGAAAACAATAAAATATTCAAATTTTTCAATATTATAAATATTATTTAGCCTTAAAAAATGATTGAAAATAATAAATGACAGCGCACAATTGAAGGCCCGATTCAATATACCAGACATTGCGTAAATATTTTTCCTAAACCTTTTGAACCTGGACCTAATCAATATTCATGACATTTTGTAAATAAATATGTTTCCTACAAAATAATAATCATTTTTGTTTATTTTACTATTTTTTATTGTCTTTGACTTTATCCAATAAATTTATATATTTGTTCATTTTTATTTTTTAATTTTATCGAGAATTTTTTTAATTACTAAAAATTACGTGGCCTATACAACTTTTAGGCGTCTATCGCCTTTTACGCTTTTCCAAAAATTAAAAGGAAAATGATTTCGTTCGAATAAAAACGTCCGCGTGCGCACTTGGTGTACAAATAAGTAGGCAGTAACTCTGATGTGGTCGGTCCCGTGCAGGTGCTTTAAGTCATGTTTTAAAGCCCTCCAAGTGGCTTCGATGCCCTGGGTATTGATTTGTGAGTTTATTGGATCTACAAAAAGTACAATTGATGGTTCAACCATTTGTGATTGTCAGGGCTTATACTTTTTAGCTCCCCAAAAATTTGATCATTAAAAATGTTATTTTTGTAATTTAGTTCAACCTCATCGAAAGTTTTTGAATTTATGCACAAATTCAGAACAAGATCTTTATTGTTGCAAAAAGTTGGGGCAAAATTAGTCCTTTTAGAGACATTTTTCGGCAATAGTAGAATTTTTTTGCTAAACGGAAAAGCATTGCAGACTTGACAAGTAATGTTTAAGATCCAAAAAGCATAAAACTGGGTCTGATTAGCCTCAAATTCCCCGAGAATATTGATTTGGTCCCGGTTCAAATGGTTTAGGTTTAAGCTTTGAAACCTGAACTTGGCCAAACCAGTAGTTTTTCAAGCCTAATTTTATTTATTATTTATTTATATTAATTTAAATTTCTTTTACTAAAAAACTTACCCTAAAAAACCTGCCCAAAAGTAAGGGCTACGGGTTCATAAAACCCGCCGTATAAGAGCCCGGAATGGCATTTTTCCCAATTTACACTTTTTCTTGACCGGGGAACCCTTTTTATTGATATCAGAAAAGTTTTATCAATCGGGCAATTCTGAATTATTGTTGGCAATGTTTCCATTTTATGCCATTGATTTTATTCTGTCGATTCAGCATCTCCTCATCCCGACCAATTTATTTTTACAAATAGCGAAATTTTATTTGAATCGACAATCATATTTTATAAAAAAGTAAAATCTTTTCTTTTGCAAAAAATTTGATTTTGAAACGCACAATTTAATTTTGCTTTTAAATGCAATTAACTTATCAGTGTTTTCCTGTTCCAATAATTTTGGATCTGTTCCGTTAGTGTTCTCTGTTTTACGTGGTTCAAGCACTTGCGTCGTATTGATGCTCGAGACCAAAAACTTACCGAGACTCGAGACTTGACCCCGAGACCGATTAATGTTAGCTCAAAAACTCAGTAGCCATTTTTATTAATTTGGCAACCAAACAATTTAAAATACGCGTTTTAACCTTTTTTGAATGGAAAAGATCCGGCGGCGCCTATCGTCGCCGCCGGGAAATTTGAAGATTTTAGCGAAAATTGGTCCAAAAGCGGTGAGAACTTTTCTCAAATCTATCATAAAAAGTCGGAAAATTTTAATAATTTTCCATGCGAATGCTTGATTTATTTGAACATTATAAATTAATTTTATGCACAAAAGATTTCTTGTGAATATTTTATAAATAAATTTTAGACAATAAAAACATGAAATTTTGGCTATTAATTATTATTTCATTTTTTGCAACGAATTTGATCAAAAATGCTAATTCGGTGGGCGAACGCGGACAAGGGCCAAAACTTTACAAATCATTTGATGAAATATTTGGAAAAGGCTGGCACGATGAAAGCAATGATTCAAAAGATTTGAAATGTCGTCATGTTAAAGAAGAAGACCAAGACGGACAAGCTCCAAATACTTCTGATCAGAAAAATATTGAGGATGAAATATTGAAACAGAAATTTGATGAAATTTATGATGAAAATTGGTCGGAAAACGAAAACAATTCAGTACCATCAGCGGATGATCTTGATCAGGACAATTCTGAGGAAGCTAAACATTTGTATGATCAAAATAATTTAACTGATCAGGATGAGAGGGTTGATGAACAGCAAAATGAGTTAAATCAAGATGAAAAAACTGAGTCTGACCAGCAAAAATGGGAAATTATTCAAAAATTTCGTGCAATTAAAGAAGATTATACTAAAAAAGAAAATATTCCACCTATCAACATAATTCAAATTGAAAACAAAATATCAAATGGTTTGGGTATTTCTCGCTACAACAATTTATAAATGGATCAAAGAATTTGGTTTAAAAAAAGAAACCAAATCAAAGTTTTCTGAGTTTGAAAAACGCGCAATTTTGAAACAATTTGATAAGATAAAAAGCAAATGTATGCAGACAAAACTCAAAAACATTTCAATAAATAAACTCAATGAGAAAATTGCAAAAAAATTGGGCGTTTGTTTCAGCACAATTTATTATTGGAAGCGCAAATTTGGGCTTTATGTCAGCAATAATATTTCTGATGCAACAAAAATTGGAAAAATAAAAAAATATGTCCAAAATAAAAACGAAGAATCCGAAAATGCGTGATTGTGACATCGCTGATTTGTTGAAAATCTCAATAAGCAGTTTAAAAAGATGGAAAGCTCAATTTAGAAAAGAAATTAAAAACATTTAAAAATATACGGACTTTGTAGGCGCCCCCTTGACTCAACGTGAAGATGTTATTATTTTTTGGGATCGGGTTATTGAAAATATTTTCCTTTAATTTTCTTAAAATTAACCAAATAAAGTAAATTTTATAAAATAAATAACGTATCATTTTTGTTGTGACTTCCACAGACATTTTCTGTGTTTTTACTTCAACCCCAAAATTGTTGGTGTTGAAAAATATCGGAGTTTTAGCATGCAACATAAAGGCTTTTAAAGCTAATGTTTTTGTTTGCTCCGTTCCGCGCAAAAATTTTTTTTCCGTTAGAGGTAATTTAGCTTGAATTAACATGAACATGACTTCATTCGGTTAAATGTATAAACATTTTGCCAAAAAAAATGATTCTTCAATTTATAAATTCAGTTTGCATGAACTACTTTGTTTGTTTTACACTAAAAATTGCGAAAAGTAATTGGCTATGCTCAAACTCTTTTCTCCGATGAGCGGCATCGACATTAGTGCTGCACGAGGCCTAACATTTTCCGAGACTCGAGACCGAGACCCAAAAAACCCGAGACTTTTCTCGAGCCCGAGACTCGAGACCGAGACTTCGTGCAGCACTAATCGACATGCACAACCCTGCGCTGGGACCGTCTGCAGGGGATACTGTAGCGTAAAATTGGGCATTTAGTTTGGCGCTTTTGCAAAAAGCCTAATAAATCATTATACAGAATAACTTGTATTACAGTGAGAAATCACGGTTTATACATCCAAAAATTATTACTCTACAGTATCCCTTGCAGACGGCCCCAGCGCAAGGTTGTGAATGTTGATGCCACTCATCGGAGAAAAGAGTTAGAGCTTAGCGGTCTTTTGGGGTTTGTAGAGAATTTTGTGGGCTACCTTTCTATCAAAATGGTTTTTTTGCAGCAAATTTTTTTCAGCCCTTTGGAGATTTTTTTCCAAAATGACCACCATTTTCAGTGTATTTTGGAGTTTTTGGATCTGCATGCTGGAGTCTGACCAACTTGGTGCAATTGATCAGCCTCAAAAGTTGAGCTGATATGATTTTATAGATTTTTGGGCCTACCGAGACCGAAAAGCGGGATTTTTTCGGTTCGGTTAACCGAAATGATTCGGGTCGGTTATCGGTTTTGTTAATAATCAGAGGTTGAGATTCCGGCCGTGCTCAATTGTGACATCAGAAAAAAAATGTGGCGCATTGGTAAAATAAACAACAATGATATTGAGGTGGCCTCTAGCTGTAAGATTATTTCCGGAAATTCCTGTCATTTTTATAAAAAAATTTAATAAAAATATTTACGCAATGTCAGGAATATTGATTTGGCCCAGGTTCAAAAGGGGAATATTGATTCGGGTGAGATAATTATTAAAAAATATGAATTATATGAATAAATATGCCCATTTAAATTGTGGGCTGTCATTTATTATGACAAATTTTTCCATCGAATTTTTCTTTAAATTTATTAAATTGTTCAAAATAAATATTAATCTCTCTAAATTCAGAGATTTTTGCCCAAATAAATGGAAGAATTATGGATTTTAATTTTTGTGTCATTCTTTGCAACAAATTCATTCGACAAAGCAAAATCCGTAAAATTGGAGCCCAAAACATTTGATGAAATATTTGGAGAAGGCTGGTGGGACAAAGATGAAGCCGAAGATTTGAAAACGCCAGCGCCAACAAACTTTGGACAAAATGTCCATCACCAAATCGACCGGCAGAACACCCAAATTGGACAAATTGAACCCAATTCAACTGATCAGAATCCTCCATAACTTTGGAAAGAAAAAAAATGAACGAAAACATTTGATAGAGAAATTTGATCAAATGAAAGCCGAGTTAACGCGGGACGGATTCAAAAACTCTTATGAGCATGAAATTGATGAAACTGTCGCAAAAGAATTGGGCCTTAATTTTACAACAATTTACAGATGGAAAAGTGAACTTGGCCAAACCAGTGAGTGCAATTTTATATTTATTTAAATTAATTAAAAATTCTTTGACAGCACCAAATCATATACACCCCCACAGCGAACAAAAGGAATTGATAAAACATTATTATGAAATTAAGAACCAAACTCCTAAAATTAGTGAAGGGAACATTGCTAAAAAGCTAAAAATCGGAAGAGACACTTTGTATAAATGGAAAAAACAATTTAAACGCCCGCAATTGCATCCAAATTTTGTCGATGGACATTCTGTGGAAATGCCGCTTCAAGAAATTTAAAACTCAAATTCGGGAAATTTTGAATGAATGGTCAATTTCTTTGTATAAAATTCATTGAATTTCACTTGTTGCAATGTACCGCATACTCGTCTACGGCGGTCACGCAGAATCGGAGTTTACACCCCCAAAATCTTTACCTTAAATAACTTTTGGACCTTTTGTTCGAATTGTTCAAATATTTGGGATAATAAAAAATTTAAAAAATATTGGCGGTTTCGGTCGTTGCCATCAATTCTATGCATTTAAGCAGATGGCTTTAATTTAAAAAGTAAAATATTAAATCCATTCTTAAATCCAGACCCAGATTGTTTCAAATATCCAGGTCCTGATCCGGAAGCTCAGACCAGGATCCAGGTCTTGGTCCAAAATCCGGCTAATCGGACCTGGATTTTCTGTTATGTATTGGACTTTAACTTCCCCATTTGTGTAAGTGATTTTTTAAGAGCTTTCTGTGAGCATCTGTGGTGGAGAAACCAATTTGTAAAATTTTTTCAGAATTTTAAAAACATATTTTTGGGCGGCATTTACAACAACTTTTAGAAATTTTCAGTTCATCAAAACTAAATTTCGCATCCAATGCTTTCTTTCTCGTCCAGCACTTCACAGCTAACAGCATGCTATAAGAGTTCTCTTGTCCAAGAACATTTTGAAGTACCCCGGGGGTATTCAAATGCCCTGTGGGAATTCAATTTATACCAATCAAAAGATGAATTTAGACGTCTCTTTTGACTCCGGTGTGAATATTCTTTAAGAATGCAACAAAAGGCAAAAAATGCACCCCTAAAGATTGACATTTGTTAGGATGCTTTTTTTGGTAAAAAAAATGGTTGTTTTTGGAATTTTTGGCCCCCAAAATCTTTTTTTGTTTAGCGTTGATGTATTTTTCCAAAAAATTTTTGTTGGCCACCCTGTAATAGGAGCGAATTTTTTAGAATTTTAACATTTTTGTTAAGAATATTGGACAATCAGGGTTTTTGTAGAGAATTCTGCTTCACTTCTGTGCCTGTGGGCTCGATGCCGATAAGCTCCGCAGAAAATTTGAATTTTTGACTCAATTTGTTAATGAAATTTACAACCAAAATTTTAAAAATACTGCAATTAGAAGCTTTTAAAATTTAAATACCTAAAAAATCCATAAATTATCACAAATTGCTGCACCTGTGCTCCCTCGCTGTATTTTCAGTTTTGACAAGAAAATTCAAAAGCAACTGAAGCTTTATTTTTGTTGAAAAATTCGGTGCCACGTGTCGGCACCGCTGTCCCATCCAAAAAAGCTAATCTAAATTAAAAAATTTTAGAAAAAGTTTCGGTCTCTCGATTTTGCTGCTTTTTGGTGCTCAATGCTGCTTTTTTCACGTTCTGATGCTGCTTTTAAAAATTTTGAGATCCAAACCCTGGTTATTGCCCGAACGGTATTTGGACCGGCCTGGAGGATTCGGTCCGTATGCCCATTGCTGATTATTTACTCTAAAACTTTGAACATTCGATTGAACCAAAAATCGACAACCTGTCGAGAATACACCGAGCACCCACCCGACACAAAACACTTTCTTAAAAATTATATTATTGGATATGCTTTTATAGAGCAAAAATAAAATGCTGAAAATTTTCGTGAAAGAAAAATTTGGAAAAAACCGAGCGTTAAATTATAAATCCAACCCTTAAATAAAAAAAAGGTTTTCTCGTGTGTTTGCTTTATTTTCATAACCTAGAAAATAAAAGTGCAACCAAACAGGAAACTAAAATTGTATGTTTGTCGGCAAACTTCCTTTTTATTCTTATTTGTTTTCAAAAAATGTTTAATGATTTGCGTCAATTGTTTTGTGATATGTATCCGATAAATTCAAGGTGTCGGGAGCCAAGACGGGGAATAAAATCACACAAATTGATGACCTCATTTAAGTACCATATTATATGGCATTTGCCATATTTTAAGGTCCGTGCCATCAAAAAAATAAAAAAATTTTCAAAGTCGATAAAAAGTTTTTGTTAGGGGTATACAAGGGCGTAGAATCCGAATATGACCTCTATTTTAACCAATTCCGAACCCGAATTCGTACATTTTTGGGACCTAATTTCGGAGGAGTAGTCGATTTTGCGAAGACCCTGGTGGTTTTTTGTGATGAAAATGTAGCAAAATGATATTGTGGATTTGATTGATCTATTATATATAATTGAACGTTAATAATATTTTTGTTAAATCAAATTGTGAAAGAGTAGGGTTTTTGAAGAATTCTGAGACAAAACTCGAATTGTTAGGGTTTAGACTTGGGTAGGACTAAATGGGTGTGTTTGAAAGACACCTGTTAATGATCAGAGGTTGAGATTCTCCGGCCGGGCTATCAGAAATAAAAATGTGGCGCATTGGTAAGACAAACAACAAAAATATTGGGGGAGGGGCCTCTAGTTGAATGTTTTTAATTTCGGATTTGCGGAAATTCCTGACATTTTAATCAATCGCGATTTTTATAAAAAAATTTAATAAAAATATACGTAATGTCAGGAATAAGGCTGTCGGTTTCAAAAAATTTTCGGTTAACCGAAACCGGTAACCGAACCGAAGCTTTCGGTTTTACCGAACCGAAACCGATAACCGAACCGAAGCTTTCGGTTTTACCGAACCGAAACCGATAACCGAACCGAAGCTTTCGGTTTTACCGAACCGAAACCGATAACCGAACCGAAGCTTTCGGTTAACCGAAACCGAACCGAATTTTCGGTTTTCCGAACCCAATGGTTGAAAACTCCATTTCCCAGACGATTTTTAGGGGAGCATTTTCCTCTTTTTATAGCATTTTTGTTAAGCAATTTTTCCAAAAAATATTTGATTTTTAGGGGTGCATTTTAAGTTTTTGTTCTCTTTTTGTTAAGGATTTACAAAAATGCAATTTTTTTTTTGCGATTTCTGCTTCCCTTACAATTAGGGGAAGGGGGGGGGGTGGGGTCGGCGGTGCCGATAGGCGCCGCCGAGAAAATTTTGAATTTTTGACTCAATTTGTTACGAGATTTGCAACAAAATTTTAAAAATGCTGTGAATTTTGTTAAGAAATTGGTCCAATAATTACCAATCTGACAAAACAAAAGGGTCTTCCCTCAACATTTGACAAAACTAGAAATTTTTTAAATAATAGGTGAGTTCTCCTACCAAAAAATTATGAATTTCAAAGTTAAATTCTCCCCAAAAATATTTTTAAAAAATCTGAAATAATTTAAAAAGTGTTTAGAAATTGATATTACTCAATAGATAGTCTCTGAAAGCCACAAGAAATCATTTACTTAGTCGGGGTTCGAACCACCAACAGACAAAACAATCACGGCCCCACAACTAGCCACTACACCACCATCTCACATGACAAATCTATGCAAAAAAAACATTAGAAGGGTAAATAATGCCACAATTTAAAGTGTATTTAGTCAAAAATTCAAATTTGTAAAACAGAAAGTCATATTTATTGTCGCTTATTAGAACCGAACCGAAGCTTTCGGTTTTACCGAACCGAAACCGATAACCGAACCGAAGCTTTCGGTTTTACCGAACCGAAACCGATAACCGAACCGAAACTTTCGGTTAACCGAACCGGTAACCGAAAACCGAACCGAAGCTTTCGGTTAACCGAACCGATAACCGAAAACCGAACCGAAAAAATGTCGGTTTTCGGTCTCGGTTCGGTTCGGTTCGGTTTGAAACCGACAGCCTTAGTCAGGAATATTGATTTGGCCCAGGTTCAAAGGGGGAATATTGATTCGGGTGAGATAATTATTAATTATGCCCATTTCAATTGTGGGCTGTCATTTATTACTTTCAATCATTTTTTTTATTAAAGATTTATTAATATTTAAATGTGAAAATTTTATTGTTTTTTAAATTTATGAAAATTTTTGAGAGAATAAATAATTGACAATGACAAATTTTCCATATCGAATTATTCCGCTTATGCCCATTTCAATTGTGGGCTGTCATTTATTACATTCAATCATTTTTTAATTAATTGGAATTTTATATAAATGTCCCTAAATTCAAAGGTCAAAGGTTATTTCTGCCCAAATAAATGGAAGAATTTTGGATTTTAATTTTGGTAGCATTCATTGCGACAAATTCACTAGACAAAGCCGAATCCGTAAAATTGGAGCTCAAAACATTTGATGAAATATTCGGAGAACGTTGGGACAAAGATGAAGCCGAAGATTTGAAAACGCCGGCGCCAACAAACTTTGGACAAAATGTCCATCACCAAATCGACCGGCAGAACACCCAAATTGGACAAATTGAACCCAATTCAACTGATCAGAATACTCCACTCACAGAGTCTGATCACTCTGATAATGCCAAAAATGGCGAAGAACAGAACGAAAATATTGCAGAAGATGAACGAAAACTTAAAATTATAAACAAATTCCACGCAATGAAAGACGAATTTAGGCAAAAAGGAAAATTCCCGAGGAAAGAATGGAATCAAATTGAGGAGAAAATTGGTAAACATTTAAAAGTCAATCGCAAAAAAATATACGAATGGAAAAAAGAATTTGGCCGAAGTCAAAAAGTGATCTATGATAAAGAAGAACGTAAAAATTTATTAGAGAAATTTGATCAAATGAAAGCCGAGTTAAAGCGGGCCGGATTCAAAAACTCTTATAATCACGAAATAAATAAAACTGTTGCGAAAGAGTTGGGCATTAGTGATACAACAATTTACAGATGGAAACGTAAACTTGGCCAAATGAATGGAAAATGAATTGGAAAAAACTTGGCAGTTTACGATTTGGAAAAAATTGTCGTAAATATTTCAAATTTATTATGAAAATTTGAATTTATGTAGCCTAGATGGGTTAAAATAACATTAAATTTCTCTTAAGTGCTATGAAATTTGCGTATAACGAAGGTTTCTGCTCGGCAGAATACGAACATTTTTTCGAATTCAAATTTTCCAAAAATCAATTATGGCCTTAAAATCATTTTAAAAGCAATAAATACAATTAAAAACAAGTAATGCTCAAAATAATGCTTTTTCAATGAAGGCCAAATGTTGAATAAAAACTCTTATAAGAGAGCCGAAATGACAATTTAGAACTTTTTCAAATTTTCATTTTTTCTTTAAGGAAATCACTAAATTTTTTAAAATTCATATCTTTACTTAAAGTTGGCCAATGACTTATATACTTTGAGATAAAAATAGAGAAAAAAAAAAAAATTTTGCGCTAGAGTTATTTTCACAATTTTGAAAAATCCAAAAAGTATGGCTAATTTTGGAAAAAAAAATTCAAAAATTGGGGGGGGGGCTCTATTAGGGGGGGGGGGGGGGGGGGGGGGGGGGTTCTAATAGAGGAAATACGGTAATTAGTCTTAAATTCAGCCCTTCTCAAACCAAAAATTGAGAAAAATTCTGCAGTTTTTGTTTTTTCTTAACACCCATCAAAAATTGGCGGCGCCTATCGGCCCCTGCATTAAAGTTAAATTAAGTTTAATAATGAATTTGAACAAAGAAATTGATCATTCATTCAAAATTCCCCGAATTTGAGTTTTCAATTTCCTGAACATTTGCCGCGGCATTCTCTTCCATAAAATGTCCATCGACAGAATTTGGATGCAATTGCTGTCGTTAATTGTCTTTTCCATCTAACCAAAGTGTCTCTTCCAATTTTCAACATTTTGGCAATTTTCTCGTCACTAATTTTAATATTTTTGTCCTTAATTTTATAATAACGTTTCATCATTTTCTTTTGTTCGCTGTGGGAGTATTTATTTGGTTCTGTCAAAGAATTTAATTAATATAAATAAATAATAAAATTGGGTTCAAATACTCACTGGCAGAAATCAGAATTCTGATCGCCTTTTACAAAAGAAATTAGAAACAGAATTCTGGTGCCCAAATTAGCCAACAACAACAACTGTCTCACACACGAAAAATTCTTAGACGTCTCAAAATTTGAGACAATTTTTCTTTCGACAAAAATTTTGAAGAATTCTTCTTTTGTTTTTCGAAACGAAAGAAAAACAATCGAAATTCTGGCCGTACAATTGAGTCTCGCCGTTTGAGTCTAGCGGTTGAGTCTGGGTGGCACTTTTGAGCGAATCGGGAGGAGAAATATTGGCACTGCGAATATTTCAACACGGTTGGTGAGAAATGTCAAGGTAATGTTTTTTTGGACGGAGGACGATTCGTTTACCCCCGATTCGTTCCCTTTTATAAAAATGACGAATTGTGCGTTAAAATTCCGAATTAAAACATTTTTGTTTAAAAAAATACTAATATGTGCATTTTCAATGTCCCAGCCTGCATGATTTTACCCCTTTTTGTCATAAATGTGTAACGCATTCGAAGTGGTCATCGTTGAGGATGAACTATGTACCTTTGAGGATAAACTCAGAAATTTGTTTTTCATATGTTCACAATTTTAGAAAAATCGCTAAACGGAACGACAACGTAAATATGGAGAAACAAATGAAGATTTATCAAATTTAGACTTTTTTGAACTAAAATAAAACTTAATAAAGAGTTGCTTATCAATTAATCTTTTAAAAGTGTAATGAATGTAAAAGGTTATTTTTAAAATGAATTTTAAACAAAGACGATTTTAAATGTTAATAAGATCTAAATGCCTAAATCGCTTTTTCAAATTCATTGACATTCATTCCCATTTCCTGAACATTTGCCGCGCCATTCTCTTCCACAGAAACGACAGAATTTGGATGGAATTGCTGTCGATTAAATTGCTTTTTCCATCTAGACAAAGTGTTAGTTCCAATTTTCAACATTTTTTTGGCAATTTCCTTGTCACTAATTTTATGATTTTGGCCCTTAATTTCATAATAACGTTTCATCAATTCTTTTTGTTCGCTGTGTCGGTGTTTATGTTTTGGTGCTGTCAAAGAATTTTCAATTAATTAAAATAAATAATAAAATTCAGCTTGAAATACTCACTGGTTTGGCCAAGTTCATTTTTCCAAGCGTAAATTGTTGTAAAATTGAGCCTCAACTCTTTTGCGACAGTTTTATCAATTTCTTGTTTATAAGAGTTTTTAAGTCCCTTCCGCATTAACTCGGCTTTTCTCTGATCAAATTTCTCTATTAAATGTTTACGTTCTTTTTTTTCATATAATACTTTTTGACTTAAACCAAATTCTTTTTTCCATTTATATATTTTTTTGCGGTTGACTTTTAAAAGTTCAGCGATTTTCTGTTCAATTTGATTTCTTTCTTTCCTAGGGAATTTTCCTTTTTGCTTTAATTCGTTTCTCATTGCGTGGAATTCGGCAATAATATTACGTTTTCGCTCATCTTCAGTAATATTTTCGGTTGAAGTAATTTCATTGATTATTTCGTTTTGTTCTTCGCTATTTTGGGTATTATCAGAGTGATCAGACTCTGTGAGAGGAGAATTCTGATCAGTTAAATTGGGTTCAATTTGTCCAATTTGGGTGTTCTGTCGGTCGATTTGGTGGACATTTTGTTCAAATTTTGTTGACGGAGTTTTCAAATCTTCGGCCTTTTCATTGTCCCACCATTCTTCTACGAATAATTCGTCAAATTTTTGGAGTGGCAATTCCTCCAATTGTACGGATTCGGCTTTTTCCAATGAATTTGTTGCAAAAAATGACACCAAAATTAAAATCCAAAGTTTTTCCATTTTTTTGGGCTGAATAAAACATGAATTTATATATGAAATTCCAAATAATTTTATGATTTAAACGGAAATTCGATATTAAAATTTTGTCAATTATTTTTCGTTAAAGAATTTCTCTAAAAATTTTCTTAATTTTAAAGAATTAATATCAAAAATTTTAGAATATTGCTAAATAACTTTAGTAATATAAAAAATAGAAAGTAATAAATGACTTCCCACAATAGAAATGCGCATTTATGTAAATCATATTCTTTAATAATTCTCACCCCAATCAATATTCATTTCCTATAATCAATTATGAATAGCTAAAAAAATATTTAAAATAATTTAAAATTGACTTGTAGGGAAAAAGACATTTTCGCTTCTGCTGACATTCTTGCCTACTATTTTATTTTTGGGCCCATCAGCCAAATGAAATAAAAACTGAACAATTTCAATTCATTCTTGAATACATCTGTCTATAGTTTTGAAGCTAACAAATATATAAAAAGCATGCAATTTTTGCTTGAAATTTTGAAACAAAAAAATAATTCAGCCAAATGAAATAAAAACTGAACAATTTCAATTCATTCTTGAATACATCTGTCTATAGTTTTGAAGCTAACAAATATATAAAAAGCATGCAATTTTTGCTTGAAATTTTGAAACAAAAAAATAATTCAGCCAAATGAAATAAAAACTGAACAATTTCAATTCATTCTTGAATACATCTGTCTATAGTTTTGAAGCTAACAAATATATAAAAAGCATGCAATTTTTGCTTGAAATTTTGAAACAAAAAAATAATTCAGCCAAATGAAATAAAAACTGAACAATTTCAATTCATTCTTGCATACATCTGTCTATAGTTTTGAAGCTAACAAATATATAAAAAGCATGCAATTTTTGCTTGAAATTTTGAAACAAAAAAATAATTCAGCCAAATGAAATAAAAACTGAACAATTTCAATTCATTCTTGAATACATCTGTCTATAGTTTTGAAGCTAACAAATATATAAAAAGCATGCAATTTTTGCTTGAAATTTTGAAACAAAAAAATAATTCAGCCAAATGAAATAAAAACTGAACAATTTCAATTCATTCTTGAATACATCTGTCTATAGTTTTGAAGCTAACAAATATATAAAAAGCATGCAATTTTTGCTTGAAATTTTGAAACAAAAAAATAATTCAGCCAAATGAAATAAAAACTGAACAATTTCAATTCATTCTTGAATACATCTGTCTATAGTTTTGAAGCTAACAAATATATAAAAAGCATGCAATTTTTGCTTGAAATTTTGAAACAAAAAAATAATTCAGCCAAATGAAATAAAAACTGAACAATTTCAATTCATTCTTGCATACATCTGTCTATAGTTTTGAAGCTAACAAATATATAAAAAGCATGCAATTTTTGCTTGAAATTTTGAAACAAAAAAATAATTCAGCCAAATGAAATAAAAACTGAACAATTTCAATTCATTCTTGAATACATCTGTCTATAGTTTTGAAGCTAACAAATATATAAAAAGCATGCAATTTTTGCTTGAAATTTTGAAACAAAAAAATAATTCAGCCAAATGAAATAAAACCTGAACAATTTCAATTCATTCTTGAATACATCTGTCTATAGTTTTGAAGCTAACAAATATATAAAAAGCATGCAATTTTTGCTTGAAATTTTGAAACAAAAAAATAATTCAGCCAAATGAAATAAAAACTGAACAATTTCAATTCATTCTTGCATACATCTGTCTATAGTTTTGAAGCTAACAAATATATAAAAAACATGCAATTTTTGCTTGAAATTTTGAAACAAAAAAATAATTCAGCCAAATGAAATAAAAACTGAACAATTTCAATTCATTCTTGAATACATCTGTCTATAGTTTTGAAGCTAACAAATATATAAAAAGCATGCAATTTTTGCTTGAAATTTTGAAACAAAAAAATAATTCAGCCAAATGAAATAAAACCTGAACAATTTCAATTCATTCTTGAATACATCTGTCTATAGTTTTGAAGCTAACAAATATATAAAAAGCATGCAATTTTTGCTTGAAATTTTGAAACAAAAAAATAATTCAGCCAAATGAAATAAAAACTGAACAATTTCAATTCATTCTTGCATACATCTGTCTATAGTTTTGAAGCTAACAAATATATAAAAAGCATGCAATTTTTGCTTGAAATTTTGAAACAAAAAAATAATTCAGCCAAATGAAATAAAAACTGAACAATTTCAATTCATTCTTGAATACATCTGTCTATAGTTTTGAAGCTAACAAATATATAAAAAGCATGCAATTTTTGCTTGAAATTTTGAAACAAAAAAATAATTCAGCCAAATGAAATAAAAACTGAACAATTTCAATTCATTCTTGAATACATCTGTCTATAGTTTTGAAGCTAACAAATATATAAAAAGCATGCAATTTTTGCTTGAAATTTTGAAACAAAAAAATAATTCAGCCAAATGAAATAAAAACTGAACAATTTCAATTCATTCTTGAATACATCTGTCTATAGTTTTGAAGCTAACAAATATATAAAAAGCATGCAATTTTTGCTTGAAATTTTGAAACAAAAAAATAATTCAGCCAAATGAAATAAAAACTGAACAATTTCAATTCATTCTTGAATACATCTGTCTATAGTTTTGAAGCTAACAAATATATAAAAAGCATGCAATTTTTGCTTGAAATTTTGAAACAAAAAAATAATTCAGCCAAATGAAATAAAAACTGAACAATTTCAATTCATTCTTGAATACATCTGTCTATAGTTTTGAAGCTAACAAATATATAAAAAGCATGCAATTTTTGCTTGAAATTTTGAAACAAAAAAATAATTCAGCCAAATGAAATAAAAACTGAACAATTTCAATTCATTCTTGAATACATCTGTCTATAGTTTTGAAGCTAACAAATATATAAAAAGCATGCAATTTTTGCTTGAAATTTTGAAACAAAAAAATAATTCAGCCAAATGAAATAAAAACTGAACAATTTCAATTCATTCTTGAATACATCTGTCTATAGTTTTGAAGCTAACAAATATATAAAAAGCATGCAATTTTTGCTTGAAATTTTGAAACAAAAAAATAATTCAGCCAAATGAAATAAAAACTGAACAATTTCAATTCATTCTTGAATACATCTGTCTATAGTTTTGAAGCTAACAAATATATAAAAAGCATGCAATTTTTGCTTGAAATTTTGAAACAAAAAAATAATTCAGCCAAATGAAATAAAAACTGAACAATTTCAATTCATTCTTGAATACATCTGTCTATAGTTTTGAAGCTAACAAATATATAAAAAGCATGCAATTTTTGCTTGAAATTTTGAAACAAAAAAATAATTCAGCCAAATGAAATAAAAACTGAACAATTTCAATTCATTCTTGAATACATCTGTCTATAGTTTTGAAGCTAACAAATATATAAAAAGCATGCAATTTTTGCTTGAAATTTTGAAACAAAAAAATAATTCAGCCAAATGAAATAAAAACTGAACAATTTCAATTCATTCTTGAATACATCTGTCTATAGTTTTGAAGCTAACAAATATATAAAAAGCATGCAATTTTTGCTTGAAATTTTGAAACAAAAAAATAATTCAGCCAAATGAAATAAAAACTGAACAATTTCAATTCATTCTTGAATACATCTGTCTATAGTTTTGAAGCTAACAAATATATAAAAAGCATGCAATTTTTGCTTGAAATTTTGAAACAAAAAAATAATTCAGCCAAATGAAATAAAAACTGAACAATTTCAATTCATTCTTGAATACATCTGTCTATAGTTTTGAAGCTAACAAATATATAAAAAGCATGCAATTTTTGCTTGAAATTTTGAAACAAAAAAATAATTCAGCCAAATGAAATAAAAACTGAACAATTTCAATTCATTCTTGAATACATCTGTCTATAGTTTTGAAGCTAACAAATATATAAAAAGCATGCAATTTTTGCTTGAAATTTTGAAACAAAAAAATAATTCAGCCAAATGAAATAAAAACTGAACAATTTCAATTCATTCTTGAATACATCTGTCTATAGTTTTGAAGCTAACAAATATATAAAAAGCATGCAATTTTTGCTTGAAATTTTGAAACAAAAAAATAATTCAGCCAAATGAAATAAAAACTGAACAATTTCAATTCATTCTTGAATACATCTGTCTATAGTTTTGAAGCTAACAAATATATAAAAAGCATGCAATTTTTGCTTGAAATTTTGAAACAAAAAAATAATTCAGCCAAATGAAATAAAAACTGAACAATTTCAATTCATTCTTGAATACATCTGTCTATAGTTTTGAAGCTAACAAATATATAAAAAGCATGCAATTTTGCTTGAAATTTTGAAACAAAAAAATAATTCATCCCCGAGGAGCTTTTGCATTGAGATGAGCCGCTAATTAATTCTTATATATTCTCCTAAGGTCTATTCTTGACCTTATAAAATTTCGGTCTTTTTCCCGCGTTTTCCTTCTACTCCCACAGTGAGCGTTTTACTCTTTTAATTTAATAATACTCTTTTTTACTACGAATGATTCTTTGTCGAAAAACAAAACAAAAAATCTTTTAACAAATTGAGTCAAAAATTCAAACTTTTCTCGGCTGGCCCTATCGGCACCGCCGACCCACCCGTCCCCCCGAATTCTCAAAATTTTTTTTTGAAAAATCACAAAAAAAATGCAGTAAAAACGACAAAATAATTTTTTTGTCTTGTTTCGGCGGAATAAAATTTTAACTTTCGCCCAGCTCTGGTTCAAACCCGATTGATGCTCATATTCACAATGCTAAAGATTAAAATCTGCAGATATCTAGCTGTCTGTAGCTGAGGTATGTGCGGATTGAAAAATCTACTGCTTAAAAAGCGTATTCAGAAGGATAAGGATAATTTGATCCGTAGCTACCTATCCAAAGCTACAGATAACTCTAGCCGATTATTCTCTTTTCCTTAGCAGTTCACGTTATCTCTCTCGCTTTTCTTGTATCTCTACTCAATATCTCTCCCTTTTGCACACTATTTCACCTTCAAAATTGATCGGACCCTAACTTGGCCAATTCTAATCAAAAACGAACAATTTTTTTTTATTTAGCTCAGCTTTTAAACTTAATTTTATTATATAAAATGTCGGAAAAAATTTTGACTTTCGCCCAGCTCTGGTTTAAACCCGATTGAGAGTAAGAGCTTTTTTAACCTTTCTTCGGTTCGGCTTTAGTAACATGCATTAACTACCCCATTAAAGGAATATTTTAAATAAATTTCAAATATTTTTAAATTAAAATGCTCGCAAACAAGGAATTTTTGAAATTTAACACATTTCTGAGATAGTGCCGGAATAGTGGCAAAAACATTGGCAAACAGTTAATTTTTTATAATTTTTTATTGGGGTTTTTCAACTTAAGACAAATCTAAATGTTTATGTTTATTTTTTTTCTTCCCAAAAATCAAAGTCAAATATACAAAATCAAAAAGTGAATTCAAGTTTTCATAATGAATTTTTCCAAATCATTGGCCATTCCCTTAAATACTCCATGAATTTGTGCTTTCAATTTCCTGGACATTTGCCGCGGCATTTTCTTCCACAGAATGTCCATTGACAGAATTTTGATGAAATTGCTGTCGTTTAAATTGCTTTTTCCATGTATACAAAGTGCGTCTTCCAATTTTCAACATTTTGGCAATGTCCCCAACACTCATTTTAGAATTTTTGTCCTTAATTTCATAATAACGGTTCATCAATTTCTTTTGTTCGTTGTGGGAGTGTTTATGTTGTGGTTCTGTTAAATAATAAAATAAATAAATAATAAAATTGAGCTTGAAATACTCACTGGTTTGGCTAAGTTCACGTTTCCAAGCATAAATTGTTGTAAAATTAAGGCCCAACTGTTTTGCGACAGTTTTATCTAATTCACCTTTATATGAATTTTTGAATCCGTCCCGCTTTAATTCGGCTTTCTTCAGATCAAATTTCTTTACCAAATTTTGTCGCTCATTCTTTTTATTGATCACTTTTTGACTTAAGCCAAATTCTTTTTTCCATTTTCTTATTGTGCGAATATTTATCCCCAAATCTCTCAGCGATTTCTTTGGCCGATTTTTTGTCCTCACCGGAATGCGCACTTTCCATTTGCATTAACTTTTTCACAATTTCAAGCTTTTCATCGTCCGAGTAATTTGTCCCTAAAAACCAAATTTGAAAATTCTTATTTTTGAAAAAATTTGGTAATTATTGGGTGTTTGATTTAAATTGTGACAGTTGAGAATAACATATTTTTTTGTGATTTTTAGTAAATTATTAAGAATAAATCTCACTGGTTTGGCCAAGTTCACTTTTCCAATTGGAAATTGTTCTAATCAGTTATGCCCAACTTTTTCGCCACAGTTTCATTTATTTGATTGGGATAAGAGTTTTTGAATCCGGCACGCTTTAATTCGGCTTTCATTTGATCAAATTTTTCTACTAAATTTTTTTTTTGCTCATTTTTGAAGCTTTTTCGACTTAGACCAAATTCTTTTTTCCATTTATATATTTTTGAGCGACTGACTTTTAAATGTTTAGCAATTTTCTGCTCAATTTGATTTCTTTCTTTATCCGAATATTGTCCTTTTTGCTTAAAGTTCTTCTTTTATTGCGTTGAATTTGTCGATTATTTTACGTTTTTTGTCTTTCATTATTTCATCATTCTCTTCTTCGCCATTTTTGGCATAATCAGAGTGATCAGACTCTGTGAGAGGAGAATTCTGATCAGTTGAATTGGGTTCAATTTGTCCAGAGTGATCAGACTCTGTGAGAGGAGGATTCTTTGGCGCCTGCGTTTTAAAATCTTCGGCTTCATTTTTGTCCCACCAGCCTTCTCCGAATATTTCATCAAATGTTTTGAGCTCCAATTTTACTTTTACGGATTCGGCTTTGTCCAGTGAATTTGTTGCGAATAATGACAGCAAAATTAAAATTGAAAATTTTTTCATTTTATTGGGGCAAAATAATCTCTGAATTTAGGGGCATTTATATGAAATTCCAATTAATTTATAAATTTTATTTTATGTTAAAGAACTCTTTCAAAGTCTTCTTAAATTATAAAAATAATAAAATATTTCAAATTTTTCAATATTATAAATATTATTTAGCTTTAATATAAAATGAAAAATAAATGACAGCCCACAATTGAAGGCCCGAATTCAATATACCAGTGACATCTGCGTAAATATTTTTCCTAAACCTTTTGAACCTGGACCTAATCAATATTCATGACATTTTGTAAATATGTTTCCTACAAATAATAATCATTTTCGTTCATTTTACTCTATTTTATTATTGTCCTTTGACTTTATCCAATAAATTTATATATTTGTTCATTTTTTTAATTTTATCGAGAATTTTTTTAATTACTAAAATTACGTGGCCATACAACTTTTACGCGTCTATCGCCTTTTACGCTTTTCCAAAAATTGTTGGAAAATGATTTTAGCGTCCGCGTGCGCACTGGTGTACAAATAAGTAGGCAGTAACTCTGATGTGGTCGGTCCCGTGCAGCTGCTTTAAGCCCTGCCTTAAAGCTAATCATGGCAATCTGGTTGTAGTTGCAAATAAAATACATTCTCGAAATTCTCGGGTGTAAAGTTCATTCGATTTTCGGGCGAGAATGGTTTTGCAAATAGAGAATGTACGTTCAACATCTGTGGAGAAAAGACCACCTTGCCGTCAGACGCATAAACTTCAGCAGTCTCATCAATTTTTTTTAATCCATTCGCGAATGTATGCTGCTTTGGATTGAATTTTCGGCATATTTTTTCAAATATGGAAGACACCCCTTAAAAGGGGACAATAACAATAAATAAGAGGTTAACATCAGATAAAAAGCGCAATGTAACATTTATGCGAAAAAAATGCATTAACATAATTGGGCATTTCGCAAGAAGAATTCAAAAATTGAAATTTATTGCATTTTTCTAAGGCAAAATGCCAAAATAGGCTCAAAAATCTTAAAATATACGAAATAGGCTTGAGCCTATTTTAGGCCGAAAAGTCCAATAGCCTATAAATCCGGTCTCTAATTATGAGTTAAGGACAAAATCTTAAAATTAATTTGGGGTGTATGAATTAAGAGTCAATGATTTGGAAAAAAACGATTTGCATTTGATGATTAAATTTTCTCCCATATAAAATTTTTAAAAAGCTGGGACCCGCACAACGAATTTGTGCACAATCAACTGAAAATTGGCCAGCATTATCGCCGGCTGATGAGAAAGCTAATGGCATCCGACCCCATTCGCTGGAGCCGGGACATCTACATCGAGCACATAACCGGCGTGCCGCAATTCAACTGATGATGGAAATGCTAACATGCAATCAGCAGCCCAGAAACAAAGAAACAACTGACACGGGCACCGAGAATCGATGCCTAATTCAACATTGCCCAGCCCGGATGCTCCCATGGGCCTCATGATCTAACCTGGCGCTGAAGCTTGCTGCTGTGGGACCACTCGAGCACTTGAAGATGCTTTTCCAAAATCATCCTTGCCCATTTTTGTCAATGATGTGACCCATTTGTTCACCTCATTTTGCTGATCTTTTTGGTCTTCACCAATTTATTGTCTTTCCAAGCATTTTAAAGGTAAACTTAAATCTGTTTTTAGGCTTAATCTTCGTGACGACCCCTACTGGGGTTAAACGAAATTTTTTCAGCACTGTTGATATGTTGAATATTGGAAGTGCATTCGGAAGGGTTAAATAGAACATTCAATCAATGACCACCGTACTGTCTGGGCCACGCATCCAACCATGTTCACGCTCCTTGGCATGAAGAAAAAATCGATTTATTTGAAGCAGGACAACAACCCTAGAGCAGCTTTTATGCCGAATTTGACCATGGTGCAGCAGCAGAACCCTTCGTTATACGCAAATTTCATAGCACATAGGAGAAATTAAATGTTATTTTAACCCTTCTAGGCTACATAAATTCAAATTTTCATAATTAATTTTAAACAATGAAAGATTTAAATTTTATGACAATTTTTTCCAAATCGTATACTGCCAAAATCGTTTTTTCCAATTCATTTGGCATTTAAATGATCCCCGAATTCGAGTTTCTAATTTTCTGGACTTTGTTCGTAGAATTTCCATAATTTTAATATTCAAAATTAGCAAAGTTTGAAGCAAATTCTTAAATACCGTATTTCCTCTATTAGAATTTGATCAAATTCCCCTAGGGTATTTTAATACCCAAAGTACTATTCACTTTGGCGCCACATCGGACGAACATTCGGAAGCAAAACATGTGTCGGCGGAATCCGTGCCGATGCCAACCTTTAAAAGGTTCCCCGAGGAGCTTTTGCATTGAGACGAGCCGCTAATTAATTCTTATATATTCTCCTAAGGTCTATTCTTGACCTTATAAAATTTCGGTCTTTTTCCCGCGTTTTCCTTCTACTCCCACAGTGAGCGTTTTACTCTTTTAATTTAATAATACTCTTTTTTACTACGAATGATTCTTTGTCGAAAAACAAAACAAAAAATCTTTTAACAAATTGAGTCAAAAATTCAAACTTTTCTCGGCTGGCCCTATCGGCACCGCCGACCCACCCGTCCCCCCGAATTCTCAAAATTTTTTTTTGAAAAATCACAAAAAAAATGCAGCAAAAACAAAAAAAAAAGTAATTTTTTTGTTTTGTTTCGTCGGAATAAAATTTTAAGTTTCGCCCAGCTCTGGTTCAAACTAGGGTTGGCACCCCGCGTGCGGGGATGAGAATTGCGGGGTCGGGGTTTTGCGGGGGCGGGACTGTCGGGGTCGGGGTCAAAATTAAAATCCAAAATTCTTCCATTTGCGCAAAAATTTTCTTAAATTAAAATAATAAATATTTAAATTTTATTAAATATTATTTATCTTTAATTTAAAAAAATTGAAAGTAATAAATGACAGCCAACAATTGAAATGGGCATATTTATTCATATAATTCATATTTTTTAATAATTATCTCACCCGAATCAATATTTCCCTTTTAAACCTGGGCCAAATCAATATTCCTGACATTACGTAAATATTTTTATTAAATTTTTTTATAAAAATCGCGATTTTTAAACTGACAGGAATTTCCGGGAAGTTTCGAAATCTTAAAAACATTCATCTAGAGGCCCCCCGCAATATTCTTGTTGTTCCCAGGGGCCTATTTCAATTTTCGTCGTAATCAAAAGCACTAATACATCTTACAGGTTTTCTAAGGGTGTGCGGGGGTCGGCGAATGACCGCGGCGCAAATGTCTGTCAATCCCTCCAATAATGTTTTTGTTGCTGCCAGTCTCTCTTTTTAACCGTTGAATACACAAATCTCGGGCACCCGGCACAAAACAATTCTCAAAAAATGCCAATGCTAATGAAACGATCCGTCCATCTTTTAGCAGACGAACCCAATTTCCTCAACAGTTATACTGTAACTTTTAGAGATGGTCTTTGACCTTCATAAAAGGCCAGCAGACTAGAGCCCGGTAAAAAAATTTCCGGGAACGTGGTTTTCAAAAAGTTCGGGACGGGAATCCCGTGTTTTTTCCTTTCCCGTAAAAAATCCCGATGGGCAAAAAAGACGGGAACGGAACCGGGATTCCCGTATTTTTCCCGCGGGAATCCCGTTCCCGCCGGGCTCTACAGCAGACGTCGTCAAACAATAACCAGATATTAAATAGTGACAGAAGCGTGCAGCTCTCTTGGGTGTGCCGTTGTAGGCACTACAGGGAATAAATCACACAAATTGATGCCCTCAGGCTTAATGATAAATGCCCAATAATTCAGAGCGCCACAATTTGTGAAAATTTGCTAAGAAAAATGCAATACAAACTATGGGTCGTAATTTTGAAAAAACCGGGCTCTAACAAAAACACCACTAATGAAAGCTTTTTCCAAATATTTGTTTTTTTTCAAAAAATGTTTCTAAAATTTTGTGTCAGTAGAATCTGAAAAAACTTAAAATCTGTGCATACAAGGATATAACATATTTTTTTCCATTTGGCTATTCACAATCCTTTTATCCTTATTTGTTTTGTTCAAAAAATGTTTAATGATTTGCGTTAGTTTTAGTGATACGTTTCCGATAAATTCAAAGTGCCGGGAGCCAAGACGTGGAAAAAATCACACAAATTGATGACCTCAGACTTGGAAATGTCAGCAATATTGATTTGGTTCCGGTTCAAAAATAAAGAATATGATTTATATGAGTGCCCATCAGGGATGTGCTCTGTTCTGTTCTGATTTTTTGATTTATCAGAATTTCTGATCATTTTGGGCGCCAGAATTCTGTTTTCTGATTTCTGGTTTTTAAAAAGGCGACCAGAATTCTGTTTTCTGATTTTTTAGAGAAAAACCCAGAAAAAAATCAACAATTTATACATTTCATTACAAATTTGGTATAAAACATTATGCCATTTTTTGATCAAATTTTCTTAAGAAAACGGTTAGTTTTGGAAGAAATTGTTTGATTTTTAAATATTTTTCAGACTTTTTCAATGGGAAACCGGCCAAATTACGAAAATTCGGACCAATTTTCTTAACTAATCTTGTTAAACCAGAAGTCGTATCTGTCCTTATTTATAAGATTTGTCCTTATTTCAGGTCTTCGTCCTTATTTTCGAATTTTGATTTTCAGCCTTCTCCCCCAATGAAAAATGGGCAAAATTCTGCAGTTTTTGGACTAATTTTGTTAGCAGATTTTGTTAAAATGTTCAAAAAATTTCCCCGGACCGTTCGTTCTCAGGGCTAAAAAAAACTACGCACTTTTAAAATTGTGATTGCAAATCTTTTAACAAATCGACTCAGAAATTAAAAAAATTTTCGGCGGCGCCTATCGGCACCGCCGACCCTCACCCCAGCGGAAGTGAAGGCAGTTTTTAAAAAATTCGAACGAAAAATTTCGAATTTTTTTAACAAAAACGTTAAAAAATCCCCCCCCCCCCCATTTCACCCCTAAGATTATTTCCGAGAAAAATTAATTCTTTAAGAAAAATAAAACGGAGAAAACGCCCCCTAAAAATCGACGTTTTTGCCTTGCCCTCCCCCCCCCCCCCGAAATTTTTTTTGGCTACGGCCCTGAGTGGCGCCAAGAAAATTTTAAGAACTTTGTCTGTTTTTCTTAAGATATTTATTATTTGCACCAAACTTTAAGATTCGAAAAAAATTGTTTGTAGAAGTTTTTAGAGATTTCTGTTCTGATTTTCTGATTTAGCAGAATTTCTGGTGATTTTGGGCACCAGAATTCTGTTTGCTGGTTTCTGGATTTTAAAAAGGCGACCAGAGCACATCCCTGGTCTGTATTCTTATTTGCTCCCTTAGCATTTTTTGATAATTTTATATATTTTTATAAAATGCGCACAAAAAAAAAGAATTATGAAAAAACATCACATCTTCTGGATTTATGCTTCAATTTTTTTAACAAAATTGCCAATTTTTGTAAAAATTTCCCCTGTGGCGCTTATCGGCTCCACCGGTTATTATCCCCCATTTTGCTGCAAATCTTAACAAATTTAGTCAAAAATTCAAAATTTCGCAGCGCCTATCGGCACCGGCGACCCACTGCCCCCCCCCCCCCCTCCACAATTCTCCAAAAACTTGTATTTTTAAAATTCTTAACAAAAATGGTAAATTTTAAAAATTATTCCCGACGGCGCCGTCGGACCCTACCAATTGTATATCAGAAATTTATTGCAAAATTCGTTCACTATTATTACTACTTATCTCGGCGCCAATGATAGATTTTTTAAGTAACACATTTTAATTTTGAAAATTATTCAGTTAAAAAAAATTTGACACCTAAAATTTTTGAGAACATTTTTTAAAAATCCCCGACCCCGACCGATTTGGGTAACCCCGACCCCGACCGATCATTAAGGAAAAATATTTACGAATGTCAGGAATGTTAATTGGCCCCATATTTATGAGATGTCAGGAATATTGATTTGGCCCCGGTTGAAAGATTTAGGAAAAATATTTATGAGATGTTTTAAGTCAAAGCTGAATAATATTTATTAATATTGCAAAAATTTGTTTTTTTTAATTTGAGAAAATTTTGACAGAAATTCTTCATTAACAGACAAATAATTGACAAATTTTTCCTATCGAATTTACGTTTAAATTATAAAAATTTTGGATATTATATAATTTCTCTAAATTCAGAAGTTTTTTGCTCAAATAAAATGGACGAATTTTGGATTTTAATTTTGGTGACATTCTTTGCAACAAATTTGCTCGACAAAGCCGAATCCGTACAATTGGAGGAAATTGATGAAATATTCGGAGAAGGATGGTGGGACAATGACAAAGCCAAAGAATGGCATAAATTAACGCTTGAACTGGAACAAATTGAACCCAATTCAACTGATCAGAATCCTCCTCTCACAGAGTCTGATCACTCTGGACAAATTGAACCCAATTCAACTGATCAGAATCCTCCTCTCACAGAGTCTGATTACTCTGGACAAATTGAACCCAATTCAACTGATCAGAATCCTCCTCTCATAGAGTCTGATCACTCTGGACAAATTGAACCCAATTCAAATGATCAGAATCCTCCTCTCACAGAGTCTGATCTACTCTGATAATGCCAAAAATGGCGAAGAACAAAGCCAAATATTGGAAGAAATTACTTCAAACGAAAAACGTAAAATTATCGACAAATTCCACGCAATAAAGGAAGAATTAAAGCAAAAAGGAAAATTTCCTTGGAAAGAAAGATATCAAATTGAGCAGAAAATTGCTAAACAATTGGGAGTCAATAGCTCAAAAAAAATATATAAATGGAAAAAAGAATTGGGCTTAACTCAAAGAATTCCAGAAAATGAGCGTTAATTTGGTAGAGAAATTTGATCAAATGAAAGCCGAGTTAAAGCGGGCCGGATTCAAAAACTCTTATCCCAATCAAATAAATAAAACTGTCGCAAAAGAATTGGGGCTCAGTTTTATAACAATTTTCAGGTGGAAAAGTGAATTTGGCCAATCCAGTGAGCATTTTGATTTTATTAATTTATTTATAATAATAAATTCTGGTTACAGCGCTACATAAATACTCCCACAGCGAACAAAAGGAATTGATGAAACGTTATTATGAAATTAAGGACCAAAATCCTAAAATTAGCAATGAGAAAATTGCCAAAATGTTGAAAATTGGAAAAGACACTTTGTATAAATGGAAAAAGCAATTTAAACGACAGCAATTCATGAACAAAGTTCTGTCGATGGACATTCTATGGAAGAGAATGCCGCGGCAAATGTTCAGGAAATTGAAAACTCAAATTCGGGGAATTTTGAATAAATGATCAATTTCTTTGTTCAAATTCATTTATTAAAACTTCAATTCACCATTGGGTTTGTATAGGGCCGAGAATTGAATTTTGATGGATTGTTAAAAAATTGGTCCATAAACTATAGAATTTTGAGCGATTTTTGGTTTGGGAAGGGCTGAATTAAAACTAAATATTTAAGGCTTTTCTCATTTTGAAATATTAAAATTATGGAAATTCTACGAACAAAGTTCAAGAAATTAGGAACTCGAATTTGGGGAGCATTTGAATGGCAAATGAATTGGAAACAGCGATTGGCAGTTTATGATTTGGAAAAAATTGTCATAAAATTTTCATTATGAAAACTTGAATTTATTTAGCCTAGATGGGTTAAAATAACAATAAATTTCTCCTAATTTTTAAGTGAAGTAAAGCGGCTGGGCCCATTGGATGAAAATGGCCGAAAGTGGGGGGGAGGGGGGTGGGGGAGGTGAAAGAGCTGAATGCCTATGCTTACACCCTACTCATCACCTCCAAGTTTGCAAATCTATAACTATTTCAATAAAACAAACCAAATATAATTAGTATTATTTGAAAGCTCTAAGTTTGCCGAATAAAATAAACTTTAATTGACCCTAATATGTTAAGTTTGAGAAAAGTTATGACTTGAAAAGCACGAAAAAATCAAAATAAATGTTTTTGATAAACTTTTGATCATCACTTTTCTCAAACTTAACATATCGGGTTGAATTAAAGTTTATTTTATTCGGCGCACTTAGAGCTTTCAAAGGATACTAATTTAAATAACTAGGTAAATTTTAAATTAAAAACCAATCGTTATGGGGTGTAATATCGCGCGATATTGCATAGCGATATGCGATTGGCGATAACCCCATTTTTCAATGCGATAGGCGAGGCGATATGCCCAAAAAAGGCGAGATAACTATCGCGCGATTGGACATTCTGTGGAAGAAAATGCCACGGCAAATGTTCAGGAAATTGGGAACTCGAATTTGGGGAGCTTTTGAATGAATGGTCTATGATTTGGAAAAACACCAAATTTGTCAACGATTTCTTTCTACTTTTTACGCATGTATTCGCAGCAGAACGCTGCTCATTTTGCATTTTCGAACATTTTTAATTGTCCAAATAAGGAAAGTGCTTCCAGATTTGAGTGCACTATGTTCTACGGCCCAGAAACCCCTTTTATTGGTAGGATTGAGATCTAATTTTTGGTTCTAAGTGCTGGACCGACTAGGGCACCTGTCGAACCCGTTGCGACACAAACTCAATACGCGCGGCGGGTAAAGGCATACCACATCGCCTTTTAATTTATCCCAATTTATTAATAAAAATTCCGGGCTCTGTCAACGGATGGATAATCATATTGTTACGCCTTTTGGTGAAACGTTAAGACCCGATGTGTAGCTTATGGGCCGCATCTCTATCAATAAACGAAACCAGTCATTTTTTTAACCGAATAAGAAATATATGGTCTGCCTTTAGCTTCTCCGGTGCATATATTTTAAAGTTTGACCAACCTTCGCCTTTGAATAATTCGTTTAGCTAAGCGGAATAAACTTGCCACAAGGCGCATTCACGAATCAGAATAAAATTTAAAGTACATTTGTGTTACGTTCCACGTGCTTGGCCACGAAAAACAAAAAATGTACCCACTCTATAAGACTATTAGAAAACCAAGCTCCAGACTAAAGACCAATACCTAGCGGTTTTCATACTGATTGGCAATGTGACCTGTGTATTTTTGACCTAGAGCCCCCATCACCACGCGGGATTAGTCGAAAAGGCTAATCGAACAATAAAGGAGTTATTTTACAGATACTTTACTCAGATTGATACCCTTATATAGTTGATATTATTGATAAAATTATATCAAATATTAACAATAGTGTCTACAGAACAACGGGTATGATACCAACGCCCGTCAATTTTAAAAATGTCAGAGCCTTATGGAAAAAGCATATGGTGAACAAAATAAACCAAAATTTAAAGTCGGAGCAACGGTCAGAATTGCAAAAGAGAGCTTAATTCGGGTCCATTTTGGTTTTCCAGAAGTTCAAATGACAAATTCTGGTGCATGCTAATTTTGCGGAAACTTAATTCTGGCCCAGCTGACTTTCCGGAAAGGCAAAATCTGGTGCATTCTGTATTTCCAGAACATCAAATAACAAAGTGTGGTTCATTCTGATTTTCCGGAAAGCTAATTCTGGTCTACTGGCTTTCCGGAAAGCTAAATTCGGGTCCAGTTGGCTTCCGGAACGCCAAATTCTGGTGCATTCTGGATTTCCAGAAGATCAAATAACAAATTCCGGTGCATTCTAATTTTAGGAAAACCTACCTAATTCGAGTTCAGCTGGCTTTCCGGAACGCGCCAAATTGTGTTGCTTTCTGTATTTTCAGAAGATCAAATAACAAATTCTGGTACATACTGTCTTTACAGTTCTGGTCCAGTTGGCTTTCCGGAAAACCTAATTCTGGTCCATACAGACTTTCCGGAACTACCGGTTTACCGTTACCGGTCCAAGTCATTTACCGCGGTAATTTACCGGTTTTCCGGTAAAAATCAATCCTAAATAAATTACATAAAACTAATTTCTTACTGTGGATCACTTAATCATTTTCTTTGCGAAAGCTTAAAAGCTATTGTTAAGCAAAAGCTAATCAATTGGAAAATTCGTGAAAAAGTTATTTCGATTAAACTATGAAAGTCCACATTAAACTTTTTTAAACTATTAAACCTCTTGGTTTTTTTAAATGATTTATTTCACTTAAAGCTTCGAATGGTATCCTTGTTTGTTTGATTTGGTTGAGTTTAAAAAAGATAAAGCTTTTCAATCGCTGGCACTGAACCATGCGGCACTGAACCGATCGCCGCCGTCGGCGCCTATCCCTGCTCTACAGTATCGTCTTGCAGAAACGAAAATTCAAGCTTGATATTACATTTAGTTCACCGTTCACGCTTGTTGGGCATTGAGCAGCCGATGTTTAATAATTAAAGTCAGTTGAATAAATTAATAATGCATAAAGTGAAACCAATTATGGACACATTTTATTGCTTACAAATTAGGGCTGTTTTTGCTTTTTTAGTTTAACTGACATGAATGCTTGTAATTTGTTTAATTAATGTTTTTTAAGGCGAAATGTCGGGCCGCAAAAGTCCGGGCCGCAAATGTCTGATTTCCAGAAGTTTTTTCACACCTATTTTTGCCTATGAAATTTGCTCACCAGAAATATAACGTGTGTTGTTACGATTTAATAAAAATGTTCAGGTTGTTTGATAACTTTTACAAAAAAATCCTGATCAATTTTCTTAACAAATATCATTAATCTTTAAATTCGATGAGTGCCTTTGACACCATCGTATCCCTCCTATTCCTTTGCTTTATTTTTAAATTTTGGTTGCACAACGGAAAACAATGTCTTCATCTGTGGCGAAATGTTATTTTACTCCAGGGCCAATTATATAAATTATTTAAAATACTTTTTGCAGTTTGCTATTCATAATCAATCGCCATTTTTATAAATGATTTTATTTAAGAAAAAATTTGTCAAGAATATTGATTTGGTCCCGGTTCAAAAGGCTTAGGAATATTTATAAAATGTCAGGAATATTGATTTAGGTGAGATAAATTATTATGATTTATAAAAATAAATGCCCACTTTAATTGTGGGCTGTTATTTATTACTTTCATTTATTTTTTTATCAAAGCTAAATAATAATTATTATATTGGAATATTTATTATTTTTTAAATTTAAAATTTAAGAAATTTGAGTAGAAATTTTCAATTGACAAATTTTTTCATATAATTATAATTATTGGAATTTCTATAAACGCCTCTTCAGAAGTTATTTTCCCTAATAAAATGAAAGAATTGTTGATTTTCATTTTGGTTTTATTCTTCGCAGCAATTTCACTGGACAAAGCCGAATCCGTAAAAGTAAAATTGGAGCTCAAAACATTTGATGAAATATTCGGAGAAGGCTGGTGGGACAAAGATGAAGCCGAAGATTTGAAAATGCCGGCGCCAACAAACTTTGGACAAAATGTCCATCACCAAATCGACCGACAGAACACCCAAATTGGACAAATTAAATCCAATTCAACTGATCAGCTTGGACAAATTGAACCCAATTTAACTGATCAGAATCCTCCTATTACAGAGTCTGAGAACGAAATTACTTCAAACAAAAATATTGCCGAAAATGAGCGAAAACGTAAAATAATCGACAAATTCCACGCAATTAAAGACGAATTTAAACAAAAAGGAAAATTCCCGAGGAAAGAATGGGTTCAAATTGAGGAAAAAATTGCTAAACATTTAAAAAACAGTCGCAAAAAAATATATAAATGGAAAAAAGAATTTGGCCTAAGTCGAAAAATGCATAACTTTGAAAAGAAAAAAAATGAGCGAAAAAATTTGATTGAGAAATTTGATCAAATGAAAGCCGAGTTAACGCGGGACGGATTCAAAAATTCATATGATCACGAAATTGATAAAACTGTCGCAAAAGAGTTCGGCCTCAATTTTAGAACAATTTACAAATGGAAAAGTAAACTTGGCCAATCCAGTGAGTATTATTATTTATTTATATTAATTAAAATTATTTTACAGAACCACAACATACCCATAACGAACAAAAGGAATTGATGAAACGCTATTATGAAATTAAGGGCAATCCCCCAAAAATTAACGATAAGGACATTGCCAAAATGTTGAAAATTGGAAGTGCCACTTTGTTTAGATGGAAAAAGCAATATAAACGACAGCAATTTCATGCAAATTCTGTCGATGGACATTCTATAGAAGTGAATGCCGCGGCAAATGTTCAGGAAATTGGGAACTCGAATTCGGGGAGGATTTGAATAACTAATGATTGTTTCAAATGTGTTAGGAACTTTTTGAACGACTCGTCTATAAAAGTTCAACAATTCACTTTTAATTCTCGATAAATGACAAAAAGCTTTGTTGTAAAAATTGCCAAAGTACGGTTTTGCGACCTGATAATTTTGCCACTCGCACTTTTCGAGCTGTACCTCGGCAGAAACCCGCACTCGCTCCTTTCGATTTTCGGGACAAGTGAACTCACACAGTACGCGCGCAAAATTCTTCAGCAAATTCCCTTTTCTTGTCTTACGATGGCTCGAAATGGTTTTACAATATTTTTCAATGAGGGGTGCGGGCGTTGGCCCCAGGAATCCCGATTCTAAATTTTGCTGCGCTACTTTTTGGTTGAGCATCGTATCGTTCTTTCATTTTCGTCCTGGCGACCTTTGAGTTTTTCCGCGCTTCTTCAATCGACTGGTGAAAAGATTTCCGGAGGAGCTAGATATGTACATATCATGATCGACCGTATAAAATTTTAAAACACTTTCAAATGGGAAGTTTGCCGGCTTCTTGTACATCAAACAATGTTGGAAGAAGACGGTTTCGTTTGCGGCGAAATGGCATTTCGAGATTTTTAACTTTAACTTGCTCCCTTGATCCGCTCAAATGTTTCTCTCAGATGGACCCAATATTCTTCCCATAACTGTGATGCTACCAAAATGTCGTCGATATAAATAAAGATACAATCATTGACCATCTCGCCGAACAATCTTCTCATGAAAGGAACAATGATAATCGGAGAGGCCCACGGGGAAAACGACTGTCTGAGCAGTCTCCTTCTAAGTGATTAACTCCTCTTTTGGGATCTTGCCGATTTGAGATTTACTAAGTTCCTCCTCCATTTTCTTAGTTCCTTGAACATTGGCACAAAAATTGTTAGCCAATGACGACGAGAGGATGTCGTCTCTTCTGTGAATAAACGAATCTGGTGCATTTCATTTCTCCGATCACCGTTTTTTCTTCAATCCCGACAGTTTCGGATGATAAGCCGGCTGGCGCGATTCCGTTTCCGTTGTGTCTGTTCCCACCATAGGCTTTACTCTGCATGGGTTCGTCGACTAGTGCGTTAGCTTTGTTCATTTTATAATCCATATTTTTCTATAGTTCGCGATTTTTATCCATATTCCATATTTTTATCCATATTTCGCCATTTTTCAAAAATTCCTTTACATAAATGCAATAAAAACGAACAATACACCCCTAAGGATCGACTTTTTCAAAATTTTCAAAAATGCCCCTAAAATTACATTTTCGCAACTAAAAATTCTGCCACCAAAAAAAATGAAAATTTTTTAAATTCTTCTTGTTTTCAAAAATTTTCACTAAAATGCCTTTAACTTGCATATAAAAATTTTTATTGCTCTTATTACCTCTATTAGGAAATCTTGCCCATTTTTACTAAATTAGAAAACCAATTTTATAAATGATTATTATTAGGGCTGGGATTTCAGGTTTTGACCAAATTTTTTGCAAACAGGGTTTGACAAGAGAAGCCCAGAAGCATTCATTTCGAATAATTTTAGAATCTTAGCTTTGATATTTTTTATAAAATTTTCTAAAACATGTTAAAAAATTATATTACACTTGTAAGAGAAGAAAATTAATAAAGATAGACGAATTTTGAAGGTTTTTAAGCAAATTGACTGGATTTATTCAGTTTTAGCGCATTTTCTAAACAATATTTTGCACTTTTTAAGGTTTTTGGTCCATATTTTGGTTTTTCAATATTTTACGGTTTATAAGGCAATATAAATCCCAGCTCTAATTATTATTATAGGATAAATATTTACGAATTGTTAGAAATATTGATTTGGTCCCGGTTCAGAAGGCTTAGGAAAAATAATTATGAAATGTCAGGAAATTGATTCGGGTGAATTAAAGAATATGATTTGTATAAATAAATGCCATTTAAATTGTGGGCTGTCATTTATTACTTTCAATCATTTTTTATGAAAGCTAAATAATATTTATTAATATTTGTAAAAATTTTATTATTTTTGAAAGAAATCTTTAACACAAAATAATTGACAAATTTTTCCATATCATTTTTTCATTTAATTATAAACTGATTGAAATTTCCTATAAATTTCACTAAATTCAGAGGTTTTTCTGCCCAAATAAAATGAAAGAGTTTTGGATTTTACTTTTGGTGGCATTCTTTGCAACAAATTCACTCGACAAAGCCGAATCCGTACAATTGGAGGAAATTGATGAAATATTCGGAGAAGGCTGGTGGGACAATGACAAAGCCGAAGAATGGCATAAATTATCGCTTGACCACAATTTCCATAACCAAATCGACCGGCAGAACACCCAAATTGGACAATTTGAACCCAATTCAACTGATCAGAATCTATTTCTCATAGCGTTTGATCAGTCTGGACAAATTGAACCCAATTCAATTGATCAGAATCCTCCTCTCACAGAGTCTGATCACTCAGGACAAATTGAACCCAATTCAATTGATCAGAATCCTCCGCTCACAATGTCTGATCACTCAGGACAAATTGAACCAAATTCAATTGATCAGAATCCTCCGCTCACAATGTCTGATCACTCTGGACAAATTGAGCCCAATTCAACTGATCAGAATCCTCCTCTCACAGAGTCTGATTACTTTGATAAGGCCAAAAAAACTCAAAAGGTGTACTTTAAAAAAGAAGAACGTAAACATTTGATTAAGAAATTTGATCAGAGAAAAGCCGAATTAAAGCGGGCTGGATTCAAAAACTCTTATTATCACGAACTTGATGAAACTGTCGCGAAAGAGTTGGGCATAAGTGATACAACAATTTACAGATGGAAACGTAAACTTGGCCAATCCAGTGAGTATTTAGAGTCCATTTATTAATTTATTTATTTTAATTAAAATTCTTTTACAGAACCAAACCATTTATACGCTCACAGCGAACAAAAGGAATTGATAAAACGTTATTATGAAATTAAGGACCAAAATCCTAAAATGAGTGTTGGGGGCATTGCCAAAATGTTGAAAATTGGAACAAACACTTTGTATAAATTGAAAAAGCAATTTCATCCAAATTCTGTCGATGGGCATTCTGTGGAAGAGAATGCCGCGGCAAATGTTCAGGAAATTGGGAATCAAAATCGGAGAGCTTTTAAATGAATGGTCAACGATTTGATAACGAAATTATTGACACGAGCCAAGGATCATTTGGATATGTCTTAGAAAATGACAAATTCGCTTTGATTGGAGTAATTTTAAAAAAATAAAGTAAATAGCTTGCACTAAAATTATGTCTAGGTCTATAATTTGCGGCCATAGCTTTTATTATTAAACAAAATATCTTTTTTTGCGTATTGTTTATATCTGAAAGAAAATAAAAAAAAGATTTGTTTTTGTTAACTATTTGAAAATTTTAAAGAAGAGTATAAAACAATTAAAGCTTACAGATGGAAATAAAAAAAAGAGAGAGTGGAATATATTAACAATACAAAATGTCTTTGAAGAAATATTAATTCTAAACAAAATACCTTTTCCAAAAAGACTCTATTTCCATTAATAAGATAAATACTAACAGAAAATAGACAGAGACATTTTTAAAAATTTTAGATGGGACTAAATTTCCACTTTCTCATTTGTTACTGATATTCTGGTCCCGATTTTTCTAAAGATCGTTAAAACTCTTTTATATTGTCCCGGTTAAAATTTTTGGATTTGAGACCTAAAATCTGAAAATCATGAAATATGCTGGGATGTGAGTAAAAATTTCGTGACAGTTTCATTGCGTGATGAATTAAATTTGATTAAATTTGAAGCGAATAGCCTTAATTTACCTAACAAACCAAATACTACATTTTCCAAAAAAACAAATCTGGCCTTAAAAACATGCAAAAGCAAGATTCGATAATTACTTGCTTTTGTGTTCTAGTTATGGTGTTTCTTGAACAATTTCGCCTAAGGTTGGCGGTTTCTGGGAATGCTTCGGTTATCCGAACCGGAACCGAGAACCGAACCAAAATATTTCGGTCCGACGGTTCGGTTTCGTTCGGAACCGCCAACCCTAATAACGATCCCTACCGGGGTCAAAATAAAAATTGAATTCTCTCGATGGGATTTGAAAATTTTAGAGTGGACAACAAAACAATTCAAGCTACCTAATTAAAATGAGTTTTCCCGAGCCCCGTAATTTTAAACAAATGAAATTTTTTTCCGATTAAATCTCTTTAAATTTTTAGGGAGCTTTCAGGCGGGTGCACTGATATGCGGATATCCGCGGATATATCCGGATACGGACGGCGCATCTCGCCTACGGGGGAGATTCCTAAAAACAGTATAAATCAGGGATGCCAACTGTCCTCATTTATAAGACTTGTACTTATTTGGGGGGTTCTAATCTTATAAGTTAAAAATGTCCTTATTTGTAAAGATTTATCCTTATTTGAGGCCTCTGTCCTTATTTTTCGAATTTTATGAAGATTTTATTATAATATTTTGATCCAATATTCAAAATGAGAAGATTTCGAAGCGAATTTTTTTAATTATATTTAAATCCAGCCCCTCACAAATGGTGCCAGAAAAATTCGACAGTGGCTGATTTCGACAGTGACTGAATTCGACAGTGGATTTCGACAGTGAACGATTTCGACAATGGCTGATTTCGACAGTGAACTATTTCACCTGCTTTTGATCTTTTTCAGACTTTTTCGACAGTGATGGATTTCGACACTGGACGATTTCGACAGTTAACTATTTCACCACTTCATTAACCTCTTTTAGCTCATTCGACAGAGTGGATTTCGACAGTACTTCAAAAGTTTAAAAAAAATACAACACTTAGCTAAGAAATTGCAAAGCTAAAGTTACTTTTAAAATGGATAATATTTAAAAGTGAAAGTGTAAGCGCATGAACGAAGAAATCCGAGCGGGTTACGATTCTGAAAATCAGCAAAGATAGTCGCTAAATTTTTACACTTTCAAACAGCTGTAACTCCTCTCAGAATTGTTGCCCAATCATAATTGATTCATTTAATTTGTCTCGATGAGAGAAATCGATTAATAATTACAGGAAAACCAATTTTTTTTTGATATTTTTCAATTTCCCGGACGAGTTCATAGTGTAAGAAAATGATCGAAGAAGACGAAATATGGAAGGAGCGAGACTTGACCCACGTGGGAAATACGGGTTTCTCGCCTCCGGTGAATTTCGAACTCCCGTTTTTCCGCTCCCTGAAATTTTTTTTACCGGGCTCCTTGTGGGAACACAAGGTCATCGACTTTCAGTAGGCACCTGCTGCCGCGTTAAAGACCATGAATCTAAAATTGTGTTATTTGATGCGCCGATTGAACCCCTAAGCTCAGGGTGGCCTACAATTGTTCATTTTATGATTTCTTTATTTCCAAGCCCGAATTGATGAGAAAAATTATACCAGTAAAATCTAATTTTGACCATTACTGTCCTTATTTCGCAAAATTTTTGTTGGCATTCCTGTAAAATCATGTGTAGTGTTTAAACTAGGGTTGAGCGGGACCGGGACCGGTACCGGGACGGGACGGGATTTCCCGGTTTTTTCAGGTCCCGGTCCCGGTCGGGACGGGATTTTTTGAAAACTAAAAATCCCGGTCCCGGTTTTTTGGTCCCGCCGGGACCGGGACCAACCGGGAAAAAAGTACACCCCTAATGATGGCATAATCGAGCGACAATTCAATCTTTTTTACAAGATTTCCTTAAGTAAGTTGGTGTCTTAGTGGTTTGTCTTTCTCAAGTCAAAGTTGTGTTTCTGGTTCGAGCCCGATTCATTGCAAGCAATTATTTATTATTTTTCTCTATTTAAATAATCTTCCCCCAATAATAAAAATGTTTAAATAGTTTTTAAATATTTTTTAATTAAAATGCGAGCAAAACAAGAATTTTTGAAATAAATTCATCACATCTTCCTGAATTTTTGCTTCAATTTCCTTAACAAAGATTGCCAATTTTTGTAAAAATTTCGCCGGCGGCGCCTGTCGGCACCGCCGGACATCCTCCACTCTTACGTAAAACAGTTTTTTTCTCTGAAATTCCGAAGCAAAATTCATAATTTAGCTAAAATTTTGATGAAATTTCTTTAACAAAATTAGTCAAAATTTCAAAAATTTTTCTCGGCGGCGCCTATCGGCACCGCCGACCCCCACCCTCCCTAAAAGTAAAGCAGAATCTCAAAAAAAAGAATGATGATGACAATGACGTCGAAGATCAAGAAGATCAACAATATGTGTTGCCGGAAAATTAAAATTTTTTAGTGTTTGATAAAAGAAAATTTTTTCCTTGAAAAGTCCCGGTTGGTCCCGGTCCCGGTCCCGGTTGAAAATCTTGGTCCCGGTCCCGATCCCGGTTTTTCTGGTCCCGGAAGTCCCGGTCCCGGTTTTTCCCAAAAGTCCCGGTCCCGCTCAACCCTAGTTTAAACCCATTGGATTTTAAAATCCCCAAGATTACTAATATAATTTGGTGTATTTTATCTGTTTTGGCGTTTTCTCTGCGCTTTCCGTCTACTTTTGGTTCTGTTAAAGGCACTCCATACATTTTCTTCAGAATTGGGGAAGCTCCCGTAAGATTGGCCAACAAATGGACCATTTGTTGGGTTGCCAGTAACTTGGAAATGAAATTGATTTTTTGAGTGACTCCAATTTTTTTAATTTCCATTTTGGGCTAAAAATATCGCCATTTTAGTTATTTTATTTCATTTACAAAATAATTAAAATCCCTAAAATTATGAGATGAATGAACTTTATATTCAAAATTAGCACTCGCAACTAAACACCACAAAATTCAAAAAATCCAATACTCTGATGGAGGCCGCTAACATAATGCCAAAGCCACGAAGTACCAAAAAGTACCAAAGCCACGAAATGCCAAAGCCACGAAATGCCAAGCAGGGCAGGACGTCATGACGCTGACGCCGATGACGCCAATGACGCCGTTTTTGAGCGGCGTCATGACGTATGACGCTGACGCCGTCACTGGCATTTTGCGTCATTTTTGCGTCACTAGTTAAAAAAGAAATGTAGCGAAACAGCTTTTTTGTTCAAAAGTCAAGCATAATTTAAGTAAAAATTATCTTTTTGGTTGCATTTCGCTATTGTTTTTCACATGCCATTCCACTTAATTGGTAATTTTTTAAAGAATAGGTAGATTTAAAACTCATTAAAAAAACCATTTTAGTGTCTAAAAACGGGCTTAAAAATATGGACGAACAGGGCCAATTGCAAATTTTAATTGAAAATGTGAAAAAATTTGTGCGAAAAGTGCGCAAGTCTAGAGTGCTAAGTGAGGAGTTAACTGCTTTTCAAAGTGACAAAGAACTTCCCAAAACAGTGCTGGTTAAGAATGTTGAAGTAAGATTTTTTACAAAAGTATCTGCTAGAAGTTTTTAAGATGGAATAGCATATTTCTTATGCTTGACAGGTTTGTCCAAAATCGGATAAAAAAATGTTAATTAAAAAAAAATTGGATTTTTTAAAAATTAAAAATTTAACCAGTGACGCTGACGCTGACGCCGACGCCGATGACGCCAATGACGCCGTAACTCTGAAAAAGCTTAAAATATGTCAGTAAATATGTGCTAAAAAATACCCCCAAAATATGTTTTAATATGTGCTAAAAAGTCGCCCTAATTCAAAAATTTTTCAAAACAAATACTATTTTGGGCTTCTCTCATGGTAAGGAATCCACGAAAAAAATATGTTATAACATAATCCTATCCTTAGTTATTATGCGATTTTACTAAAAAGGCAAAAGGTGGGGAGAGGGGGTAAGGGCCGCCGAAAAATTTTTAAAATTCAGTCTGTTTTTGTTTAGAAATTGTTCCAAAAATTCTTCTTTTTTTCTTGAAAAAGACTGAAAATTTTGAAAAAATTTTCAACAAGTCTGTCAATGCCGGGGCTGCCAGAAAAATACCACTCCCTTGATGCCATAAAAATGCCACTATTTTGAAGCCGGTTGCCATGTTTTCTCGCAGATGAGTTGGCCTCCCTGGGCCGACCCAACGGCCAGAATCAACCGGCAAGACTCAACCAGCAAACTTAACCGGAAAGACTCAACCGGCAAGTCTCAACCGGAAAGACTTAACCGGCAAGACTCAACCAGCAAACTTACTGTCCCGTCGGCGGTGCCGATAGGGAAAGAACTCAAATTGAAAAGAAAATGGTGGCACGAAACTTCGGTGCTATGACATTTCGACAATGGACACTTCAACGGACACTTCGACAACGACACTTAGACAATAAAATAAAGCCATAAAAAATTTGAAATTTTTTTGAGTTTTATAATACCTAATATATTTAGTATATGTTAAAACATTATTTTTACGATTAATGAACTAGCCAAACTTATAATGTGTACACATATTTAAATTTTAATTTAAAAAAGATAGAAGCAGTTGATCAGGTAAGGGCTGCTCTTTCCGCTGAGGCTCGAGTGAATGCTCCTGGAAGCTCATCCATGAGGAAAACTTTCCAACGCGAAAGGCGTAAAGCGCAGAACAGTTACAGTTGCGCAAAATCATTGTTTTTGCGACCCCGTGGGCTTTGAATATGCTAATTACCGTGCTGAGATAGCGATTATGACTCCAAAAAGGGTGGAAATTTTTGAAGTAGGCATTCCATTGTTGTGTAGCTATATTATTGAATCGCGTTTAGAGTACATGATAGAGAATTGATTGGGCTACAAAATGACTATAAAATCATAAAATTTTGTTCAGAATGACATGAGTTATATACTTTTTAAAAGTGGGTCAAGTTTTAATCTTGTGTTTTTGGAAATGAAAAGTCAAGTTTAAGTTTGTATATTGAGAATGAAAAGTCAAGTTTTAATTTGATTTTGTATTTTTTTGGAAATGAAAAGTCAAGTTAATTTTGGTCAAGTTTTAAACTTGTATTTTTGGAAATGAAAAATCAAGTTAAGTTTGTATTTTTGGAAATGAAAAGTCAAGTTTAATTTTGTTTGTATTTTTGAGAATGCAAAAGTCAAGTTTTAAGGTTGTATTTTTGGGAATGAAAGTCAAGGTTTAAACTTGTATTTTTGGAAATGAAAAGTCAAGTTTAATTTTGTTTTGTATTTTGAGGATGCAAACGTCAAGTTTTAAAGTTGTATTTTTGGGAATGAAAAGTCAAGTTTAATTTTGTTTTGTATTTTGAGGATGCAAACGACAAGTTTTAAAGTTGTATTTTTGGGAATGAAAAGTCAAGGTTTAAACTTGTATTTTTGGAAATGAAAAGTCAAGTTAAGTTTGTATTTTTGGAAATGAAAAGTCAAGGGTTAAACTTGTATTTTTGGAAATGAAAAGTCAAGTTTAATTTTGTTTTGTATTTTTGAGGATGCAAACGTCAAGTTTTAAAGTTGTATTTTTGGGAATGAAAAGTCAAGGTTTAAACTTGTATTTTTGGAAATGAAAAGTCAAGTTAAGTTTGTATTTTTAGAAATGAAAAGTCAAGTTTAATTTTGATTTTGTATTTTTGAGGATGCAAACGTCAAGTTTTAAACTTGTATTTTTGGAAATGAAAAGTCAAGATTTAAACTTGTATTCTCCCATGCGTCACTTTCTTTCCTGACATTTTCCCATTTTGCACTTTTCCTTTTTGCATTTTCTCCCCTTTGGCATTTTCTCCCTTTTGGCATTTTTTCCCTTTTGGCATTTTTTCCCTTTTGGCATTTTCTCCCTTTTGGCATTTTCTCCCATTTGACATTTCTCATTTTGGCATTTTCTCCCCTTTGGTATTTTCTCTTTGGAATTTTCTCTTTTTTGCATTTTCCCATTTGTTTTCTTTCTCCCTTTTGGCATTTCTCCCTTTGAGCATTTTCTCCCTGTTGGCATTTTCCCATTTGGCATATTCTCTTCCTTTGCATTTTCTCCCCTTTGGCATTTTCCCATTTTCTTTCTCCCCTTTGGCATTTTCCCATTTTCTTTCTCCCCTTTGGCATTTTCTCCCCTTTGGAATTTTCTCTTCTTTGGCATTTTTTAGCATTTTCTCCTCTTCGGCATTTTCTCACATTTGGCACTTCTCCCTTTCAGCATTTTCTCCCTGTTGGCATTTTCCCATTTGCTTTCCCATTTGCCATTTCTCCTTTGGCATTTTTCCTCTGGCATTCTTTGGCATTTCTCCTCTGGCATTCTTTGGCATTTCTCCTCTGGCATGTCTCCTCTTTGGCATTTTCCAATTGGGCATTTTCTCCCCTTTGGCATTTTATCCCTTTTGGCATTTCTCCCTTTCAGCATTTTCTCCCTGTTGGCATTTTTCCATTTGGCATTTTCTCCCCTTTGGTATTTTATCCCTTTTGGCATTTTCTCTTCTTTGGCATTTCTCCTCTTGGGCATTTTCCTTTTTGGCATTTTCTCCCCATTGGCATTTTTCCTTTTGGCATTCATTTCCTCCCCATTGGCATTTTCTCCCATTGGCATTTTCTCCTCTTGGGCATTTTTCTTTTTGGCATTTTCTCCCCATTGGCATTTTTCCTTTTGGCATTTTCTCCTCTTGGGCATTTTTCTTTTTGGCATTTTCTCCCCATTGGCATTTTTCCTTTTGGCATTTCCTCACCATTGGCCCTTTTGGCATTTTCTCCCCTTTGGCATTTCTCCTTTTGTCATTTTCTCCCTATTGGAATTTTTTCATTTTAGGGCATTTTCTCACTTTGGTATTTTCCCGTTTGGCATTTCTTCCTTTCAGCATTTTCCCTTCTCTTCCTTTCTTCCGTTTCTTTCCTCCCTTCCCATCTTTGCATCTCTCCCTTTCTTCCCTTCCGTTCGTCTCTTTTCTTTAATGATTTTGGATTTAAACATTTTTGTTTTTTTTTAAATTAAAAAAAAATGTATTTAAAACACAAAAATGTTGTTCGATTTAAGCTCAACCTTCTTACCTATATTATTTTTATTTTTTTATTGGGTTGGAGGAAGGATTTCATTAAGAAAATTTTAAAAGCGAATTCTGTAATTAATATTATTTATTCAGCCCCTCACCTTTAACGAAAAATTGAGCAAAATTCTGCAGTTTTTGGACCAATTTCCTTAACAAATTGAGTCAAAAATTTCTCGGCGGCGCCTATCGGCACCGCCGACCCCCCTCCCCTCAAAACCTTAATTTCGACCCGAAACCCGACCCAAAAACCTCGGGTCGGGTTTCGGATCAGGTCGGCTAAAAAAACTCCGGGTCGGGTTTCGGGTCTCGGGTCAAGAAAAAGACCGGGTTTCGGCTCTCGGGTTTCGGGTAACCCGGAGCAACCCTGCTTCTCACCTATTTTTGCTCTCTTTCTCTGTCAAAAGTCTCTTCACTTTCCACGCTATTTCTTCCATTTCTCGTGTCTAACCTTCTTCATCCTCAACTCTTGGCGCAACGTCTTAAAATTCAAAAAAACGTTACAGACAGACAAACACTCTAAATTATAATATAGGACTGTTTCCCTCACATGAGGTCGTCGGTGTCCATCCCTGGTGCCGAGCTCGGTATTTTAAAATTTCGATCTCTATTGCCTTTTTGCCGAAATGTTTAGCTTTGCAGATTTAAATCTCAAAGCGCCAAACAATAATAGCAACAAAAGAGTTTTACAGAATAACAATTGTAAACAGTGAGTGATCGCAAATGATGATCTTCGGGAATCATTAGATCAACGTGCACAATTCTATTTTCGCGGCTTTTTCCCTTTTTTCGACGTGCTTTTCGATGAGCTCGGCTTTCTCGTATTGGTCACCGAATAAAGATCATCGTTTTGCAAATTTCCCTCGCTCCAATCCCAAGAATGCGTTTCAGTTTGGGGTGGCACAAATGTGTCCGGCATTGGGGCTTGCTGATATGGCATCGCGCCACCGTAATGCGACGATCTCGGATTTTCCGGATTGACCATCGACTGAAGACTTCCCTCATTGCTTTGCAAATTTTCCCCGCTCCAATCCCAAAAATGCGTTTCAGTCTGGGATGGCACAAATGTGTCCGGCATTGGGGTTTGCTGATATGGCATCGCGTCACCGTAATGCGACAACGAGGTGCCTGGTAAATGGTATTTGATGAGACTGACACCCAAGATATGAGTCCTTTTTAAATTAATATTATTAAAAAAAATCAAAATTTGATAATCCAACAATAAAAAATTCGGGTACAGGTTTGGCTTTTTTGTCTAACAATTTATTCACCAAAAAATTACCTGAATTGTCACTAAAAATTGCAGGAATCACAAATTAAGGACCAGTAAAGGACGCGTGCCCCAAATAAAAGATGAATTTTAAACATTGAAATATCGCATCCTGCTGTATTCGCGCGAGATCTCAGACGAGATTCTCGAGAAATTTCGTCGAAATTTTTAGAGCTCTAAATACAGCAGTTTTGAACGCTTTCCCTGTACCTGTAATCGAAGAAAGTGACCAATTGTCAGGATTCTTTTTTGAAAAGTTGGTGCTTTTTCCTTTTTCCGATGCGCTTGTCGATAAGCCTGGGTTGCCCGATGTAAAGTTGGATGATTGTCCTGCAATTTGAGGGGCTTGGAGAAACGGTGGTGCGTCAAAAATTCAATTAATTAGCACAATTAATTCGAAAATTCATATAAATTAAATTTCTTTAATTTATGACAGAAAAGCCCAAGAAAGTTTTTCCTCTTTTGTTCGTAATGTCTTTACCTTTCGATACACTTTTTGATGAGCTCGATTTTCTCGTGTTGAACATCGAATAAAGATCTCCCTCATTGCTTTGCAAATTTCCCTGGCTCCAATCCAACGAATGCGTTTCAGTTTGGGATGGCACAAAGTTAGTGGGTGAATTTAATTGGGCTGATTGATTGAACGGGTCATTTGGGAATGCTGGAACTGATGAGGTGTCCGGCATTGGGGCTTGCTGAGACGGCATTGCGCCACCGTAATGTGACGATTCGCCTGGTAAATGGTTTTAGTTTATGGCAGTAAATAGGGTAGGACAGTACCGGTTAAACGGTTACGCAACCGGTTACAAAAACCGGGTACTTCAAACGGTTAACCGAAAACCGGGTACCCAAACCGGCGCTTTAAGCACCCTTGGTTATTGGACTTTTTTGGTTAATTTTAAATGATTTTTAACTTGTGCACTCAATGAAGTGTGTCAGTGGTTAAACTCTGTATCTTTGTTTATTCATCGGAGTTTATACTCCCCGACCGGAAATCTTTTTTATTCTTTAATTTAATAATTACTAGAGATTCCAATTTAATTCGGGTTTTAGCCAAAAACTCCGGATCTGGCATGCCGGACCAAAAAATGTCCGGAACTCTGGATCTGGTTAAATCCCTGTCTCTAACTTGTGTAATTGACCCGAATTATCTATGACGATTTTTTTGTTACCAAAAAACACCCCTAAAAATTGCGGTGCGGTACGTTTGAGTGTGGCCGTTTGAGTGTGGCCGTTTGAGTGTGGCCGTTTGAGTGTCGCCGTTTGAGTGTGGCGCCGTTTGAGTGTGGCGCCGTTTGAGTGTGGCCGTTTGAGTATGAAGTCAAAAATGGACCTTTTAGTGCCAATGAATTCAATCTAATAAAAAACCTTGAAACCTAAAAAAATTCTTATAACTATGTAACTTAAAAGAAAACGCCAATATTATGTGCAAATTCCTAGACTCTCATTCTTTTTCTCACTCAAACTTTCTTTTTATTCATTCGTTTTGCAAAAAAAGGTCGGTACTTTACGGTTTTGCGACCCCCTTACCAAATCGGCTGAAAACATCATATATGGGGTTTTCAAGGGTGCTGATCACGATCTGACAATATTTTTTAGATCTGACAACATCTAAGATTTTGAAAATCTATGATTTTAAAATGTTTTTTTTCACCATTAAGAACCCAAAACCGCTTTTATAGAGTTTGTTAGGCTTAGGCCTAAGCCACCCTAACCTGGGGTTCGTTAGGCTTAGGCTTGGGGTTCGTTATAGGCTTAGGCCTAAGCCACTCTGGCTTGAGGTTCCGGACCGTACGCCCTTTTCACATGTTTTAAAATTTGACACTGAAAGGTCCATTTTTGACTTCACACTCAAACGGCCACACTCAAACGGCGGCACTCAAACGGCGCCACACTCAAACGGCAACACTCAAACGGCCACACTCAAACGGCCACACTCAAACGGCCACACTCAAACGTCCGTGTCCGAAAAATTGAACTGCGAATCGCGAAATTGCGTTATTTTTAGATTCAAATTTGTCGGCGCCAAAACGGCCGGCGCCAACTGTCCCCAACCGTATTCCATTAAATTTGAATGGAAGTTAATCACATCTATGCTGGCTTAAACTACCTGGCTCTTGTTGTGCCTCCTCCTGCAAAGAATGTTTTTTTGTTTCTGGATTATATTATAGCAAAATACCTACCGCAATGTCTTTTAGGTATTTTGACAGCGTATTTACGGCAATTCTGAGCCCGTTGTCTTCCAACTTTTTTGACAACTTTCTCATACTACTTATTTCTTTATTATTATACTTTCCAACCAAATCCATTGCACGAGGATCATTTTTGAATTGTTCAAAGCTAAAGTTGCGGCTGCCACCGCCAGCTTCCTGGACAGTGTAAAAATCAAGATTAGTACTCAAGAAACTAACTTTTACAAATAAACACTCTTTATGCAAATAAAGAGAACTACAAAAGCTGTTTTTTTGTTTCATACATAAAGTAAAGAATAGGCAAAATGGAATCCCCGGGCGGGACCAGGGTTGCCGCAAGTTGAGAAAAATGTCGGGTCGGGTTTCGGGTCGGGTCGACCTAAAAAACTTCGGGTCGGGTTTCGGGTCGAGAAAAAAACCGGGTTTCGGCTCTTAAAAGATTTGCACCCAAATTTTAAAATATGGCAATTTTTTGAAGCTTTTTAGGAATGCCCGGCGGTGCCGATAGGTGCCGCCGGGAGAAAATTTTGAATTTTTGATGCCAATATGTTAAAAAAATTATTACGAATGTTGCAAAACAAAAGGCCCCCTACCTACCCCTTATGGTTTTAAAAAAAAGAGAATTTCCCGAAAATTTGTTAAGAGATTTGCAAGCAAAATTTTGAAAATACGGTAATTTTTTGTTTATTTTATTGGTTTTATTCGAAATTTTTAAGGAAAAATTCCAAAATTTTAGGGCAATTTCCCTCTGACCTGGAGGGATCGAAGTCTTAGAAATGTTGTTCTGATTTTGGCTCAACATTCTTACCTACCTATATTGTTTTTATTTGATTGGGTTTGGAGGATTTCATTGAGAAAATTTCGAAGCGAATTCTTTACTTAATATTTATTCACCTATCCCCTTAACGAAAAATTGGGCAAAATTCTGCAGTTTATGGACCAATTTCCTTAACAAATTGAGTCAAAAATTCAAAATTTTCTCGGCGGCGCCTATCGGCACCGCCGACCCCCCCCCCCCTCCCTCAAACTCGGATCTCGACCCGAAACCCGACCCAAAAAACTTCGGGTCGGGTTTCGGGTTGAGAAAAATCTCGGGTCGGGTTTCGGGTTGGAAAAAGACCGGGTTTCGGCTCTCGGGTTTCGGGTAACCCGCGGCAACCCCGGGTGGGACTCGAACCCACGTCCTCCACCCAATCCGTGGGCAGCTCTTCCAACTGAGCTACCGGGGCGTCTCATTTGCCTTCTCTTCTTTATGGGTTATCTTTGCCCCCGCCATAGGCGTTTTAACCGTTCGCTTCCACCAGCGGAACACTCAAATCCTTACAATAAATTATATTGTAGCAAGGATACCTTTATTTTGCGTAGGTATAACTCCAGCGTTCTTTTGCCCATTTCAAGTCCTTCTTCTTTCAACATGTTTAAAAAGGCTTGCTTTGACATTTCTTTATTATGATACTGTTTAACCCATTCCTTAATAAGATCATTCTCTTTGAATTCTTCAAAACTAATGTTGAGGCTGCTACCGCCAGCCTCCTGAACCGTGCAAAGAGTCAAGATTAATTCTCAAGAACTGACTTTTACAAATAAACACTCTTTATGCCAATAAAAAGAACTGCAAAAACTTTTTTGTTTCAGGCAAAATATTATATTTTAGCAAATACCTTCATTCTGGCGACGTATTTCCGCAGCGTGCTTTTACTCATTTCGAGTCCTATTTCTTTCAACTGCATTACCAACTCATCCGGCGAAGATAATCTGTTTATATGTATATTATAATTCTGTTCAACCAATGCCATAGCAGCAGCATTTGATATGAATTGTTCAAAACTAATAACGCAATAACCGTTTTTTAGAAAGCAACCGAATGTTAGAGTTAGCAAATAAAGTAATGCGCGCATCCTGAAAAATGTTCATTGGAGAAATAAATATAAAATGCTCGGAACGCAGGCGAGTCAGCTTTTATTCGAAGAATCACTGGCGAAAACCTGTGCTCAAGCAGTAGTTGCTGCTTGAGAACATGGCGTCTCGGGTGTCCTCGTCGAGAAAGGTCTCGGGCTTTTTAGGTCTCGGTCTCGAGCAGGGGTGGACGAAAACAACATTTATCATTTTCGAAATAGAAACGAAAAAAATTCCACAACGAAAACGAAAAGTTTCAACCCAAATCAATCAACAAATTATGATGCAAAAACAATTTCTTTTCGGATTCTGATAAAGGCTTACATTTTTGTTCCAAAAATAGTCATTTTTTAATGGTACGTTTTTGGTTTTTTTGCATTTTTCTCTGAAAACTAAAAATTTAGCATATTAAATTAAATTGAAAAGAAAGTTCAAAATATTTATTTTAAAAAATGTAAAATAATTTAAAACATATTTAAATTGTTTCTAAAAGCAAGCACAAAATACCCACAAAAGAAAATAGAAGTTTCGGGGCATTGAACCAGGGGTTAATTTTTGACTACCCACCAAAAACCAAAAAATTATAAAAATGAGAGATTTTTATGCCCGGGGGGGGGGAGGGAGGGCCTTCCAAAAAAATTTTTTCTTTCCCCACGAATGCAAAAAAAGGGGCAGATTCCATCCATTTAAATTGCCTTCTTCAGTTGCCACCACACAAAAGAATCACAGAAAATGAATGGACTTTTTGCACCAAAACAATCATTTGGCTGGCTTAAAATGGAATTGGCAAACGCATTTCGTTTGGAAAAATATTCTCTCTTTCTCATAATTGATTTTTTCTAGCAAACTAATCTTATTGCACCAGAACAATCATTGTTCTAGTGCTTAACACCAAAATGATGCTAAAGCATCAAATCTGGGAGCCCTGCTTATTACTGATTACTAATTTTGCAAAAAAACCGTATTTTTAAGAAATGTTGTCAGTTTTTTTTTTGTCTTTTCAGAATCAAATTTAGCACAAATATTATGTCATTTTTTGAAAAATTTGGCCTCATTTCGGAGCGCCAACATAATGTCAAAGCCCGAATTTTTGTCATGTTCCTTTTCATTTCCTGTCACATTTTGAAGAGTTGAAATTTGCTCCGTCTTCTATTTTAAAATATTTTTTGTAATTCGAACTTTGTCACCGCCGCTAAACGGAGGACCGGGGAATAGGCGGTGACAAAAGGAAGGAAGGTACGGGAGCGGAGGATGGAGAAGCGAGCGGTCGGGAGGCAACATAAAAGGAGCGGACCCTATCCACGGGGCAGTCATTTCATCAGCATTTCAAATTGTATACCGAAGCATCGATTAAACCCTCCAACCAAAGAATAAAGCATTGTGAAATCCCCGACCCTAATGATTACTAATTTTGCAAAAAAAATCCATATTTTTTAATTTTGACAGTTTTTCTGTCTTTTCAGAATTCAAATTTAGCATAAACATTATGCTATTTTCAAAAAATTTGACCTCATTTTCTTTACAAAAAGCGAAATTGCTAAATGCCTTACCTAAATCCCATTTAGCAAAAAGTCATCATGAAATCCACACTATTTGAAGTCTAGCAGCAAGCAGCTTTTCCACTGAGCTACCGGGGCGTCTCATTCCCTTTTTCTTTTTTTCAATGCGCTTTTACCTTTTTTCGATGAGCTTTTCGAGTTGCCAATGATAAAATTGGATGTGTTTGGTGTGGGGCCCTTAAAGTTGGAGCGTCGCGTTAAACCTTCAAGTAATTAGGACACCAATTAAATATTTGTCTTTAAAAAAATCTCATAAAATATATTCTCCTCATCAGTGTGGTTTAATTTATTGCAGAAAAGTCCCAAAAATCGAATCCAGTGAGTTTTTCACCCAATTTTATTAATTAATTCAAAAGTCGGTACTATACGCGCGCGGGAAAAGATATACCGGCATTCCCTGTGTTTCGATTTGTCTGAAAATTAGCACAGTAATAAAGTTCCTGGGTTTTTTCCCCAACATTTTAGTACAGGAAGGGTCGAACGGTCTAACCGCCCAAAAAGAAGCACCCCTTTTTGGGTACCATGTTTAACGAGAGAGATAACGTATCATTTAATGCACCTCTCAGTAGTGTGCACCACATAGAACCATTGTCGTAGTGAAATGTTAAGAGGAGACAATTATTAAATAAAAAAATTAAAAAATGAAGAAAAAAATTAAAAACCCTGGGAACAGTAGCCAAAAGCAAACCCCCCCCCCCCCATTTCTTTTCAAACAAGCACATTGCTTCCTGCGTCACACGTCTAGTTAATTAAAAAACCTTTTATAGCACCAAACTATAAATACTCCCACAGCGAACAAAAGGAATTTATTATGAAATTAAGGGCAAAACCCCTAAAATTAATGACAAGGAAATTGTTAAAATGTTGAAAATTGGAACTGATACTTTGGTTAGATGGAAAAAGCAATTCAAACGACAGCAATTTCATCCAAATTCGGCCGATGGACATTCTATTGAAGTGAATGCCGCGGCAAATGTTCAGGAAATTGGGAACTCGAATTCGGGGAGGATTTGAATAAATAATGATTGTTTCAAATGTGTTAGGAACTTTTTGAACGACTCGTCTATAAAAGTTCAACAATTCACTTTTATGCTCGAGAAATGACAAAAAGTTTTGTTGTAAAAAATCGCCAACAGTACGGTTTTGCGATGTTAAAATTCTGTCCACCCGCACTTTTCGAGCTGTACCTCGGCAGAAACCCGCACTCGCTACTTTCAATTTTCAGAACAAGTGAACTCACAGTACGCGCGCAAAATTCTTCAGCAATTCCTTTTCTTGTCATTTATAAAACAAAGAAAGGAGCCAAAGTCCTACACGTGCGTGAATCTCGCGCAAAGTTGGCGAATGCTCTCAACTTTTTCCATCATTCCGTCAACTCTCTCGTCTGACAAAAGTGAGTCAATTCGGATGTCAAGGCTAACACAACTTTGTCGAAATTCTGATCACTTTTGCGATTAGCCCTTCCTGCACCCCCAACAAACGCCGATTTTGCCTTCAACTGTAGAACGTTGGAATCCCCCAAAAGCATTCGCGCCTCTGTGACGAAATTCGTCTTTTAAAGACAAACATCGATCGAACTTTTTTGAGAATAAATGGCACACTAATTATCGGCTAGGACAACGATTTCTGCAAATTTGGTGATCACATTACGATGGCTTGAAATTGTTTCATAATAGCGCGGGCCTGGGCCCCGGAAAACAATTCCGATTTCAAATTTTGCTGCGGTGAGCATTGTATCGCTCTTTCATCTTCGTTCTGGCGATCTCTGAGTTTTTCCAGCGCCTCTTCAATCGACTGGTGAAGAGATTTACGGAATCGACCGTATAAATGGGATTTTTACGCTATTTTTCAAGTGGGAAGTTTGCTGGCTTCTCGCACATCAAATAATGTAGAAGAAGACGGTTTCGTTTTCGGCGAAATAGCATTTCGAGATTTTTAACTTTAACTTGCTTCCTTGATCCGCTCAAATGTTTCTCTCAGATGGACCCAATATTCTTCCCATAACTGTGATGCTACCAAAATGTCGTCGATATAAATAAAGAAACAATCATTGACCATCTCGCCAAACAACCTTCTCATGAAAGGAACAATGATAATCGGAGAGGCCCAGGGGAAAACGACTGTCTGATCAGTCTCCTTCCAAGTGATTAACTCCTCTTTTGGGATCTTGCCCATCTGAGATTTACTAAGTTCCTCCTCCATTTTCTTAGTTTCCTGAACATTGGCACAAAAATTGTTAGCCAATGACGACGAGAGGATGCCGTCTTCTGGTGCATATCCCGGCAGTTTCGGATGATAAGCCGGCTGGCGCGATTCCGTTTCCGTTGTGTCTGTTCCCACCATAGGCTTTACTCTGCATGGGTTCGTCGACTAGTGCGTTAGCTTTGTTCATTTTATAATCCATATTTTCCATATTTCGCGATTTTTCAAAAATTCCTTAACAAAATGCAATACAAACAAAAAATACATCCCTAACTATAAGGATCGATTTTTTCAAAATATTCAAAAAATGCATCCCTAAAAATTGACTTTTTCGCGACAAGAAAATTCTGCCACCAAAAAAATTAAAATTTTTAAAATTCTGCTTTTGAAATGCCTTTAATTTGCATATAAAAATTTTTATTGCTCTTATTACTTCTATTAGGAAATCTTGCCCAATAGACGAATTTGAAGGTTTTTAAGCAAATTGGCTGGATTTAGTCAGTTTTAGCGCATTTTTCTAATCAATATTTTGCACTTTTTAAGGTTTTTGGTCAATATTTTGGTTTTTCACTATTTTACGGTTTATAAGGCATTATAAATCCCAGCTCTAATTATTATTATAGGAAAAATATTTACAAAATGTCAGGGAATATTGATTCGGGTAAATTAAAGAATAATATTTATATAAATGCGCATTTCAATTGTGGGCTGTCATTTATTACTTTCAATCATTTTTTATAAAAGCTAAATAATATTTGTAAACATTTGTGAAAATTTATTATTTTTGAAAGAAATCTTTAACACCAAATAATTGACAAATTTTTCCATATCATTTTTCATTTAATTATAAATTGATTGAAATTTCCTATAAATTTCACTAAATTCAGAGGTTTTTCTGCCCAAATAAAATGGAAGAATTTTGGATTTTAATTTTGGTGGCATTTTTTGCAACAAATTCACTCGACAAAGCCGAATCCGTACAATTGGAGGAAATTGATGAAATATTCGGAGAAGGCTGGTGGGACAATGACAAAGCCGAAGAATGGCATAAATTAACGCTTGAACTGGAACAAATTGAACCCAATTCAACTGATCAGAATCCTCCTCTCACAGAGTCTGATCACTATGGACAAATTGAACCCAATTCAACTGATCAGAATACTCCTCTCACCGAGTCTGATCACTTTGGACAAATTGAACGCAATTCAACTGATCAGAATACTCCTCTCACAGAGTCTGATCACTATGGACAAATTGAACCCAATTCAACTGATCAGAATCCTCCTCTCACAGAGTCTGATCACTATGGACAAATTGAACCCAATTCAACTGATCAGAATTCTTCTCTCACAGAGTCTGATCACTCTGGACAAATTGAACCCGATTCAACGGATCAGAATCCTCCTCTCACAGAGTCTGATCACTCTGGTAATGCGACTGGTAAAGAATTTGATGAAATATTCGGAGAAGGCTGGTGGGACAATGACAAAGCCGAAGAATGGCATAAATTAACGCTTGAACAAAATTCCCTTGGCCAAATCGACCGGCAGAACGCCCAACTTGGACAAATTGAATTCAATTCAACTGATCAGAATCCTCCACTCACAGAGTCTAATCGCTCTGATAAGGCCAAAAAAACTCAAAAAGTGTACTCTAAAAAAGAAGAACGTAAACATTTGGTAGAGAAATTTGATCAAATAAAAGCCGAGTTAAAACGGGCCGGATTCAAAAACTCTTATCATCACGAAATTGATGAAACTGTCGCAAAAGAGTTAGGCATAAGTGATACAACAATTTACAGGTGGAAAAGTGAACTTGGCCAAACCAGTGAGTAATTCGAGTCCAATTTTATTAATTATTTATATTAATTAAAAATTCTTTTGCAGAACCACAACATAAACACTCCCACAGCGAAAAAAAGGAATTGATGAAACGTTATTATGAAATTAAGGACCAAAATTCTAAAATTCATGACACAGACATTGCCAAAAGGTTCAAAATTAATGTCTGCACTTTGACTAGATGGAAAAAGCATTTTAAACGACAGCAATTTAATCCAAATTCTGTCGTCGGACATTCTGTGGAAGAAAATGCCGCGGCAAATGTTCAGGAAATTGGGAATCAAAATCGGAGAGCTTTTAAATGAATGGTCAACGATTTGACAATGAAATTATTGACACGAGCCCAGGATTATTCGGATATGTCTCAGAAATGACAAATTCGCTTTGATTGGAGTAATTTAAAAAAAGAAAGTAAATAGCTTTCAGCAAAATTATGTCTAGGTCGTCACAAAGCTACATTATTTTGGATTTTTTGGACTAAAAAATTCAAACCAATATATCGCGATTTTCGCGTCATGTTCACTTAAAAAATTCATACAGTAGGATAACATAATAAAACCTTCTTGCTGTTCAACCAATGTTCGTTATCATTCATTTTTTATACGTACTTCTCACCTCTATGGATTATTAGCTAAAGGAATAAGGGCTTTAAATTCAGAAATGTTTGCTAAACTGCTTGAATCATCTGACATGGATTCGATTGTTACTCTCCCTCCTCATCGCATTCAGCGACCAATTGAATATTGTTGTTATTTTTGCTTTATGGCGTCACGCTTTGCGTATAAATGATGATTTTCAGGGTTTGTTTTTAATATTAAATCTTTGTCACCATTTCTGGTCTGCAAATTTTGCCTGAAAGAAAATTTGCCAATGGTACACTTTTCTTGGACTCTTGAATTATTCAAATTGTTTATTTGATTAATTGTCGGTAAAGTTAAAAAAGACTAGCACCGATTTTTTGATGTTGTTTTAATGGAGGTTTTATGCAATTCTCAGAAGTACTTGAGGGTTGTCGAGGTCGCTGATCACAAATATGACATCAGTTCATCATAAGACATCATCTAATTATGATTTCAACCAGGCGTGGGCACGGATACGAATTTTCGTATCCGTATCCGTCCGCCCCCAAAATCTCATATCCGTTATCCGTCCGTATCCGTGGCCTTCCAAAATCCCATATCCGGATATCAGTCCGCGGATATCCGCATTTTTTTAAATTGCTCCAAATTTCAAATGATTTCAAAGCAAATTTTTTTCCGATCGTGCTGTATCGTCTGCTTAAAAAATAAATCGAAATTGATATATGTATTTAGTTTAACAAGAAAATTTTATCAAATTTTTCCAATGAATAAAAAATTTAGAATCTCTTCAAACATCTTTCATGATTAAAATCTAATAGCGCGACCGATCAGAGAATTTTTTTCTTTTTTTTTTTGCACATTCCATATCCGTTATCCGTCCGTATCCGGATATATCCGCGGATATCCGCATATCCGGATATCCGTGTCCACGCCTGATTTCAACACTGATTTTTACATTTTCCAAAAATCAAATCTGGCATTAAAAAGCATAGATCATTAGTTGCCTTTGTGTTCTAGTTTTGGTGTTTCTTGAACAATTTTGACTAGGGTTGGCGGTTCCTGGGAATGCTTCGGTTATCCGAACCGGAACCGAGAACCGCCATTTATTTCCCATTTTGAACCTGTTTTTTCTTATAATGAACCATATTTTCCTTATATATTTATATTTTTTTCAATTTATTAAAAAGTGAAGAAATTTTAGGGCCGTTTCATATTTCGGTTCAGATAACCGAACCGAAAAAATCCCCGTTCTACGGTTCGGATCGGTTCGTAACCGCCAACCCTAATAACCACCCCTACCGGGGTCAAAAGAGATTAACCAATTTTGTGTCCTTATTGGAGGGTTCTAATCTTATAAATTAAAAATGTCCTTATTTGTAAAGATTTATCCTTATTTGAGGCCTCTGTCCTTATTTTGTCCTTATTTTTCGAATATGAAGATTTTTTATAATATTTTGATCCAATATTCAAAATGAGAAAATTTCACCGCGAATTTTTTAAATTATATTTAAATCATCACAAACAGCCGGGAACCGGAGAATTGCGCACGGAGAATTGAGCACCGCGTGTCAAAATTTGTGAAAAATATTTTATACAAAATTGTCTAAAATTGTGTTATTTGATGCGCCGATTGAACCCCTAAGCTCAGGGTGGCTTACAATTGTTCATTTTATGATTTCTTTATTTCCAAGCCCGAATTGATGAGAAAAATTATAACAATAAAATCTAATTTTGACTAGAGCCCGGTCGAGACGAGATCTCGTCTAGAAATCTCGAAAACTCTCGACGAGATTCTCGAGAAATCTCGTCTCGACATCTCGTCTCGAATAAAACTGAATTTTCGAGATTTTTCGAGATCCGAGATTTTTTCGAGAATCTCGTCTCGAGTCTCGCTCGAAGCTCAAGTCCGGGCTCTAATTTTGACCATTACTGTCCTTATTTCGCAAAATTTTTGTTGGCATTCCTGTAAAATCATGTGTAGTGTTTAAACCCATTGGATTTTAAAATCCCCAAGATTACTAATATAATTTGGTGTATTTTATCTGTTTTGGCGTTTTCTCTGCGCTTTCCGTCTACTTTTGGTTCTGTTAAAGGCACTCCATACATTTTCTTCAGAATTGAAGAAGCTCCCGTAAGATTGGCCAACAAATGGACCATTTTGGTGGGTTGCCAGTAACTTGAAATGAAATTGATTTTTTGAGTGCTCCAATTTTTTTTATTTACATTTATTTGGGCTAATCTCTCCATTTTAGTTATTTTATTTCATTTACAAAATATTATTATAAATCCCAACAATAAATATCCTAAGATGAATGAGCTTTGGATTTTAATTTTTGTGGCATTATTCGCAACAAATTCACTGGATAAAGCCGAAGCCGTAAAAGTAAAATTTGAGCCCAAAACATTCGATGAAATATTCGGAGAAGGTTGGGGGGACAAAGGTGAAGCCGAAGATTTGAAAACGCCGGCGTCAACAAACTTTGGACAAAATGTCCATCACCAAATCGATGGACAGAACACCCAAATTGGACAAATTGAACCAAATTCAACTGATCAGAATCCTCATCTAACAGAGTCTGATCACTCTGGACAAATTGAACCCAATTCAACTGATCAGAATCCTCCTCTCACAGAGTCTGATCACTCTGGACAATTTGAACCCAAATCAACTGATCAGAATCCTCCTCTCACAGAGTCTGATCACTCTGGACAATTTGAACCCAAATCAACTGATCAGAATCCTCCACTCACAGAGTCTGATCGCTCTGATAAAGCCAAAAAAACTCAAAAGGTGTACTCTAAAAAAGAAGAACGTAAACATTTGGTAAAGAAATTTGATCAGAGAAAAGCCGAGTTAAAGCGGGCCGGATTCAAAGACTCTTATCCAAATCAAATTGATGAAACTGTCGCGAAAGAGTTGGGCATAAGTGATACAACAATTTACAGATGGAAAAGTGAACTTGGTCAAACCAGTGAGTTTTTCAAGTCCAGTTTTATTTATTTATTAATTTTAATATTTATATAATTCTTTTACAGAACCAAACCATTTATACGCTCACAGCGAACAAAAGGAATTGATGAAACGTTATTATAAAATTAAAGACCAAAATCCTAAAATGAGTGTTGGGGACATTGCCAAAATATTGAAAATTGGACCAAGCACATTGTATAAATGGAAAAAGCATTTTGAACAACCGCAATTACATCCAAAGAATGGTCAACGATTTGACAACGAAATTATTGACACGAGCACTTTCAGCAAAATTATGTCTAGGTCGTATAATTTGCGGCCATAGCTTTTATTATAAAACAATATCTTTTTTTTCTTATTGTTGTTTTTGTTAACATTTGAAAATTTAAAAGAAGAGGTAGGTAAAGTTAAAGAAGACTAGTACCGATTTTTTTTAATGGAGGTTTTATGCAATTCTGAGAAGTACTTGGTGGTTTTCATGGTCGCTGAACTTTAGTTCATCATAAGACATCATCTAATCTATGATTTCAACACTGATTTTTTGAAACATTTTCCAAAAAAAAAAATCAAATCTGGCCTTAAAACCGTGCAAAAGTAAGATCCGATAATTACTTGCCTTTGTGTTCTAGTTTTGGTGTTTCTTGAACAATTTTGCCTAGGGCTGGCGGTTTCTGGGAATGCTTCGGTTATCCGAACCGGAACCGAGATTCCGAACCAAAATTTTTTAGATTTGCGACCAATCAGGTTCAATAGTCCAATTGGAACAACCACTTTGTATAAATAGAAAAAGCGATTTAAACGGCAGCAATTCCATTCAAATTCTGTCGATTCTGTGGAAGAGAATGCCGCGGAAAATATTCAGGAAATTGGGAACTCGAATTCCACAAAATATTGGAATTTCTAAAAACATTTCGCCAATATTTGGTCTTAACAAATATCGTTAAAATCTTCAAAAAAAAATTCCCCGGAGGCGCCTATCGGCACCGCCGACCCCATGCACGTATTTAGGATTTGCTTTAGGGAGGGGGGGGGGGGGGGGGTACCGAAAAAGTCGGTTTTTAGGGGTGAATTTTTGGGGTTTATTGCATTTGAGTGGTTCAAATAATCTGCTGAATATTTGACCCGAAATTCTATTGTCTCGTCAATAATTTTGTTGTAAACTCAGCAAAAAACATCTAAACCCCCCCCCCCCCCCAGAATGCCATAATTTTGAAATTTTGCCTTATTGTTTGCCATTTTCCACATTTACGATAATTTTGCCATATTTTTGAACTTTGCGAAAATTTCTGTTTTTAATGGAAAAATGAGAATTCCCGAAAATAGTGAGTGCTCCTTGATTTATACAATTTTGAATATTTAATCATTCATCAAGTGAAGGGGATGATGGTAGGGAGAAAGGCGTATTTTGGTTCAAGTTATGAGCCCGGGACTGAAGTGTCTTTTGACTGGGGACTCAGTTGTCCACTGATTAAAAAAAAGGGAAAATCACTTATATAGGCTTTTAAAATTACGAATTTGTCGATAGAAAATAAAAATTAAGAATGTAAAACGCTTTTTGAACCGGTTTAAAATTTTTTAAATAAAGGAAAAATTGTAAAATGGATACACTTCAGTACCAAAAGTAAAAATGAAACCCCTTTCTCCGCAGACACCTGTAACCAGAAAGCCAACTGTGCACGCGACCCCGACGGAGGGTGGCGAATTAAGGGGTAGTCAAAAGGTGTGTATGTGAAAAGCTATTTTCATCAAAACGGCTAAGATAAACTATTAATATTACCTAATATTAACAGAGTAACTTAGCCGTTGATGAAAATAGCTTTTCACACACCCACCTTTTGACTTCCCCATGCGCCCACTAGGTACCGTTCAGTTCGGTTCGTAATTTTAAAAGCCTATATAAGTGATTTTCCTTTTTTTTTAATCAGTGGACAACTGAGTCCCCAGTCAAAAGACACTTCAGTCCCGGGCTCATAACTTGCTTCAAAATGGTTTCCGCGGAAAATTTTTTGCAGATTCGTGCTCAGCTCGATGAGCGGAGTCGATTGGTATATGTTTTGTTAAATTTCGAGCGACTTACGTAAACGACATTTTTACCAAAACTTCTTTAGAGACGCATCATCATTAGGGATAGGATTTATATGTGCTAAAAAACCCAAAATATGTATGTTTTTATGTGCTGAAAAATGCCAAAATATGTGCTAAAAAATCCCAAAAAGCCAAAATATGTGCTTAAATATGTGCCAAAAATGGTCAAAATCTAGTCAGTTTATGCATAAAAACCTTAACATTCATCATCTATCTTTATTAATTTTGCTCCTACAGTTGTAAATTTAATATTTTTACATGTTTTCGAAAATTTTATAAAAAATATCAAAAGTAAAAAATTTTAGGGAAAATGTCGATCTTTGTGTGTGGATTTTTGGTCCAAGAAAAAGTCATTTTTTAGGGGTGCATTTTTAAAAATTTTTAAAAAGTCGATCCTTAGGGGTGTATTTTTCGTTTTTATTGCATTTTTTTAAAGGAATTTTTCGGAAAATGGCGAAATATGTGCTAAAACTCTGAAAAAGCTTAAAATATGTCAGTAAATATGTGCTAAAAAATACCCCAAAATATGTTTTAATATGTGCTAAAAAGTCGCCCTAATTCAAAAATTTTTCAAAACAAATACTATTTTTGGGCTTCTCTCATGGTAAGGAATCCACGAAAAAAATATGTTATAACATAAAAATCCTATCCCTAATCATCATACACAATTCACCAGGTTTTTTTACAAAATCTTATTGCGGTGGTAATTCTGCGCATCCTATCGGAAGTCTCCTACGAGTTCGACGCGGACATTATCGAATGCTGTCTCATCTTGGACTCCAAATTGAGCTACGCAGGACAAATGAACTATTTGGAAGAAAATATGAATGATTCGACGAATGCCTAACAAAAATCCCGTTGATCGCTTTGTTAGAAAATTTTAACGGGTTATTATCCGATAAAAATTGATCCAAGCTGCGTTTTTTTATCATTTCTGAGTTGTTATTTTATGAATTTATTATGAATAAATGTGTATGGCGATTTAAAAGTATTTTTTTTTAGTAAAATTAATGGTCTTTTTAACATCTGAATTTTGCAAAAAATGTTCGAAATCCGGGCCCGGGGTTCGAAATTGGTCAAAATTGAGGTCATATTCGGATTCTACACCCCCGAAAACCCTTAGAAAAATCTTTTTATCAACTTAGAAGAAAAATAATTTTTGAAATTCGACATTCCGTGGCTTCGACATTTCCATGGCCATAACTTTTTTGAAACTTGTCCAATCGCAAAGCTTTAACTTAATGTTAGCTTCAATCATGTTTTTTATTTTCTATTCGACTTTTGGACAGTTTTTGTTCTTTTCGACCTTCAGAATTTTCGACCTTCAGATTTTCGACCTTCGGACTATAATTGTTCTTTTCGACCTTCGGACTGTTTTTGTTCTTTTCGACCTTGGGACTTTTCGACCTTCGGACTATAATTGTTCTTTTCGACCTTCGGACTGTTTTTGTTCTTTTCGACCTTGGGACTTTTCGACCTTCGGACCGGAAGCGGAGTTGCCGGTCTCTAGTCATGACGTCCAGCCCTGCTGTTTATGCCATAAAAATGTGTTTTTGGAGCCGGTTGCCTTATTTTCTCGAAGGTGAGTTTGGCGCCCTGGAGTTATGACTTTTATTTAATCCGTAAAATTGGAGCAAAACCTTCAAAAACATTGTCTTCATCTATGGCAAAAATGTCAACAGAAGCGGAAACGTCACTTATCCTCAAAGGCCAATTAATTAATAAATTATTTTAAAATATTTGTCATTTAGGCTATTCCAAATCGATCGCTTTTTATAAAATGATGATTATTTAGGAAAAATATTAGCGAAATGTCAGGAATAATGTCAGGAATATTATTTGGCCCCGGTTCATAAGGGGAATGAATATTGATTCGGTTAAGTTATATTAAAAAATTATGATTTATGCGAATGCCCATTCAATTGTGGGTTGTCATTTATAACTTTGCTTTCAACATTTTTTTAAATAAAAGCTAAATTACCTATATTTATTAATATTGCACAAAAGTTAATATTTTATTATTTTTTAAAATTTAAGGAAATTCTTTAACACAAAAACCTTGACAATTTTTCCATATCGAATTTCCATTTTATAAAAATTGAATTTTATATAATGCCCCTAAATTCAGAGGTTGTTTTGCTCATATAAAATGGAAGAGTTTTGGATTTTCTTTTTCTTTTTATTCTTCACAACAAATTCACTCGAAAAAAAAGCCGAATCCGTAAAAGTAAAATTGGAGCTCAAAACATTTGATGAAATATTCGAAGAAGGCTGGTGCGGCAAAGGTGAAGCCGAAGATTTAAAAAGTCCGCTAACAAACTTTGGACAAACTTTCCATTACCAAATCGACCGACAGAACACCCAAATTGGACAAATTGAATCCAATTCAACTGATCAGCTTGGACAAATTGAACCCAATTCAACTGATCAGAATCCTCCTCTCACAGAGTCTGATCACTCTGATAATGCCAAAAATGGCAAAGAACAGAACAACGAAAATAATGCGGAAAATGAGCGAAAACGTAAAATTGTCGACAAATTCCACGCAATAAAAGACGAATTTAAGCAAAAAAGAAAATTTTCGGCAAAAGAAAGAAATCAAATTGAGGATAAAATTGCTAAACATTTAAAAGTCAATCGCAAAAAGATATATAAATGGAAAAAAGAATTTGGCCTTAAGTCAAAAAGTGTTATATGAAAAAGAAGAACGTAAACATTTGGTAGAGAAATTTGATCAAATGAAAGCCGAGTTAACGCGGGCCGGATTCAAAAATTCATATGATCACGAAATTGATGAAACTGTCACGAAAGGGTTGGGCCTTCATTTTAAAACAATTTACAATTGGAAACGTGAACTTGGCCAAACCAGTGAGTATTTTGAGCCCAATTTTATTATTTATTTATATTTAATTAAAATTCTTTTACAGTATCAAAACATAAATACTCCCACAGCGAACAAAAGGAATTGATGAAACAATATTATGAAATTAAAGACCAAAATCCTAAAATTAGTGACGAGGACATTGCCAAAATGTTGAAAATTGGAGTAAGAACTTTGTTTAGATGGAAAAAGCAATTTAAACGACAGCAATTTCATCCAAATTCTGTCGATGGACATTCTGTGGAAGAGAATTTTCAAGAAATTCCGAACTCGATTTCGGGGAGTATTTGATGAAAGGTCAAAGATTTGAAATAACACTAAATTTGTCAACGATTTCTTTCTATTTCTTTGGCTGGTTCGCAGCAGAACGCTCTCATTTTTCATTTTCATAAACTTTTGAACAATTTCAAGCTGTTCTTTAATTGATTTCCCGGCAGTTTTAAGCTCGACAAATCCCGAGTACAAAAATATGCCATTTTTCTGGCCCAAGACCTGACCCTTTCAATTCTCATCCATATTCAATTGCATTTGTTCACTTGTTATGGCCGAATTTGTGTGCCGTCTGGCCCCAACTTCTGTCCACTGTCGGAATTCGACGATCGATTCCGATGTCGATCAAAATTTGATCGACTTGTGGCCAAGTGATAAGGGAAGGGCAAAGTCACCCCCCCCCCCCTCACACATGCACTTGTTTACCCCCTCCCCCTCCAAAGTTCACTCATTTTCTGCCACCCCTCCCCCATTGCACGTTTGTGAGCGACATTTCGTGCTCTTATCTCCTTCCACCCAAAAAGTGCATCGAACGATTGTTGCGACCACTCTCCCATATAAGTCCTCCCCAATCAATTCACAATTCATTCATTCACCAATTGACAAACAATGTCACTGCGCTTTCAAGCAGTTCACTCCCTCACTCCCCAGTCAACCATTCAAGGCTCCGCCCCTATTGTGTTGCGGGTACTGCTCGGCCCCGGTCCCTTCCCAATTTCACATTTCCTTTGGGCAAACCCCACATTCATTCACATTTGCCCAATTGCCCCTTGAGCATTCATAAACTTGCGGTCCTTTGAGGCCAAAAGTTGGAGACCTTTCACTATGACATTTTCCCACAATTCATTCGGGCATCCGTGTCAATCCTAATCACAATTCAACACACACATTTGCCCCAAATTTGGTCCGGGCCAAATTGTTCACTCACATTTCAATTGCCCCCGGCTTTTCATTCACCTCAATCAATTGTCCCTTTCCCGGGCTCCACCAATTGTCCGGGGATTTCCCATTTCAACCCCCCAGTGATCAATTCATTCATTTGGGGATCATTTAATTGTATTGGTTTAATTACCCAAGTTTGAGTTTGAGCCATCGGAATAAAGAGGCATTTTATTGCGCCTTATTTGCTTTTGGCGACCGTGTTCGCCACCCGTCCCCTACGACAAAACCCACCTCATCCCCTCCACACCCCGAACGCATTCGCCCAATTCCGACACCACCTTTTTAAAATAAACCCCATTCAAAATTAATGAGGCTGTTACGAATTGTCTGGCGTTCTGTCTGACAAATTCTGGCATAATATTTTGAATAAATGTTTCATATTTTGCCTTTTTGGCGTGGCCTGCGTGTGATATTATGCTAAACGAACTTGTGCCGATGATAGCAGGCACACTGCCCTAATTTAAAGGAATCAAAAAAGGTTCCCGTAATTCCCGGCAAAGCTTTTGAATGAATTTTTATTTTTGTATTTCAAAACTCCGGGGCGGGACTCCCGTTGATTTCCGCTCTTGTTAAAAATCCCTGCCATCTGTCCTTGTTTATAAGAAGCCCTTATTTCAGGTCTTACTCCTTATTTTGTTCTATTTTTCGAATTTTGATTAATGATAGTCAGGGCTGATGCTTTTTTAACCACTGAGCCATACGAGAATTGAATGGTAACTTGATGCAAAAGATGTTAAATTTTAGGGGTCTTTTTTCCGAAATTTTGGGTAATTTTACCCAAACCCGAAACCCCAAAAATACCCGAAATTTCGGGTAATTTTACCCAAACCCGAAACCCCAAAAATACCCGAAATTTCGGGTAATTTTACCCAAACCCGAAACCCCAAAAATACCCGAAATTTCGGATCACACCCGAACCCGAAATTTCGCCCAACCCTGATCTGAACCCCCTACTCCACCCACACTTCAACTGCCCCGCCACTCACAACTACATACACCATAAACAAACTTAATTTTTTGCACAAAAATCCCATTCTTAGAGGTGTATTTTTATCCCGGTTAATCCCGGTATAACCGGGATCATGATTGGGATTACGACTTTTAAAAAAACGGGACCGTGATCGGGATTCCAAAAACCGGGATAATCCCGACCGATCCCGTCCTACTCTACTCATAACTAGAGTCCGGACCCAAAACCCAAAACCCAAAAATTTTTTGGGTTTTTTGTACAAAAAATTGGACCAAAAAATTTTTGGGTTTTGGGTTTTGGGTCAGATTGGAGCAAAACCCAAAAAAAACCAAAACCCAAAAAATGACCAAAAAATTTTTGGGTTTTGGGTCCATGCCCATTTTTGTACAAAACTTTTGGGTGTCTTCCAGTTGAATTTACACCCCTAAAGATAGCATCATTAAGTGATTTTCCAATCTTTTTTACAAGAATCTTTCTAAGTAATTGATGGCTTAGTGGTTTGTCTTTTCGGTAACTCTTACGTTATGTTTTGGGTTCAAACTTCTTTAGTGTGAACACTTTTTTGTTGTTTTTCCTTTACTCACATACTCTCTTCCTCCATTATTAACATTTTTAAAATAAATTTTAAATATTTTTGATTTTAATGCGCGCAAAAAAAGAATTTTTGAAAAAAATTCATCACATCTTTTTCAATTTTTCAACAAAGATTGCCAAATTTTTCTATTTTTCTGAACTTTTTGGTTTAATTTTGTAAAAAATTTTCTGGCGGCGCTGGCGGACCTCTCCCAGTCCTAAAAAATTCAAAAAAGTACCGTAATTTTAAAATTTTGGTTGCAAATCCCTTAACAGACTGAGTCAAAAATCCAAAAATGTCTCGGCGGCGCCTATCGGCACCGCCTACCGACACCCCCTAGTAAAGCAGAATTTGTGAAAAGAAATTTGTTTTGCTGAAAATTCAAAATTCAAAAATCGGCAAATTATTGAAATTTACACAATTTCTTACAATAAAAAAGTTTTAGCATTAAATTCATATATTACACACCTAAAAAATATTCCTGATTTTTTTCTAATTTTCAGCCGATATTCCTGATTTTGGGTTTAACAGATGGCTTCCCTGATATTAATATTATTCATGGATTTATGATGACTGGTCAGATTAAAAAATTTAAAAACATCGGAAATTTGGGTATTTTATTGTTTCCTAAAATTTTTTGGGTTTTGTACAAAATTTTGGGTTTTGTCAACCCAAAAAAAACCCAAAACCCAAAAAATGACCAAAAATTTTTTGGGTTTTGGGTTTTGGGTCAGATGGGAGCAAAACCCAAAAAAAAACCAAAACCCAAAAAATGACCAAAAATTTTTTGGGTTTTGGGTCCAAGTTTCCGGTCTCTACTCATAACCAGTAGGTATGTCGTCCGTGTCAAAAAAAAGAAACACGGAAAACTACGGAATGCCCAAACAAATAAAAATACGGAATACGGAACGATCAAAAATATGGAATTCAACGGAATGAATACGGAACAGAATATTGAACGGCATCCCTGATAACCAATGATGCCACCACGGTTACGGGAACCGGCTCTCAGCACGGCAAACCGAACCGCGGACGGCGGCTGGGACCCGCACAACGAATTCGTGCTGAAACGCAGAAGCAACTGACCAGGGCGCGAGAACAATGCCAAATTCAAATTTCCGCGGGTATCCGTCGCATCCGTTGTTTTTTTACTGCTGAAGAAAAACTTATTAAGACGATTTCTTAAATTGGGTTTCAAGGATATATTTTAAATTTGAACATGTCCTAGTGGTTATAGTTTGCTCCCATGGGCCTCCTAACCTACCCTGGCGCTGAAGCTTGCTGTGGGACCACCCGAGCACTTAAAGATGCCCTTCCAAATTCACCCTTGCCCATTTTTGTCAATTATGTGACCCATTTGTTCATCTCATTTTCGTTGATCTTTGTGATTGAATATCCTCAACAATATGTTGAAAAATTCTGGTGTTTCCATGAAAACGACGATACATATGGGTAGGGGTAGCACGGGACCGGGACGGCATTTCCCGGGTTTTCAAGTCCCGGTCTCGACGGGACTTTTTGAAACATGAAAAGTCCCGCCGGGACTGGGACTAAATTTGCGCCCCCTAAAGATGGAATGGCCATTTCAATGTGTTTTCGCATCCCCTCCCCCCGGGGGATATTCCTAAAAAGAGTACAAATTCATAAAATTGAATGCCCATGGGATTTAAAAATTCCTCAGGTTACTAATATAATTTGGTGTATAAGATTAATTTGGCAATTTGTTGTCTATTCAACACTCTTTTTTGTGTTAAATCTTTGTCTCTATCGCACTTTATGTTCACTCTCTTCTCTTTTCCTCTTAAATTGTCTCACTATTTTATCTGTTTTGGCGTTTTCTCTGCGCTCTCCGTCCACTTTTGGTTCTGTTAAATGCATTCCATACATTTTCTTTAGAATTGGGGAAGCTCTCGGAAGATTGGCCAAAAAATGGACCATTTGTAGGGTTGCCAGCAATTTGGAAATGAAATTGATTTTCTGGGTGACTACAATTTTTTTAATTTACATTTATTTGGGCTAAAAATCTCGCCATTTTAGTTATTTTATTTCATTTACAAAATATTCTTATAAAATCCCAACAATTATTTTGAGATGAATGAGCTTTGGATTTTAATTTTTGTGGCATTCTTTGCAACAAATTCACTGGACAAAGCCGAATCCGTAAAAGTAAAATTGGAGCTCAAAACATTTGATGAAATATTCGGAGAAGGCTGGTGGGACAAAGGTGAAGCCGAAGATTTGAAAACGCCGGCGCCAACAAACTTTGGACAAAATGTCCATCACCAAATCGACCGACAGAACACCCAAATTGGACAAATTGAACCCAATTCAACTGATCAGAATCCTCCTTTCACAGAGTCTAATCACTCTGATAATGCCAAAAATGGGGAAGAACAGAACCAATTAATGAAAGAAATTACTTCAAGAGAAAATATTATTGAAGCTGAGCGAAAATGTAAAATTATTGCCGAATTCCACGCAATGAGAAACGAATTTAAGCAAAAAGGAAAATATTCGAAAAAAGAATGGAATCAAATTGAAAAGAAAATTGGTAAACATTTGAAAGTCAGTCGCACAAAAATATTTGAATGGAAAAAGGAATTTGGCCTAAGTCAAATAAATCCAAAAAATGAGCGAAAAAATTTGGTTGAGAAATTTGATCAGAGAAAAGCCGAGTTAACTCGGAACGGATTCAAAAACTCTTATTATCACGAAATAAATGAAACTGTTGCAAAAGAATTGGGCATAAGTGATACAACAATTTACAGGTGGAAAAGTGAACTTGGCCAAACCAGTGAGTATTTTGAGCACAATTTTATTATTTATTTATTTTAATTAAAAATTATTTAACAGAATCACCACATAACCATAACGAACAAAAGGAATTGATGAAACGTTATAATGAAATTAAAGACAAAAATCCTAAATTTAGAAATGTGGACATTGTCAAAATGTTAAAAATTGGAAGTACAACTTTGTTTAGATGGAAAAAGCAATTTAAACGGCAGCAATTTCATCAAAATTCTGTCGATGGACATTTTGTGGAAGAGAATGCCGCGGCAAATGTTCAGGAAATTGAGACTTTTCTCGGTTCAAGACCCGACACCGAGATACTTGAACACCTCTAAAATGTTTAGCATTTTTAAACTATTGAAATAACTTTTTACATTCATCAGAATTTAAATGATTTATTGATAATCAAAAGCATATGCATTTGAAATAATAGAAACAATAATCTTAATAAATTTAGTACCAAATTCCTTATATTGAGCATAATATAAACTAGCAAATTTAGGTTAGATTTGTAAATTTTCTGTCAAAACGGGCAAAAAGTGAACTTTTTACACAAAGGACTCCTGTGAGGAGCACTAATCCGCCTAGCTAATTTAGAGTAGCCCTTTCCGCCTAGCTAATTCAGAGAAGCCCTTTTGACTTTTAATGACTCAACATCGGAAATAGTCAAATCCATTAAGTTCGATTGGATTGGAAGCCTGAAATCAAGTGCCTGGGCTTTAAAGTGTAATTAATGTTCCATTCCATCATGATAAGATTAAGCTAATCCAACTCTTCCTTTTTATCGTATTTGAGTGAAAAATTCCAAATTTTATGATGGCACAATCATTGAAAAGTGATTTTGTTTTGTTCACCCAGCATTCGTCCCCCGTTCGCCATTGTGACGCCCGTATTCACCAGATGCTCAATGTACGGAGTGGGCAGACGCCGTACCTAAGACATATTTGATCACGATCATAAAAGCAGCAAATTTAATCTTCAAAATGGTTTCGAAAGCGACTCGCAAAAAATTGACACCGATCAAACCCTTAAATCCAGATCTCGCGATCAGACAGTCCAAATCTCGATCAGATCAATCACCAATATGTTGATTATGTCGGATCAGACCGGACAAAAAAACCTTTTCAGATGATCCAATCATCATAAGTGAATCAAATGATGAACCTAATCAGAGCTGATTAATTCTACTGATTATCAACCAGAATCAGATAGGAAAATTATTGATCTGAAAGAATGATTCTGACCGGCAAAATCCTCGCCACTGATCAGACCTTAAATCCCGGATGGGTCCGGATCTCGTCAATTAGAATCAAAGCATTTTAGAAAAGCGAATTCCAAAAAGCTGATTGGCCCCCTAACCGCGATTAGACAAAACCCAAGCAACGGATCAGCAAAGGTCAAACGGAAAAAAATTTGCCGTAAAATGTGTCGGGTGTGTCCAGCAATAATTGCGGTAACTGTCGCGCAACCGGGACAGCGATGCGGCACGTCGGCGTGCACGACTGTGACGCCGGTAGCGGCGGCGGTCGCGTCGCCTGCTGTCGCTGCGACACTTTCTTTCCGCGTTAATTTTTTCTCTAAAAATTCGAAAAATTACTTTCCTCACAATTTTAAATTTTTAAGACACGCACACGACCACGCCGAGCTTGCGTCCGCCTCCCGCGGCCGCTGGCTGCGGCGGCGGCGGTCCATTTGCAAAAGTGCCGTTGTTGTTGTTGTAATCGCATTTGCGTCTGCGAATCGCGCACGCGCGTTGCATTAGGCCGCGTGCGCGGCTCATCCGCTGCGACACCACAGCGCCGCCGGCGGGCTGCACACGCGGCACAGACGGAACGCTGGCGCCTGCTAAGCGTAATTTGATCTGATCGTCTGTGGTTTGTTATATTCCAAGAAATTTGTAAGTGATAACATAAGGATCAGCTTATTGTCGTTTTGGTTCTTGATGCCCTGATCCTATTATTGAGTGGACCCCAAAATTTGATCAGATCGTATGTTAAGAGCTCTGAAATGATCATGATCAGTGCTTTTTTTGATGCCTCTATCCCAGTGATCAGAGATCAAGATCAAATTATCCCTTAAATGGACACAAGGTAACATTCTGTTTCTTGATCAAACCCCCCCCCCCCCACCGCCTCCGGTGACGATGCGGAATGAGGTGGAGATGCGGGCGGACAGCATCCGTTTCAGCCGCGTCCGTGCCGTAACCTGCGCGCAAACAAAATAAAAAAATAAAAACCTAACATTTTGGGTGCGTAAAATTGCCATGTCCGCATTGTATGCCATGCACTCCAGGATCAGCAGGTTAATGCATGCGGAGAAAATGGCAAGCCCGAAAAGGATGAAGAACAGCGTGAACAGCTTGGCATCGAAGGGAGGGAGTACAACGAGGAGTTTGTTTGGTTATATAATTTCTAATTACCTAAACATATTCAAACAGTTCAAATTAGTTGAACGGACTATGACAACAACACCATAAATTTGACTGATTTGATCATTTTTTGCCCAACCTGCTGGTGATCAAAAGAGTCTAAAAGGCGTCTTTGACCTATTGATCAATAAATTTGATCAAAAAAGCTGCCAAAAATTGTTGGCTTCGGCTGGTAAAAACGGTCTTCTTATGCCCTATTCTACAAATTATGCAAATTCACTCAACTACTAACCACATATACGGGTTCGTTGAGCAGTCTCTGATCAGTTTGGGCCGGCACTAAGTCGCCGAAACCAATTGTGGATACTGTAAGAAAAGGGAGGGGCGGTTGGCATCAGCAACATCCCTGAGTCATTTATCCAATTCCGCGGCAAGCTGGGATAAAAAGTAGAGACCGAACCGATTGAGATTCTCGATCGGTCCTCAAGTCCGATCTCTAGATGCTTGACGATGTCTTCAGAAAAATATAACCGTGATAAGATTATAAGTTTTAAGAAAATGTTCCCTTATATCCAGTGATCAGACTTGAGGAGCGATTGAGATTCCGATCAATATTTAACAAGAGAACTCGATCGGTTCGGCCTCTAGTTATGCATACCCTGCTAGGCCCTTTCAAATTCATTTTTGTTGCCGAAAAACCGTTGGCATTATGCCAAAAAACCCTTTTCTTTTTCTATATATTTTTATAAAATTTTTATTGACAGGTGATCATGCAGTAATAGGCCGCGTCGAACACTGTCCAACGCTCACGTTGATGGAAAACGCCGGCTAAAATTGCAATTTTTAAAATTGTTGTCGGTTAAACTTTCGTGTACCGTATTCTTCCTAACCCTTGAAAATCTGGTACTGTACAGAATATTAGATGAATCAACAAGGTACTTGAAATTAAGTAAGAGCGGTCGGGAGGGATTATCCTGGTTTATGAAATCCCACCGATCCCGGTTTTAATCAATCCCGGTAGTCGAGATTGGGCTCAGAGGACCGGGATTCTGATTCCGATCGGGATACGTTCCCAAAATTTGCCGAATTACGGTTTTCAACAACAAAAAGTACCGTAATTCGTTTCCATAAATTAATTAAATACCGTATTAGCCGCCAATTTTTTAAAAACAAATCAAAAACTGACTGACTTGCCACCGAAATGGTCGCACATCCGATGGCAAAAGAAATGCACAGCAAATGGCGCGACTTCACGTGGACCAGCCAATCGATGTCACTTAAATTTAATTAATTTTTTATATAATTAATTTTAAATATTTAAAAACCGCCGTCGCTTCAACCAACGGCCAATTATGCGCAGTGCCAGCCTAAATTGCTAAAACTTAGTCGGACCAATCGTTAAATTAATGTTCCAAAGGCCAGATTATTTAGCCAGATTTGATCAGTTTGTTCGTCGGATCAGTAATTTTGAATATGACTAGAGAACGGGCCGATCGAGGTTTTCGATCGGAATCTCGGTAAAACCCGATTGAGATTTTTCGAGATTCTCAATTAAATTTTCGCTCTTTTGCCAGATTCTCGATCGAAATCTCGATCGGTCCTCAAGCCCGGTCTATAAATATAACTCGATAGTTGGGTCAGACAGATCAGCAAGTATACACACATTTTTCAAATGGTTCACTTGCCCAATGAAGTGGTTGATCCGTTCGCCGACCGACTGGAACATGACCAGCCCCAACGGGATGCCGCCCAGCGCGTACAGCATGCAAAACATTTTGCCCCCGACAGTGATCGGCGTGGAATGGCCATAACCAATGGTGGTGATCACCTGTTCCGTGAACTTACCCCAAATTGGGTCTAGTTTTTAGAAAAGTTTAAAATTTCAGAAATGTTGGCACTAAAATTTGTGCGTGAAACCCGGCGGCTATTTTTCGCTTCTGACTGACCACCGTGCAAAAGTAGAGGGCACCAAGAAATTGCCATTGGGCGCCTGCAGCAAACGGAATTGACTGCACGACAACACGCTCAAGCAGTGCAAAGTCCCTGCAAATTTAAAATGATTGTGTGAAGCCATTGCAAACATTAAAATCCAAACAATTTGCATTAAAATGTTATGAGAAAAATTCCTAACATTTTTTTTTCAAAAAGCCAAAATTCGAAATAGCATTTTTCACTTCTTTGGTGTTCTGTTTATATATATATATATGTGGGCGTATTATTTGAATATTAGGATTATTCGAATATTACTAGTAAAAAATTATATTCAAAAAATACTAGGAGTTAGTATATTTGAATAACAAATTATTTTTACTTAGTAAAATTAGAATTTTACTAGTAACATATGAAAATTCCGTTTTTCGTTTCTAAGGATTTCAAATTTTACTAAAATTCAATTTGGTTAAGATAGTCAAATAATTTTTACTCTCGTATTATTTGAATATTTTCAAATTTTACTAGGAGCATTTGAATAACAATTAACAAATAAGTTCAAATAATACGCCGAGATATATATTTTTATAGGCCATCTTTGTCTTTTTTTTGGATGATTTTTGAAGCTGAACTTTCGGAAAGTAAATTTTACAAATTTTTCAAACCTGACGGTGAAATTGTATTTTCGCTGCATTAATTTGCGTTTCTTTGCAATGTCGGCTCTGGCGCGCATATCCTAAAATCGGGCCAAATTTTGATGGTGCTAAATCGTGCAGAAAATTTGCGATTGTCCTAATTAGGGTTGAAACCCCGACGTTGGAGTTGCCAAAATTGCGGGGTCAAGGTTTTTTCGTGGGTTGGACTGTCGTAGTCGGGGTCACCCAAATTGGTCGGGTTTCGAGATTTTTTAAATTTTTTTATTGTCCAAATTGAATAAGTACTTTGTTCTTCATTTTTGATCTTTAATTGTACAAAAATTTATGCAAGTAGTTCAATTGTCTTGTCCAAATTGAATAGGTACTCTGTTCTTCATTTTTGGTGTTTAATTGTCCAAAAATTTATGCAAGTAGTTCAATTGTCTTGTGCCTCTAACCTGGGCGTACTCGAACGCGCTGAACAGCGCGGCACCCAGCGTCAGGTACAGCAGCATGACACCGAGCAGAAGCAATGCCCGTCGGCTCTTTGCCCCTTCACCCGGTGCGGTGCTAAACAGCCCGGTCATTGAGGGGCGGGGCAGAAACATTGTGCCCGGGTGGCCGCAAGGTCTAGAGAAGCAAAACGCGCCGGAGGGGATTTCCAATTTCGTGGTGCAGAGGGGGGCTTAATGGGTAGGACAAATGATGATGGATGGATTAGATGGGTTGCCCCCGGGGGCAATGGCTTTATTTAGGGAAACACTGCCGCCGGTGGGAGGGAGGGGGGAGTGAGCGTTGGAAAGATTTATTTACAAATAATTTTAAATTAAAAATTTATTTAAACCTAACTAAATTTTAAATGTCAATATGCCAACAAAAACTTAGTGGCAAGCCAATGGACGCTTTTTTATTCTTTGGGACTAAGGTATGACTAGGGGCTACCCGGATCTTATCAAACGATGATCAATTGAATTTTATATCTTTACTAATTTGACTTCTTTTTTGTATAAAATGCCGCCAGGGGAGTTGGTTAGTTTGTTGCTTCGGGGTGAATTTAGCGGATGTCCATTTAAAGCCAAATTTGTGTGTCCTATTCTTCAAAACAAAATGTGTGCTAATGCCGGTCCGGAAGCGGAAGCATCGCCGGCGGCGCGGATTTCAAACAAAAACGCCAAATTTTGATAGGACACTGAGAAAACTTATATTGTGAAGCAGCAAAGAGCGAAATTTATATTTTAAATTGGTGAAAAAAACAAAAAAATTTTCTTAGAAAATGAATAAATTCGTCATTTTGTCGTCTCCAAATTCGCTCAATAGCCCGGCGCCGTTCTCGGCGGTGGACAGTGGTCGCAAGTGCCGCTGCAAAAAAAAGATTTGCGATTTCCATATCTCTGTGTGCCTTGGGGCAACCGCCAAATTTTTTGAAAATTTTTAAAAATTGCTACACGTGGAACTGTTGCCCTGGGGCACTCTGGACTTGTTAGAATTTTTTATAGGTTTTCGAATTCCCCTATTCTTTCTTTATGAATTATAAGCCCTCGGGCGTCGCATACCCTTGGCCTTGGTTGCCCTGGGGGCCCTGATGTCCATCGGCGCCGGTTGTGCCCGCTGGGCCTGGCTCTCCCGGCTCGCCCGGCGCGCCCTGGCCACCGGGTTGGCCTGGCACGCCCGGTTGGCCCGCCGTACCTTCGATGCCTGGCTGTCCGGGCGGTCCCGGTGGGCCTTGCGGTCCTGGCTTGCCCTCAACCTCACTGAAACACGCTTTAGGGGCGTGTGAATCGCAAAAGCACAGCTACGATGATCACTGACCGCAATGTGCCAGCCGATCCCGGCTGGCCGGGTTGACCCGGCCGCCCGGGCTCCCCCGCGGCGCCCTGCGGCCCTGGCAGGCCGGGTTGTCCTCGGACGCCGCCGTCCGCGTCCTTGCCCGGCACTCCGGACGACCCTGGCACGCCCTGAGGCCCGGGCGCGCCTTGTGGTCCTGGCTGCGCCTGCGCACAGTCCTGACAGCTGTTCAGGGGTAGAAGAGGATGCGTTTTTTGTGGGATTTTTTAGAATTTTTCGGCTTGGAAGAAAATTTTGGGGTTAAAATTTCCAAAAATGAATGTCAATCCCTCTTCAGCAAAAAAGTAACATACAATTCAACTTTTGGCGCTGGAGCTGGTGGTGGCGCTAAATTTTGTTTATAAATTTACATTTGTATAGAATTTTAATTGCCAATGTGCTTTATGGGAAGTGTTAAGACTTTTAAGATTTTAAAATTATTGATAACAATTCTGGTCTTTGTTCATTTTATAATAAATTCTTGTTTTTGGGCGACTTTGAATCAGATAAAGATCGGTTATTTTAAGCTATAGAAGATGATCACATGATCCAAAGTCGTTTCGTGAACAGCTTAAAATGATCCAACTTAGTCACGGTCACCGTATGTCGGAATTTGAGTTACGGTATGTCTGTTACGGGAAATTCTATACCGCTTTGAGCGGGAAATTCCGAAATTTCCCGGGAAATTTGAAATTCTAAAATTTATCGCTTGAACGGAAAATTTTGGAATTTCTGGGTTGACTGTTTTGACCGAGCTATTCCAGAATTCCCAGGTTAATTTTGACACATTCTTTTAACGGAAATTTACAAAATGCTGCAAAATTCCTTCTATTTAATCTAAATTCGACACCACAGAATTGATCTATTTTGTTCCTTCAATTGTCTCCAAAATTTTCCGGGAAATCCTGGAATTTCCTGATTTGCAAATTTCCCGTAAACATATCGATCAGGAGTACGCTAAACCAAAAGCGCGTGTATTACAGTGATCCGACGACACATGCTTGGTCTGACCAATGATCACCGATTATTCCGAATATGGATCAACCAGCAAACCATGACCAAAGAGCACTTTGATTACAACCCACGCACCATCGGGCCCGTTTTTGCCGTTCGACCCCTGCTGTCCCGGCGTCCCGTCGTTGCCCGGCCTGCCGGGCAGTCCCGGCAGGCCGGGCGCGCTCTGTCCACACCCGCAACACGTCCCCTGGGGCGCTGCGACTGGGGCGGCAGCAGCGACTGGGTGCGGGTTCCGCGCGGCACCCGACGTGCCACCGCCACCGCTAACGACGGGGGCGCCTGTTGGCGATGCCTTAAAAGAAGAAAGCACATTTGGGAAGCCTTTTTGGAGGATTTGTCTGATCCCGTTTCAGATCAGGTTAGCCTTAAAGCAAATGAAGTATTTGATCAGATGGAAAGTATTAACAAATTAAGGGTCCCAATCAAATGAAGCTCCAAATTTTGGGTTCGATGAGTTGGAAGAGGATGATTTAGTTGACACCATTTGAATAATCTGATTCTGATCAGATTAAAAACAATTTGTCCATAAAATTTATTTGGTCTTAATCATGTGTATTCAGAATGATCTGAAACGATTGGACTTATTCAGTTAATTCTGAACTTTTATTCAATTTAGTCCTGATCATTTGGTTTAATCCTGAACTGATCATCCAGATGGAAGAGTCAAAATGTTATAGATTAAATCAGGGACATTCAAATTGGACTGGTCAGATTTGATTATTGAAAACGATCATCTGATCACTATCAGTTTGGATCAATCAAATATTTATCCCTCAAACCACTGGGGGGGAGGGGGGGTGGGGGCGATTACATTTATTCAGGGGTGGTATCTAAAATTTTCAAAAAACCGCAACGGGGCTTCAAAAATGAGCATTTGATACCAAAAATCCGCAAACTTAAAATTCTTTATCAAAATCTAGGGGCCAAAATAATATAAAACTGCTTTACTTTTAAGGGACGGGGGGGGCGCCGGGCAATTTTTTTTGAAGGATTTTAACGATATTTGTTAAGAAAAATGCTCCTGGTTTTATCATTCATTAATCCTGATATGATTATCCTGAAGGAAGAGACAAAAATGTTGCGATTCTGAACAGATTAGATCATCTAATAACGTTTAGTTGAGTCGCACAAATAAATGATCAATTCGATCAAACAAAACACTCACTCCGTATCCCTCCGTCTGACGCTTGTGCCTCTGTTGCTGAACAGCTGAAACAGTGCCCGCTACGAACTGAAAATAATTTTCAATTTTATTTGCTATTTTTTAAGGAGACCAGACCTGTGCCCGGGACACTTCGCGCCATATGTTCGCTGATCTCAGCTTGCAAAAATCTGACTGAATTTTGAACTTGTTTAAAACACAACATTTTAAAGACCAATACGGGACAAAGAAGCTCACCAAAAATTTAGAAGATTTAATCGGAAAAAATTTCATTTGTTTAAAATTACGGGACTCGGGCAAAATCATTTTAATTAGGTAGCTTAAATTATTTTGTAGTCCACTCTAAAATTTTCAAATCCCATCGAGGAATTCAATTTTGATACCAAACAAACAAGTGAAAACCAAAAAGGCTCGTGGGAGTAACCGGACTTCCCTCCTCCCCCATTCAACGGATTTGAAATTAGGCTGCCTTTAAATTCCAATAGCGGCGCGAATGTAACTTTCAACGCTAAAGATTGTGCCATTATAAATCTCCCCGTGGGGGAGATGCGCCGTGCCCGGAGGTAAGTGCAATACCGGGACGACGCGCGGTCGAGAGGGAGCAAGCCCCCTGCTGCGACCATTTTCCAAAAATTGGTTAATCTCTTTTGACCCCGGTAGGGGTAGTTACGGAGATTAAGCCGTAAAGAACAGATACTACACTTTGATCTTAGCCAAAAGGCCGAGAAGCGATGCCAGGAACAGCCAAATGAAGCACACAAATGCATCCGCCACCAAACAAAATGTATGGGGAGCATTCTATAGAACCAAAATTGGGCGGATGAGCGCAGAGATATCGCTAAAACAGAGAAAATAGTGCAATAATTTAAGAGGAAAAGAGAAGAGAGCAAACAATAGTGTGGGATAGAGACAAAGAGAGTCGTATAGAATGATGAAAAGAGTGTTAGACAGACAACAAAAGATGGGGGTCATACACTGGACGGGCGCAGCGGGCGGACGCGCGTGCGCCTTCACGCAAAATGTGAAGAGGGGGAGCGATGTCCCTTTGGTATGTGAGTGCAGCACTTTTTTTTTTTTCGTTTAAAAAATTGTGCTTAATTGTTGAGGAGAAGATAAAGAAAATAAAAATGAAAATCGTTTTTTTGTTTAAATATAATTTTAAAATTAAAGTGGTGATTCAAAATTGATGCTGATGACTAAAACAACAGTAACTGAACGCTTTTAAAAATAATTATCATTTTTTATTGTAAAAAAAAGCTAATAAAAATTGACGGGCTTTACATTTGTCCTAGAGATATATCTCCGAGTCCGAATTTTTAGACATTTTCGGGCTAAATTGGATCCCGTTGTGGTCACCTTACTTCATCACGCATTTGGGCATGCATTTGCTGGACGTAATTGTACATCATCGGCACCGACATCACCGCCACCAGTGTGGCAACAACAGCCGCTGTCTGTTTTGGGGAAAAGTGATTTTGGATTATTATTTTTTGAATTGTTTAAATTTTGGCAAAATGCCCCCGCCGTCTGTCTGTCTGTCTGTTTCACACAATGACTGACTAATTGACTGACCACGCCGAAAAAGGCCACCCGCCGGAAGTCTTCGGCCTCGCGCAGCAGCGCTTTGTGACTCGCCGCCTCCTCTGCTGATAAAGCGACCATCGATGAAGATGACGACGACGACACAAACGCCTTTGTTTAAAAGCTCCGAAAAATTGTTCCAAAAACAACACTTTGATCAGAATACGGTTGAAGAGAACTCGACGACTCTGTTTTAATTCCAAAAAAATCTGGTAAATTTGAAAGATCACTTTTATAATCAGAAAAATTTAAATTTAAAAAAAACAAAAAATGTTTTTGCCAATGCTTAAATAAAACTTAGGCACAAAAATAATTATAATACACATTTTCGCTGCAACATTGGCAATCGTAAAAAAACAATTAGCAATTTGTGGAAAATTTGAGCGAGAAAATCTGAGTGATGGCAACGAGTAATTTCCATTGATAAATTAATTTATACTAAACGCTGCATTTGGCACTGGGCTTAATGCCCGCTATTAACTGAATTCCGTGCTTTTGAATTAGAACAAATAAAATTTCTTAAAATTTAATTGCGTCAAAAATTGGACAAACTTTATCAAAAAAAATCCTTGGAATTTTAAAGATCATTAAGATTTTGCGCTCAAAAAAAACGAGTTCTAAACGCCAAGACTGGACGGCACAAACGCCACGCCAGCAAACCAGTCAGCCAACCCGGCGATGAGGGCGTAAATGAGGCGTTGGACGGCAGCTTACGGATGTGAGCCCCCCCCCCCCCCCCGGGGGCGCTGGGGGTGGCAAGGGCAGGCAGAGATCCACACAAAGATTGTAAGGGGATTGGATCTATCCTCCTTTTTTTCATCGGATGTGATGTGATGACAATGGATGTTGTTGGTTGGGGAATAGGAAAATTTGTTTTTAGGATTTGAATCCTTTTAATGGCGTCTGTCTGCCCAATCGCATCGGCGCTGGCGCCGCCAATAATGATCTGCAAAAAACACACACAAAAACAAACATCCTCTGATCAGTCAAGCGCAACACACACCCGGCTTGCAATTTGATCAGTCAGCAATCCTTCCAAGGGCAAAGCATAGACTGATCAGAAACTGATCAAAAATTAATACTTTTGCAGTTATTACGCCCAATGGCATATCATGGCAGTTTAATTGAAAAGGACTTCCGTATACGATATGATATCGTATCAAAGCATCATATCGGAGAATGCCGCCCCGCCCCCGAGGCGTTTAACTAGAGCGAAGACAATGAGATTTTCGTCGAGATTTTTTGAGATTCTCGATTGGAAATATTAATCGACGAAATTACCGGGGTTTTTTGAGATTTCGATATTTCTCAGCGATCTCAAGCGAATCTCAATCGTTTAATTTTTTTTTTCAAGATTTATCGAGATTCTCGATCAAAATCTCGATCGCTCCTCAGGTTCTTGCTCCAGTTTTAACCGTTTAACCAGCAGCCAGCCAGCAGGACATTTTTGAATTTTGCTTTTGCCGAAGAAAAAAAAATGACGACGCCGCCGCACGCCGCACATTGTGTGTGGTGGTTGGGGGGAGGGGGGGGGGGGGGGATGTTGAGGTGCAAATGAATGGGTTGGAGGGGGGGGGGGGGGGGGGGGGGGGTTGATTGGATGAGTGAGGGGATTTTGTGCAAGCAAAAATGATGTTGGCGAATGGGGAAGTTTTGGGGAATGGCTGGAAGGGCAGCTGATTGGCGTAGATGAACCCAATTTGGTGGTGGGCAAACAAGAAAGAACAAGAGGAAGAAGTACTTTTGGACATTGGTCAATTTGCTTTTGCTCCACAAAGCCTAATTGCCTGCAGCAAATGTTTGATGGTGGACTATTAAAAAGGCAAAAACCGGAACAGCCCGTGCCATTTGAGTACCCTTCTCCAAAATCACAGATTCAAAGCCGGCGTGTTAGAAACCGTGCAGCGGGTCGAGAAAAAAGCAGCCGGTTTTGGCCTCTCCGGGTCACTAGTTATTGGTTTAAACTGGTTACGCGTTGCCGGCCGTGAAAAATTGTTGAAGCGAGAATCGGGACGGCATAAATCCGGGCCAGGTTTCAGTTTGTGCCAAGAAAAAAACAATTCGGGAATCCGTCACGTTCGGGCGCGACAGAATTGTTTATATAAATACCCCGGACGAATAATTGCCCAAAATCCGCCCGAATGCTGGAAGGAAATGCCATATCACCCCCGGACTCGCACCCATTTCCGCACCTGCCGCACAAAAGACAAACAAACAAAAAATGTCGTGAAAAATGTGTGCCGAAAAATGAACCAAATCGGAAGCCCATGCCACATTCGCCCTCCTCCCGAACAAAAAAAAAGTGGGGAAGGGGAAAATCTCGCGCCCCCACATTATTTGTGTCTTTTCCATTGTCCCCCGCCCCCCGCCCCGTCCAACGGACAGAAACCGGTTTGACTTGATGGGGGGGGGGGGGGATGGATGTGTTCCGGATGGAGATCTAATCGAGGCGAGTTGCGCGGGACGAATCACCACCACCACCACCATCCCCAATCGTCGCCAACGGATGAGGAGGGCAAAATGTGCACACCCTCAACCCCCGGGCGTTGGATGCTGATGGGATGAGTGAGGGGAAATTAGGCTGGATGCTTAAGAAGAAGCTGGATGGATTTATGGGTTGGGTGTTAACAGAATGTGTTGGTGATGATAATGGAATTTTGAGCATACATCCTTTTCAAGCAGTTCGGCCTTTCCCCACTCATTATGATGATAGCCTGCATGCTGCAAGCAGTGCAGTGCATAATGCGAAAGAGATAGAGCGCAGTGCACATGTTCAAGCAGTTCGGACTATCTGTGCTGCTACCGCGGTGGAGGTGGAAACGAATGGTGATGATAATGAAGGAGCACACATTTTCAAGCTGTTCAGCCCATTTTCTGGGTCCAATATGGAACCATTTTTGGTCCTCGTGCAGAAAGAACGAATTTTTTCGTCATTTTTGTTTATGAAACACACTAACCGAAAATTCATTGATGTTCCCCTCTAAAAACATTTTAATGTGAGATCAATTCAATGTTGTTATGGATCAATGGGAGTACGGTAGCCAAGTATGAAGTTTGATGTTACGGTATCAGAACACTGGCGTGTTCTCTTACGCCAAATGCAAATTGTCTCGTCATTCATTTGAGTGGGCGCTTTGTCGTCATTTATTTACGGCCGAATCTGTAGGAAAAAAATTGGTCAGATCAAGATCACAAACATAACTACGAACCGGTTTGATCACCCCGTATTTGATCACCCCCAGTCTGATCACGCCGTATTTGATCACCCCCGATCTGAGCACCCGGGTCTAATCACCACGGGACTGATCACCCCGTGTCTGATCACCGGGTATGATCAACGTCCGGTCAAGATTGTTTGGGTAGCTCACCTCATGTAAGCGCTCTTCCTCTTGCCAAAACGCATGTACGCACTTTTCCGCTTTTCCATTTGCTGAGCGTCGGGCTCATTGAGGGCCAAAAGTTGGTCGACATTTTCGTCTTCGGGCGAACGTTTGCCAAATCTGAAAGTTTTTTTTTTGAAAATTTTCATTTAGAAAAACGTACAGATGCCGCTGGGGTTGCTGAAGTTGCTGCAGATTCGATCGTCGCTGCCACAGGGTCGCCATGTCGGAATTGGGCGAATGCGCTTCGGGGGTGGAGGGGATGAGGAGGAGTTGTTGTCGTAGAGGCCCGGTGGCGAACACGGTCGCCAAAAGCAAATAAGGCGCGGAATAAAATGCCTCTTTATTCCGATGGCTCAAACTTGGGTAATTAAACCAATACAATTAAATAATCCCCAAATGAATGAAATGATCACTGGGGGTGGAAAGTGGATAAGTCCCGGACCAATGGTGGAGCCCGGGAAAGGGACAATTGATTGAGGTGAGTGAAAAAGCCGGGGGCAATTGAAATGTGAGTAGACAATTGGGCCCGGACCAATGTTTGGGGCAAATGTGTGTGTTGATTGGGATTGGCAAGAATGCCCGAATGAATTGGGGGAAATTGTTACAGTGAAAGGTCGCTCCAACTTTTGGCCTCAAAGGACCGCAAGTTTATAATGCTCAAGGGGCAATTGGGCAAATGTGAATGAATGGAGGAATTGCCCTAAGGAAATGTGAAATTGGGAAATGGGGACCGGACCGAGCAGTACCCGCAACACAACGGGGGCGGAGCCTTGAAATGGTTGACTGGGGAGTGAGGGGGTGAACTGCTTGAAAGCGCAGTGACATTGGTTGTACAATTGGTGAATGAATGAATTGGGAATTGATTGGGGAGGACTTATATGGGAGAGTGGCCGAACCAATCGTTCGATGCACTTTTTGGGTGGAAGGAGATAAGAGCACGAAATGTCGCTCACAAACGTGCAATGGGGTGGGGGTGGCAGAAAATGAGTGAACTTTGGAGGGGGGGAGGGGGTAAACAAGTGCATGTGTGAGGGGGGGGGGTGACTTTGCCCTTCCCTTATCACTTGGCCCCAAGTCGATCAAATTTTGATCGACATCGGAATGGCGAATTCCGACAGGCTCAAACTCAAACTTGGGTAATTAAACCAATACAATTAAATAATCCCCAAATGAATGAAATGATCACTGGGGGTGGAAAGTGGATAAGTCCCGGACCAATGGTGGAGCCCGGGAAAGGGACAATTGATTGAGGTGAGTGAAAAAGCCGGGGGCAATTGAAATGTGAGTAGACAATTGGGCCCGGACCAATGTTTGGGGCAAATGTGTGTGTTGATTGGGATTGGCAAGAATGCCCGAATGAATTGGGGGAAATTGTTACAGTGAAAGGTCGCTCCAACTTTTGGCCTCAAAGGACCGCAAGTTTATAATGCTCAAGGGGCAATTGGGCAAATGTGAATGAATGGAGGAATTGCCCTAAGGAAATGTGAAATTGGGAAATGGGGACCGGACCGAGCAGTACCCGCAACACAACGGGGGCGGAGCCTCAAAATGATTGACTGGGGAGTGAGGAGGTGAACTGCTTGAAAGCGCAGTGACATCGGTTGTACAAATGGTGAATGAATGAATTGGGAATTGATTGGGGATGCTTATATGAGGAAGTGGCCGAACCAATCGTTCGATGCACTTTTTGGGTGGAAGGAGATAAGAGCACGAAATGTCGCTCACAAACGTGCAATGGGGTGGGGTTGGCAGAAAATGAGTGAACTTTGGAGGGGGGGAGGGGGTAAACAAGTGCATGTGTGAGGGGGGGGGGGGGGTGACTTTGCCCTTCCCTTATCACTTGGCCCCAAGTCGATCAAATTTTGATCGACATCGGAATGGCGAATTCCGACAGGCTCAAACTCAAACTTGGGTAATTAAACCAATACAATTAAATAATCCCCAAATGAATGAAATGATCACTGGGGGTGGAAAGTGGATAAGTCCCGGACCAATGGTGGAGCCCGGGAAAGGGACAATTGATTGAGGTGAGTGAAAAAGCCGGGGGCAATTGAAATGTGAGTAGACAATTGGGCCCGGACCAATGTTTGGGGCAAATGTGTGTGTTGATTGGGATTGGCAAGAATGCCCGAATGAATTGGGGGAAATTGTTACAGTGAAAGGTCGCTCCAACTTTTGGCCTCAAAGGACCGCAAGTTTATAATGCTCAAGGGGCAATTGGGCAAATGTGAATGAATGGAGGAATTGCCCTAAGGAAATGTGAAATTGGGAAATGGGGACCGGACCGAGCAGTACCCGCAACACAACGGGGGCGGAGCCTTGAAATGGTTGACTGGGGAGTGAGGGGGTGAACTGCTTGAAAGCGCAGTGACATTGGTTGTACAATTGGTGAATGAATGAATTGGGAATTGATTGGGGAGGACTTATATGGGAGAGTGGCCGAACCAATCGTTCGATGCACTTTTTGGGTGGAAGGAGATAAGAGCACGAAATGTCGCTCACAAACGTGCAATGGGGTGGGGGTGGCAGAAAATGAGTGAACTTTGGAGGGGGGGAGGGGGTAAACAAGTGCATGTGTGAGGGGGGGGGGGTGACTTTGCCCTTCCCTTATCACTTGGCCCCAAGTCGATCATCAAATTTTGATCGACATCGGAATGGCGAATTCCGACAGGCTCAAACTCAAACTTGGGTAATTAAACCAATACAATTAAATAATCCCCAAATGAATGAAATGATCACTGGGGGTGGAAAGTGGATAAGTCCCGGACCAATGGTGGAGCCCGGGAAAGGGACAATTGATTGAGGTGAGTGAAAAAGCCGGGGGCAATTGAAATGTGAGTAGACAATTGGGCCCGGACCAATGTTTGGGGCAAATGTGTGTGTTGATTGGGATTGGCAAGAATGCCCGAATGAATTGGGGGAAATTGTTACAGTGAAAGGTCGCTCCAACTTTTGGCCTCAAAGGACCGCAAGTTTATAATGCTCAAGGGGCAATTGGGCAAATGTGAATGAATGGAGGAATTGCCCTAAGGAAATGTGAAATTGGGAAATGGGGACCGGACCGAGCAGTACCCGCAACACAACGGGGGCGGAGCCTCAAAATGATTGACTGGGGAGTGAGGAGGTGAACTGCTTGAAAGCGCAGTGACATCGGTTGTACAAATGGTGAATGAATGAATTGGGAATTGATTGGGGATGCTTATATGAGGAAGTGGCCGAACCAATCGTTCGATGCACTTTTTGGGTGGAAGGAGATAAGAGCACGAAATGTCGCTCACAAACGTGCAATGGGGTGGGGTTGGCAGAAAATGAGTGTTGTCAGATGCCGCTGTTATTGCTAAAGCTCCTGTAGATTCGAAAATCTTTGCAACAGGCTCACCATATTGTAATTGTATTGATGCTATTCGGGGGTGGAGGGGGTGTGATGGAGTTTTTGGCGGAAAGTGCCGGTGGCGAACGCTGTCGCCCAAAGCAAATAGGTTGAGGAATTAAATGCTGCTTTATTCCGATGGCTCAAACTTGGGTAATTAAACCAATACAATTAAATAATCCCCAAATGAATGAAAATGATCACTGGGGGTGGAAAGTGGATAAGTCCCGGACCAATGGTGGAGCCCGAGAAAGGGAATTGATTGAGGTGAGTGAAAAAGCCGGGGGCAATTGAAATGTGAGTAGACAATTGGGCCCGGACCAATGTTTGGGGGCAAATGTGTGTGTTGATTGGGATTGGCAAGAATGCCCGAATGAATTGGGGGAAATTGTTACAGTGAAAGGTCGCTCCAACTTTTGGCCTCAAAGGACCGCAAGTTTATAATGCTCAAGGGGCAATTGGGCAAATGTGAATGAATGGAGGAATTGCCCTAAGGAAATGTGAAATTGGGAAATGGGGACCGGACCGAGCAGTACCCGCAACACAACGGGGGCGGAGCCTGAAATGGTTGACTGGGGAGTGAGGGGGGTGAACTGCTTGAAAGCGCAGTGACATTGGTTGTACAATTGGTGAATGAATGAATTGGGAATTGATTGGGGAGGACTTATATGAGGAGAGTGGCCGAACCAATCGTTCGATGCACTTTTGGGTGGAAGGAGATAAGAGCACGAAATGTCGCTCACAAACGTGCAATGGGGTGGGGGTTGGCAGAAAATGAGGTGAACTTTGGAGGGGGGGGAGGGGGTAAACAAGTGCAATGTGTGAGGGGGGGGGGGTGACTTTGCCCTTCCCTTATCACTTGGCCCCAAGTCGATCAAATTTTGATCGACATCGGAATGGCGAATTCCGACAGGCTCAAACTCAACTTGGGTAATTAAACCAATACATTAAATAATCCCCAAATGAATGAAATGATCACTGGGGGTGGAAAGTGGATAAGTCCCGGACCAATGGTGGAGCCCGGGAAAGGGACAATTGATTGAGGTGAGTGAAAAAGCCGGGGGCAATTGAAATGTGAGTAGACAATTGGGCCCGGACCAAATGTTTGGGGCAAATGTGTGTGTTGATTGGGATTGGCAAGAATGCCCGAATGAATTGGGGGAAATTGTTACAGTGAAAGTCGCTCCAACTTTTGGCCTCAAAGGACCGCAAGTTTATAATGCTCAAGGGGCAATTGGGCAAATGTGAATGAATGGAGGAATTGCCCTAAGGAAATGTGAAATTGGGAAATGGGGACCGGACCGAGCAGTACCCGCAACACAACGGGGGCGGAGCCTTGAAATGGTTGACTGGGGAGTGAGGGGGTGAACTGCTTGAAAGCGCAGTGACATTGGTTGTACAATTGGTGAATGAATGAATTGGGAATTGATTGGGGAGGACTTATATGGGAGAGTGGCCGAACCAATCGTTCGATGCACTTTTTGGGTGGAAGGAGATAAGAGCACGAAATGTCGCTCACAAACGTGCAATGGGGTGGGGGTGGCAGAAAATGAGTGAACTTTGGAGGGGGGGGAGGGGGTAAACAAGTGCATGTGTGAGGGGGGGGGGGTGACTTTGCCCTTCCCTTATCACTTGGCCCCAAGTCGATCAAATTTTGATCGACATCGGAATGGCGAATTCCGACAGGCTCAAACTCAAACTTGGGTAATTAAACCAATACAATTAAATAATCCCCAAATGAATGAAATGATCACTGGGGGTGGAAAGTGGATAAGTCCCGGACCAATGGTGGAGCCCGGGAAAGGGACAATTGATTGAGGTGAGTGAAAAAGCCGGGGGCAATTGAAATGTGAGTAGACAATTGGGCCCGGACCAATGTTTGGGGCAAATGTGTGTGTTGATTGGGATTGGCAAGAATGCCCGAATGAATTGGGGGAAATTGTTACAGTGAAAGGTCGCTCCAACTTTTGGCCTCAAAGGACCGCAAGTTTATAATGCTCAAGGGGCAATTGGGCAAATGTGAATGAATGGAGGAATTGCCCTAAGGAAATGTGAAATTGGGAAATGGGGACCGGACCGAGCAGTACCCGCAACACAACGGGGGCGGAGCCTCAAATGATTGACTGGGGAGTGAGGAGGTGAACTGCTTGAAAGCGCAGTGACATCGGTTGTACAAATTGGTGAATGAATGAATTGGGAATTGATTGGGGATGACTTATATGGGAGAGTGGCCGAACCAATCGTTCGATGCACTTTTTGGGTGGAAGGAGATAAGAGCACGAAATGTCGCTCACAAACGTGCAATGGGGTGGGGGTGGCAGAAAATGAGTGTTGTCAGATGCCGCTGTTATTGCTAAAGCTCCTGTAGATTCGAAAATCTTTGCAACAGGCTCACCATATTGTAATTGTATTGATGCTATTCGGGGGTGGAGGGGGTGTGATGGAGTTTTTGGCGGAAAGTGCCGGTGGCGAACGCTGTCGCCCAAAGCAAATAGGTTGAGGAATTAAATGCTGCTTTATTCCGATGGCTCAAACTTGGGTAATTAAACCAATACAATTAAATAATCCCCAAATGAATGAAAATGATCACTGGGGGTGGAAAGTGGATAAGTCCCGGACCAATGGTGGAGCCCGAGAAAGGGAATTGATTGAGGTGAGTGAAAAAGCCGGGGGCAATTGAAATGTGAGTAGACAATTGGGCCCGGACCAATGTTTGGGGCAAATGTGTGTTTGAATGGGATTGCAAGAATGCCCGAATGAATTGGGGGAAATTGTCACAGTGAAAGGTCGCTCCAACTTTTGGCCTCAAAGGACCGCAAGTTTATAATGCTCAAGGGGCAATTGGGCAAATGTGAATGAATGGGGGAATTGCCCTAAGGAAATGTGAAATTGGGAATGGGAACCGGACCGAGCAGTACCCGCAACACAACGGGGGCGGAGCCTTAAAATGATTGACTGGGGAGTGAGGAGGTGAACTGCTTGAAAGCGCAGTGACATTGTGTACAATTGGTGAATGAATGAATTGGGAATTGCATTGGGGAGGCTTATATGAGGAAGTGGCCGAACCAATCGTTCGATGCACTTTTTGGGTGGAAGGAGAATAAGAGCACGAAATGTCGCTCACAAACGTGCAATGGGGTGGGGGTGGCAGAAAATGAGTGTTGTCAGATGCCGCTGTTATTGCTAAAGCTCCTGTAGATTCGAAAATCTTTGCAACAGGCTCACCATATTGTAATTGTATTGATGCTATTCGGGGGTGGAGGGGGTGTGATGGAGTTTTTGGCGGAAAGTGCCGGTGGCGAACGCTGTCGCCCAAAGCAAATAGGTTGAGGAATTAAATGCCTCTTTATTCCGATGGCTCACACTTGGGTAATTAAACCAATACAATTAAATAATCCCCAAATGAATGAAATGATCACTGGGGGTGGAAAGTGGATAAGTCCCGGACCAATGGTGGAGCCGGGAAAGGGACAATTGATTGAGGTGAGTGAAAAGCCGGGGGCAATTGAAATGTGAGTAGACAATTGGGCCCGGACCAATGTTTGGGGCAAATGTGTGTGTTGATTGGGATTGGCAAGAATGCCCGAATGAATTGGGGAAATTGTTACAGTGAAAGGTCGCTCCAACTTTTGGCCTCAAAGGACCGCAAGTTTATAATGCTCAAGGGGCAATTGGGCAAATGTGAATGAATGGAGGAATTGCCCTAAGGAAATGTGAAATTGGGAAATGGGGACGCGGACCGAGCAAGTACCCGCAACACAACGGGGGCGGAGCCTTGAAATGGTTGACTGGGGAGTGAGGGGGTGAAACTGCTTGAAAGCGCAGTGACATTGGTTTGTACAATTGGTGAATGAATGAATTGGGAATTGATTGGGGAGGACTTATATGGGAGAGTGGCCGAACCAATCGTTCGATGCACTTTTTGGGTGGAAGGAGAATAAGAGCACGAAATGTCGCTCACAAACGTGCAATGGGGTGGGGGTGGCAGAAAATGAGTGTTGTCAGATGCCGCTGTTATTGCTAAAGCTCCTGTAGATTCGAAAATCTTTGCAACAGGCTCACCATATTGTAATTGTATTGATGCTATTCGGGGGTGGAGGGGGTGTGATGGAGTTTTTGGCGGAAAGTGCCGGTGGCGAACGCTGTCGCCCAAAGCAAATAGGTTGAGGAATTAAATGGCGAATTCCGACAGGCTCAAACTCAAACTTGGGTAATTAAACCAATACAATTAAATAATCCCCAAATGAATGAAATGATCACTGGGGGTGGAAAGTGGATAAGTCCCGGACCAATGGTGGAGCCCGGGAAAGGGACAATTGATTGAGGTGAGTGAAAAAGCCGGGGGCAATTGAAATGTGAGTAGACAATTGGGCCCGGACCAATGTTTGGGGCAAATGTGTGTGTTGATTGGGATTGGCAAGAATGCCCGAATGAATTGGGGGAAATTGTTACAGTGAAAGGTCGCTCCAACTTTTGGCCTCAAAGGACCGCAAGTTTATAATGCTCAAGGGGCAATTGGGCAAATGTGAATGAATGGAGGAATTGCCCCTAAGGAAATGTGAAATTGGGAAATGGGGACCGGACCGAGCAGTACCCGCAACACACGGGGGCGGAGCCTGACAATGATTGACTGGGGAGTGAGGAGGTGAACTGCCTTGAAAAGCGCAAGTGACATCGGTTGTACAAATGGTGAATGAATGAATTGGGGAATTGATTGGGGATGCTTATATGAGGAAGTGGCCGAACCAATCGTTCGATGCACTTTTTGGGTGGAAGGAGATAAGAGCACGAAATGTCGCTCACAAACGTGCAATGGGGTGGGGGTGGCAGAAAATGAGTGTTGTCAGATGCCGCTGTTATTGCTAAAGCTCCTGTAGATTCGAAAATCTTTGCAACAGGCTCACCATATTGTAATTGTATTGATGCTATTCGGGGGTGGAGGGGGTGTGATGGAGTTTTTGGCGGAAAGTGCCGGTGGCGAACGCTGTCGCCCAAAGCAAATAGGTTGAGGAATTAAATGCTGCTTTATTCCGATGGCTCAAACTTGGGTAATTAAACCAATACAATTAAATAATCCCCAAATGAATGAAAATGATCACTGGGGGTGGAAAGTGGATAAGTCCCGGACCAATGGTGGAGCCCGAGAAAGGGAATTGATTGAGGTGAGTGAAAAAGCCGGGGGCAATTGAAATGTGAGTAGACAATTGGGCCCGGACCAATGTTTGGGGCAAATGTGTGTTTGAATGGGATTGCAAGAATGCCCGAATGAATTGGGGGAAATTGTCACAGTGAAAGGTCGCTCCAACTTTTGGCCTCAAAGGACCGCAAGTTTATAATGCTCAAGGGGCAATTGGGCAAATGTGAATGAATGGGGGAATTGCCCTAAGGAAATGTGAAATTGGGAATGGGAACCGGACCGAGCAGTACCCGCAACACAACGGGGGCGGAGCCTTAAAATGATTGACTGGGGAGTGAGGAGGTGAACTGCTTGAAAGCGCAGTGACATTGTGTACAATTGGTGAATGAATGAATTGGGAATTGCATTGGGGAGGCTTATATGAGGAAGTGGCCGAACCAATCGTTCGATGCACTTTTTGGGTGGAAGGAGAATAAGAGCACGAAATGTCGCTCACAAACGTGCAATGGGGTGGGGGTGGCAGAAAATGAGTGTTGTCAGATGCCGCTGTTATTGCTAAAGCTCCTGTAGATTCGAAAATCTTTGCAACAGGCTCACCATATTGTAATTGTATTGATGCTATTCGGGGGTGGAGGGGGTGTGATGGAGTTTTTGGCGGAAAGTGCCGGTGGCGAACGCTGTCGCCCAAAGCAAATAGGTTGAGGAATTAAATGCTGCTTTATTCCGATGGCTCAAACTTGGGTAATTAAACCAATACAATTAAATAATCCCCAAATGAATGAAAATGATCACTGGGGGTGGAAAGTGGATAAGTCCCGGACCAATGGTGGAGCCCGAGAAAGGGAATTGATTGAGGTGAGTGAAAAAGCCGGGGGCAATTGAAATGTGAGTAGACAATTGGGCCCGGACCAATGTTTGGGGCAAATGTGTGTTTGAATGGGATTGCAAGAATGCCCGAATGAATTGGGGGAAATTGTCACAGTGAAAGGTCGCTCCAACTTTTGGCCTCAAAGGACCGCAAGTTTATAATGCTCAAGGGGCAATTGGGCAAATGTGAATGAATGGGGGAATTGCCCTAAGGAAATGTGAAATTGGGAATGGGAACCGGACCGAGCAGTACCCGCAACACAACGGGGGCGGAGCCTTAAAATGATTGACTGGGGAGTGAGGAGGTGAACTGCTTGAAAGCGCAGTGACATTGTGTACAATTGGTGAATGAATGAATTGGGAATTGCATTGGGGAGGCTTATATGAGGAAGTGGCCGAACCAATCGTTCGATGCACTTTTTGGGTGGAAGGAGAATAAGAGCACGAAATGTCGCTCACAAACGTGCAATGGGGTGGGGGTGGCAGAAAATGAGTGTTGTCAGATGCCGCTGTTATTGCTAAAGCTCCTGTAGATTCGAAAATCTTTGCAACAGGCTCACCATATTGTAATTGTATTGATGCTATTCGGGGGTGGAGGGGGTGTGATGGAGTTTTTGGCGGAAAGTGCCGGTGGCGAACGCTGTCGCCCAAAGCAAATAGGTTGAGGAATTAAATGCTGCTTTATTCCGATGGCTCAAACTTGGGTAATTAAACCAATACAATTAAATAATCCCCAAATGAATGAAAATGATCACTGGGGGTGGAAAGTGGATAAGTCCCGGACCAATGGTGGAGCCCGAGAAAGGGAATTGATTGAGGTGAGTGAAAAAGCCGGGGGCAATTGAAATGTGAGTAGACAATTGGGCCCGGACCAATGTTTGGGGCAAATGTGTGTTTGAATGGGATTGCAAGAATGCCCGAATGAATTGGGGGAAATTGTCACAGTGAAAGGTCGCTCCAACTTTTGGCCTCAAAGGACCGCAAGTTTATAATGCTCAAGGGGCAATTGGGCAAATGTGAATGAATGGGGGAATTGCCCTAAGGAAATGTGAAATTGGGAATGGGAACCGGACCGAGCAGTACCCGCAACACAACGGGGGCGGAGCCTTAAAATGATTGACTGGGGAGTGAGGAGGTGAACTGCTTGAAAGCGCAGTGACATTGTGTACAATTGGTGAATGAATGAATTGGGAATTGCATTGGGGAGGCTTATATGAGGAAGTGGCCGAACCAATCGTTCGATGCACTTTTTGGGTGGAAGGAGAATAAGAGCACGAAATGTCGCTCACAAACGTGCAATGGGGTGGGGGTGGCAGAAAATGAGTGTTAAAAAAAAAAAAAAAAAAAAAAAAAAAAAAAAAAAAAAAAAAAAAAAAAAAAAAAAAAAAAAAAAAAAAAAAAAAAAAAAAAAAAAAAAAAAAAAAAAAAAAAAAAAAAAAAAAAAAAAAAAAAAAAAAAAAAAAAAAAAAAAAAAAAAAAAAAAAAAAAAAAAAAAAAAAAAAAAAAAAAAAAAAAAAAAAAAAAAAAAAAAAAAAAAAAAAAAAAAAAAAAAAAAAAAAAAAAAAAAAAAAAAAAAAAAAAAAAAAAAAAAAAAAAAAAAAAAAAAAAAAAAAAAAAAAAAAAAAAAAAAAAAAAAAAAAAAAAAAAAAAAAAAAAAAAAAAAAAAAAAAAAAAAAGTGGAGGAATGGCGGGGAGAAGGGGGAGGGGTAAATGGAAAGGTTAAAGGCGCGCGAGGGGCGGGGGAGTAAGGGAAGAGAGAAAAAAGGAAGGGGAGGGGGGAAAGGAGCTCGTGATTTTTAGATTTTGGTAAGTGGGGGGGGGGATGAGATAAGGGAGTTTGTAAGTTCAAGAGGGGCGTTCAAATAAGGGTGGTCGTTCTTGTTTTTTTAAAGTCACAGAATATAGTGAGTAGGTCATTCTCACATCTCTCCGTGCACTCGCTCGGTCGCTACGCTACACTCGCTTCGCTCGCTCCGCTCCGCTCCCTCGCTCGCGCACGTCGATGATGGCTTAACGGACTCAGTTGGATCTGTTGTAAGAATTGAACAGAATCCTCCTCTCACAGAGTCTGATCACTTTGGACAAATTGAACCCAATTCAACTGATCAGAATCCTCCTCTCACAGAGTCTGATCACTCTGGACAAATTGGACCCAATTCAACTGATCAGAATCCTCCTCTCACAGAGTCTGATCACTGTGGGACCATTTTAAGTCAATGCACGCGGCGGAATATGAGAAGCGCAAAGAAACCGCAACAACATTGACGGTAAATAGTTGTTTTTTATTTAATTTCATAACAGTTACAGAAAACACAAAGCATCCCTAAATTCATAAAAGTTGTCGACCCACAAAAAAAAAGCGGACGAGCAGATTGCAAGTTTAATGATTCGTCAAACTGCTCGTTTTTATTCGTTGAAGCTCCAGAGTTGAGAAATCTTTTTATGGTGGCATATCCAAAACTGGAAGTTTTTTAAATTTTTAAACATAAACTAGTCGTTTTTAGCTGGACGTAAAGACTACTTTCGGCGAAAAGTTATCCCCGATATGGCCAACAACATTCAGCAAAAAATTACAGAACGTATCGGAATGGATTTTTTGCGGTGACGTCTGACGGGTGGTCACAAATTATAAATCGCCGTCACTCTTGAGGTTTTATTTAGTTTATATTAACCAAAATTTGTTGGTATTATAGCATAACAGTTCACCACATCAGTGCAACTTTTGAAAGGAGTGATTTCGTCCTGGATGTCATACCAATGGAAGACCATACTGGAGCGAAAATTGCGATGGCAATTGAAGAGTCGCTGGAAACAAATGGGTTTATTAAAGAAAAAGTGATTTGCCTGGTCCGAGACAATGCAAGGAACATGCAGTGTCTGCAAACATTTTGGAGTTGAATAGGAGAGTTTCAATGCTGCTTGATCCCCGCTTTGCGTACAACGATTTTTTTTCTCTTGAGAATTGGAAAATTAGCGAACAGCAGCTTATTGAGTTTGCAAAAACAAGTTTGTTTAGTGTATCTTTTAAAGCACATTTGTAAATAATTTTCAGAATCTGTGGACTCGCAAAATGAGCTTGGAAGTGAAAACATATCAAAAATAGAATCGCAGTAGGCTCAATACAAAGCTTGTCAAAGATTGCCAATTGATGGAGACTTATTCAAATGGTGGCACGAAAATTCGGAACGGCTGCCAGAACTGGCTAAATTGGCTCGGATGTTGCACTGTATAACCGCCACTTCCATCTGTCCTGAGCGACTTTTTTCAAAAGCCGGATTGATATATGCCAATACACTCCGAAACAAGTAAAAATGTTCTCATGGGTTTAAAATTTTTTGTACCTGTTTCCATTTTAAATTGTCCGGGAAGACCGTCCGTCAGATCCTCCTTGTCAAAGCAAATTTGCACAATATTGATTAGCGCCGGCAAATGATGATAGTGAGGTGGAAAGTGAAGATGTTGAATAATTTTGTGGATGAATGGAGTTGAAAATTTAATTAAATATTTTTTGGGTAAGAAAAATTTTTTGAATTTTAAGTATTTGTTTTTGCTTTTGAATGTTTATTGCGATCTAATTGTTCACATTTTTAAACTAAAAGAATTTGTCTTCGAACGATTTGATCTTTTAAGGAAACCAATAAAGCATTGATTAATAAACATTAACATTTTATTGACAAAAACTAGTTTATTACTAAAATGATTAATATTTTTCTATAAAATTTAAAGAATTCATAATTTTGCTGGTAATGAAAGTCAAAAATGTCAAAAAGTGCAAGATGGCAAAACTCATCAAAAACTTTATTCTGATCAGCAAAAGCGTATAGAAAAAGTAGAAACACTGAAGCAATATTGTGAAATTAAAAGAAACATCCCAAATTAAAAGATTTCGAAATAGCCAAAAGGTTAAATATTGGAAAAAGCACACTGAAGAAATGAAAAATGAATTTAAGAATGCGTCAAAAATGAGAATGATTGTTCTTTACAAAAGGATCTCGATCAAATAGTCCCAACAAAAAGTTCATTCTGATCAACAAAAACGTGAAATTTCTCCATTGATCAAAAGTGCCCGCAGAATTAAGGCCAACAACAAAATTCCACAAAATGAATTATCTAAAGAAGGTAATTGCAGTGAAGATTCCGAAGAAGCTAATAATTAGGGACCGGTGAAATCAAATTTCTGGGTCCGGAATCGGATTTTCAATTTGGAAATTATCTGAGGGATTTTCCGGAAAAATCACCCTCCGGAAAATCTGGAATGGTCAAAAAACCGGATTACGGACCCGGTTCCGGGAAAATCCGGTCCGGCAACGGTCCCTACTAATAATCATTCATCTTATGAAACATTTGAGGAATCGGATAAATCAGAAAGCGAAGAGTTTAATCAACAAATTCAAGAAAAAGTTGATATTAAAAAAAGCATTTTCAAAATTATTAAATTTTATGATTGAAAGCCCCCAATTTGTTGACGATTTCTTTATGTTTTTCGACTGTATCCGCGCAAAAAAGTATATGATTTGCGTAAGTTACAATAAGGAAAGATCAAAATTAAAAATGATTTTAAAACTTATTTAAATTGTTTCTAAAAAGCAATTTGTGCACAAAACACCCATAAAATCAACCGAAGCTAGGACAATCCATCAGAGGGCAATCCTTCAGTGAAGGACCATCCGTCAGTAAAGGACAATCCGTCAGAGGACAATCCGTCAGAGGGCAATCCGTCAGAGGACAATCCTTCAGTGAAGGACACTCCTTCAGTGAAGGACAATCCGTCAGAGGGCAATCCGTCAGTAAAGGACAATCCGTCAGTAAAGGACAATCCGTCAGTAAAGGACAATCCGTCAGTAAAAGACAATCCGTCAGTAAAGGACGATCCGTCAGTAAAGGACAATCCGTCAGTAAAGTGCAATCCGTCAGTAAAGGACAATCCGTCAGAGGGCAATCCGTCAGTAAAGGACAATCCGCCAGTGAAGGACAATCCGCCAGAAAATTGTTCCTTTTAAAAAACAAATTAAAATTTTTATTTGGAGGAAAAATCGTCTTACATTTTGGCACGGGTTAAAAAACATCCTCTATAAGCATTCCCCTGTTATTCTATCCGGCTTTCGTGTTACTTAAAATTTATCACCCCCAGGGACCATTGGAGGAGCACCCGCTCAAACTAATGCTGCAGGCAAAACCTTACATCATTTGACGCGCAATCGGCGCTTTATTTTTTGACTTACGGGCAGCGTGCGGGTGCAGGTCGGCATGATGCGTTACAACTAATATGCAAAAAAAAATGCCTTTGTGCAAAAATACTATTTTGCCTGTAGCAACAAATTTTCTTAAAAGGCATTTTTTTGGGCTTGGTTAACTCTATTAATAAATTAAAAGTAATTTATTTCTTACATTTTTTAAAAGGTACACAACTTATTTCACAACTACGTACATTTAAAACCTATGGCTTATCAAACCCCGTTTCCATTCGCCCTGCCAAGGCACTTGAAGCGCTTTTCAACCAATAACCATTCAGGTCCTATATTCAATTATACTTATTATTTGACTCATATTGTATATAATTTATCGAGAAAAAGTGAATTTGTCTATTGACGAATCGTTTCAATTTTGCTAACATTGAATATTGGATTCATACGCTCGCTGAATTCGAGTTTTCAATTTCTTGGACATTTGCCGATGGCATTCTCTTCCACAGAATGTCCATCGACTGTATTTGGATGCAATTGCTGTTCGTTTAAATTGCCTTTTCCAATTACACAAAGTGACGCTGCTAATTTTCAACATTTTGGCAATGTCCTCATTACTAATTTTAGGTTTTTTGCCCTTAGTTTCATAATAAAATTTCATTAATTCTTTTTGTTCGCTGTGGGGTATTTATGTTTTGGTGCTGTAAAAGAATTTAATTAATATAAAAAAATGAATAAAATTAACTCACTGGATTGGCCAAGTTTGAGTTTCCACTTGTAAATTGATGCAAAACTGAGGCCCAACTCTTTTGCGACAGTTTTATCATTTTCGTGATTATACGAGTTTTTGAATCCGTCCCGCTTTAACTCGGCTTTCATTTGATCAAATTTCTCTAATAAATATTTACGTTCTTCTTTTTCATATGACACTTTTTGACTTAGGCCTAATTCTTTTTTCCATTTATATATTTTTGAGCGATTGACTTTTAAATGTTTAGCAATTTTCTCCTCAATTTGATTCCATTCTTTTTTTGAATATTTTTCTTTTTGCTTAAATTCGTCTTTAATTGCATGGAATTTGTCAATTACTTTACGTTTTCGCTCATCTTCAGCAATATTTTCGCTCTGATCAGCTGAATTGGGTTCAATTTGTCCAAGTTGGGTGTTCTGTCGGTCGATTTGGTGATGGACATTTTGTCCAAAGTTTGTTGGCGCCGGCCTTTTCAAATCTTCGGCTTCATCTTTGTCCCACCAGCCTTCTCCGAATATTTCATCAAATGTTTTGAGTCGCGTTTCCTCCAATTTTACTTTTACGGATTCGGCTTTGTTCAGTTATTACAATAATGTCACAAAAATTAAAACCAAAAACTCTTCCATCTAATAAGGAAAAAGTTAAAATCTTTTTGCAATTATCTCAAATTTTCTTAAATTTTAACGAATAATTAATATCACAAATTTAATTATTAAATATTATTAGCTAATAAAATAATTATGAACGTAATAAATGCCACCCCACAATAAAATGGGCATTAAATAAATCATTTTCTTTAATACAAATCAATATTCCTGACATTTACCACTAATACATAATCATTTTTTTATGAAAATGTCCATCGATTATTGAATATCCAAAAATGAAAAGATAATTTAAACGCTGCATGCATTTGAGGCCTTTTTTTATGGATGGCGACCGAGCCTCAACATTTAGCGTTTTTTTACTGGTGGTCTGTTCGCACGAATTTTATTTGAAAAAACAATTCGCTGGCCGGGTGATAACGTTTAAATGTTTCAGAAATCGTTCGACCTCCAAAATATCGCAAATCGGTTTTATTCGAAATTGTTTATGGAAGGCTTCTTCGATAGTGTCAATCAACAGTTTAACACCCAAAAATGATGGAGGACTTATCATTTTCCTTTTTTGCATAAAATTTTGCTTCGGTTTGTTGGGTTTCCGAGCTTTTTCCAAAAATTTTTGAACAAATTCAATAGGCACTGTTTCCCAAAATTTCTAAAGAAAGATGCAATAAAAACAAAAAATGAACCCCAAAAATCTAAAAATTTTTCAGCACCCCTAAAAAATGACTTTTTCTTTGACCAGAAATCCGCCCACCAAAAGATCGACATGTTCCCTAAAATTTTTTTTATTTATATTTTTTATAAAATTTTCAAAAACAAATGAAAAATAGTATATTTACATTTGTGATAGAAAATTAATAAAGAATGATGAATTTTGAAGGATTTCACGCAAAAATTGACTAAAATTGGTCAGTTTTTTTTTTGCGCATTTTTAGTCAACATTTTGGCACTTCTTGGGGGGTTTGGTCAATATTTTAGGGTTTTTTGGTCAATATTTTAAGTCAATATTTCGCGTTTTTTAGTCAATATAAATCCCAGCCCAGGCGATAAGCGAGACCGAGCGATAGCGATATACGATTAGCGGTAAAACCAGGCGATATGCCCAAAAACGCGATAAATATCGCGCAAGAGCGATAATTTTAAAATCAAGTAAAAATTTTTTTTAACTGCGGCAATTAAAAATCGGAACAATTCTGGTGCGGGGTCCGGACATTTCACACATTAGTGGGTCCGGGTACCCGGATTTCTTCAGCTCTCTCGTACCCGGACCAGATCAAGAATCCGGGTAGTCCGGAAAAGCTTTTTTTAAGAATGGGAGGCGTCAATTTTTGAAGGTTGTAAGTAGGGCGTGTAATTATTAGGGTCCGGATTTTTAGGGTTTAACCTTTTTTTTTTGCGGATAGGGTTTGACGAGAGAAGCCCAGAAATAGCATTCATTTTGAAAAATTTTTGAATTAGAGCGACTTTTTAGTCCCTAAAAATCCCTATTTCGGCCTTTTTGAGAATAAATCCCTATTTCGCCGTTTTTGGGTTTTTAGACCCTATTTTGGCACTTTTGCCCAAAATTTCTTACGAAAAATGCAATATTTTAGGCATTTTTCCAAAAAAATTTCTTAAGAAAAATGCAAAAAAAGGAGAAATTCTACACCTAAAAGTCAAATTTTTTTTTCAAACTAAAAATGCACCCTTAGAAAAAGACTTTTTTTTGGACCAAAAATTCACCCCCAAAGGTCGACATTTTCCCTGAAATTTTTGATTTAATATTTTTTATAAAATTTTCAAAAACATGTAAAAAATAATACATTTACAATTGTAAGAAGAAAATTAATAAAGACTGATGGATTTTAAAGGTTTAACGCAAAAATTGACTGGATTTAGTCAGTTTTAGCACCTTTTTTAGTCCCTATTTTGCCACTTTTGGGGTTTTTTGTCCCTATTTTGGGGTTTTTTAGTCCCTATTATATGCCCCTTTTTCACGTTTTTTAGTCCCTAAAAATCCGGACCCTAGTAATTATATGCACATGCATATTTTTTCCCTGAACTGGGAACGGTCGGAAACGCACAAAGAACGTGTTTTCAGCTTGGTTTGAAGTAGGGTTGGCACCCCGACCCCGACCCCGTCCCCGACCCCGCAAATTTAGGCCATTTTTCGGGGTTTTCCCCGACCCCGACCCCGACACCTCCAACCCCGCAAACCCCGATCCCCGAACCCTAACCCCGAGTCGGGGTCGGGGTTAACATACACCCCTAAAGATGGCATAATTGCGTGACATAATTCATTTTTTCCGAGGGCTTGATTGTGGTGGACGCGTACTTTTTGTCAAAAAATTTATAAACTTTTACAAAAATGCGTAAATTGAATTGGTGGCTTGGTGGTATGTCTGTTTGGCAGTCAGGTTTTCGTTTGGGTTCGAACCCGCTTGAGTACAACCACTTATTTACTTTTATTTGTCCTTACCCCCTCCCCCAATAATTTCATTTTTTTTTAATAAATTTCCAAATATTTTTTGATTAAAATGCGTGCAAAGATGAATTTTTGAATAATTTCATCACATCTTTCTGAATTTTTGTTCTTACGACCACTAATTTTTTGAAAAATTTTCATAAAATATACAATAATTTTCGATTTTTTTGTCAGGATTTTTCATAGAATTTTGTGCTTTTTTAGACGCGTATTTTGCAGGTTTCTTGCCTAAAAGTACACTCCTAAAAAGCTTCAAAAATTACCGTATTTTTAAAATTTTGGTTGCAAATCCCTTAACAAATTAGTCGAAAATTCAAAATTTTTCTCTGCGGCGCCTATCGGCACCGTCGACCCCCCCCCCCCGCCCCCCCTCCACCCAAAAGCTTTAAGCCTAAAAAGGGCCACTGATAGAAAAAAATGACGATTTATCAAACAATATTTTATTAAAATAAATTATTTTAATAAAATAATTTTTTAGTCAATTATCGGCTCTAATGTCAATAAATTTTGGAAATTATTCAAAAAAAACAAAAATTTGACTTCTAAAATTTTGAAGAAAATTTTTAAAAAACCCCGCAACCCCGACCCCGTCCCCGACCGATTTGGCTAACCCCGACCCCGACCCCGACAGTCCCGCCCCCGCAAAACCCCGACCCCGCAATTCTCATCCCCGCACGCGGGGTGCCAACCCTAGTTTGAAGCTTCTAGAACGCATTTCCATGTGCATATTTTTGCATATTTTGCGATTTATGTGCATTTTTTTTTTGTTAATTTATGTGCATGTTTTGGCATTTGCAAAAAATTTCTTCACAAAAGCAAAAAAAAAAATTTTTAGAATTCTACCTTTATTATTTTTATTTTCCTGCCGGGTCAGCTTATGCCTCCAAAAAAAAACCAAAGCAGCCTGACTTCGGAACTGAAAATTTTTTTACATTGTTTCTAAAAACTCTGTCCTTGAAGCGATCACTTAATTTTGTCAAATCATCTCAGGAAAAAAATACCCAATGCGATGTGCACGCAAATTTCATTCCATTCCCTAGTACAAATTTGCTCCCCTTACCTCAGGTGATGTTGAACGTTCTTTTTTCCTACTATAAGTCTACCCCGACCCTTGTAGACAATCGAATGATTTTTCACTTGAAATTTGTAAATGATCTCATCAGCAATTTTAACCCAGTGTTGAATGAATTTAAAGAATTTTGTGGCTATTTTATAATTAATTTGCTAAAATTTATGATCATATTTTTTTCATTTTATGTGCATATTTTGCAATTTTTGGTGCATATTTTATGCGCATATTTCAATTATGTGCATATAATTACACGCCCTAGTTGTAACCAATGTTTGTTTAAAAATTGCTTTTTAAAATACATAAAATAAAAATAAAACTTGGATGGTCGGAATTAAGTTAGAATTTAAACCCTAGAAAATTTAAAAAGCAGGCAAAAAGCAGGAATTTATCAGGAAAACTCCAAAAAGTGGGAAATCCTGCTCTGACCAGTCCTGTTAATTTATGCGTAAAACACTTCAAAATTAGTCATTTTATTATTTTCATTTTACAGTTGTAAATATAATTTTGATTGTTTGGAAAAGTTTATAAAAATATCAAAAATAAAAATTATGAAAAAAATTTCGATCTTTTGGTGGTGCATTTTTGGTCCAAGAAAAAGTCATTTTTGGGGGGTGCATTTTTTGTGAAAATTTTTGAATTTTAAAAATATCATTTTTATTGCATTTTTCTTAAGAATTATCCAAAAAATTGCTGAAAATATGAATTTATTATGAAAATGGCGAAATATGGATTTATAGGACTAAAAAGTCGCGCTATTTAAAAATTTGAAATGAATGCCTTTTTGGGCTTCTCTCGTCAAACCCTGTTAGCAAAGATAGGTTAAACGCTAAAAATCTCGGCTCTAGTGCTCATACCCGAAAAGAGATGATTGTTTTTTCATTCGTGATCTCTGTTAATTTCAAAGTCATATAAATGTTTTTTTTAATGAAAACATCGCCAGCTTGATTGATTTTCCGAGTGACTCCAAATGATTTTTTATATATATTAGCATTTAATTGGGCAAAAAACCATTTTATTTTATTTCATTTACAAAATATCCATATAAATCCCAACAATTATCATAAAATGAATGAGTTTTGGATTTTAATTTTAGTGGCATTATTTGCAACAAATTCACTGGACAAAGCCGAATCCGTACAATTAATTGATGAAATATTCGGTGAAGGATGGTGGGACAATGATAAAGCCGAAGAATGGCATAAATTAACGCTTGAACAAACTTTCCATCACCAAATCGACCGGCAGAACACTCAGCTTGGGCAAATTGAACCCAATTCAACTGATCAGAATCCTCCTCTCACAGAGTCTAATCACTCGGTACCAATTGAACCCAATTCAACTGATCAGAATCCTCCTCTCGCAGAGTCTGATCACTCTGATAAGGCCAAAAATGGCAAAGAACAAAATGAAAAAATAAAAAAAATGACTTCAAACGAAAATATTGCTTTGGGAGTCAATCGCTCAAAAATATATAAATGGAAAAAAGAATTTGGCCTAAAACGAAAAACTCCAAAAAATGAGCGAAGAAATTTGCTAGAGAAATTTGATCAGAAAAAAGCCGAGTTAAAGCGGGCCGGATTCAAAAACTCGTATAATCACGAAAATGATAAAACTGTCGCAAAAGAATTGGGCCTCAGTTTTGCAACAATTTACGCTTGGAAACGAAAACTTGGCCAAACCAGTAAGTATTTTAATTTTATTAATTTTTTTATATTTAATTAAATTCTTTTACAGCACCAAAAAAACACTCCCACAGCGAACAAAAGGAATTGATGAAACGTTATTATGAAATTAAAGACCAAAACCCTAAAATTACTGACAAGGACATTGCAAAAAAGCTTAAAATTGGAAAAAACACTTTGGTTAGATGGAAAAAGCAATTTAAACGACAGCATCCAAATTATGTCGATGGACATTCTGTGGAAGAGAATGCCGGGGCAAATGTTCAGGAATTGGGAACTCGAATTCGGGGAATATTTGAATAAATGGCCAATGATTTGGAAAAAAAATTTGGCATTTAATGATTTTATGTTTTCAAAGAATAAAAATCTTGGTTCTCAAAATATGGCATGCTGTTTGTCAGCATCATCCGATACAGCTCGCAAAAAGTCCGACAGCGGGGCGATTAATTGTTGGTGCGAAACTGGGCATTGACGGAGTTGACGGTCTTGGCAAAGGAAACCCAAAATGTATTGACCGGAATTGACAAAGTTAAATTTAATTTTAAATTCAATTTAATGGGAGCGCACTTTTATGCCACCGTTGAGCCTTTCCCCCGAATGGGAGGAAGCGTGGTGACCTCCCTTTTTCTGGTGTTCCTCGGGGAGGGAGGGGGAAAAGACTTCCCAAAAGGCCTCCGAACGGTGATCGACACCACTTTATTTGTTATGCAATTGGCAACAATCAAACGAGAACGGGGTACATAGCAATTGGGCAATTTTTATGTGGAAACAAAAGAAAGGGGAAGGGTTTGAATTGATCCGACAGCTGCCAAGGGTCGGGAGGTCTTAACTATAATTTTGGCCCGGGTCCGTCCCATTGTTAATTTGGGGTTCCGGAGCCCCGGTCAGCCTCTTCCGCAGTCGTAGATGTTTGTATAGGGAGAATGGGAAGAGGCCGTGAACACGCTTGGCCAGCGTTTGTTCGGCGATCGCTGGCCGACCTGCTCGAACCCCCTTGGCCACGTGAGCTTCTTCTTCTCACCGCGGCTGCTCCGGGGAGGCGGATTTTGCTTTCACATCTAGCGAGCGGGTGAGGCTGTATTCACCGTGGGGCTTCACTGTGGCATAAATTTGGGTGCTTCGGTTTGCTTGGTGAAAGAATTTTGCAACATCCGAGCGGGTAAGCCGTTCAAAAGTCCGCTTTTTTTTGACAGTCAATCCCTCTTCTCTTCAGAGGCTAATTAGGACACTCGCTGCGACTGCCGGCCGGGTTCCTATCGATTCACGGACGAGCAGGGGAGTGAGTACGTGGGGCTGACCGAGTAGAGTTGTACTTTTGCCACGAAATTCTGTATTTCCTCCTCGACAGCCTCTTCCCCCTAAGGGCCGAGTTTCCTCTCCTTGACCCTGTGTTCCCGCATTCGTCGCACCTACTGCATCGAGTGCCTCCTTTTTATCCGCCGGCAATTCTGGGAAGGTGCACGTCGGGCCCAACATTTCAAAGCATTTCTTCACCTGATTCAGGTACAACCTTTTCGGAGTGTAGCTTGCGCTGAACAGCTCACCACTGTGACGTGAATGCCTTCAGCATAATGACTCGAAAAATTCCCCATCTAAACTTTTTTCTTTCTTAAAAAAAATTTGGATAAATGGCCGACAATTTTTTAACAAATTAAAAGAACATTTTAATATAATTTCAAAATTTTTTTATTAAAGCGTAAAAAAAATGTTTTCCATTTATCTTGGTAGCCAATATTACTATTTTTGTAAAAGTTTTTTGCGCCTGTCGGCCCCGCCGGGCCTTTGCCATTCCTAAAAGGTTCAAAATGACCGTATTTTTAAAATCTGGTTGCAAATTTCTTAGTAAATCGAGATAAATTCAAAATTTTCTTGGCGGCGCCTATCGGCCCCGCCGACCTCCCTCGCCCTCACAAGCTTAATGCCAAAAAAGTTCATTGAAATATGACGGCGGGATTTCTGAATTTTCTTAAATTTTTAGCTACGAATCTTGACGAATATTAAAATTTCTTCGTTCCCGCGCGGCAATCCCGTCCCGCACATTAGTCTTTCGTTTCGATTTCGATAATTTCGAGGTTTTTTTCGTTTCAATTTTGAAAACCAAAATAAAAAAATTTCGATTTCGAAATTTCTCTTTCGACCCACCCCTGCCAGAAAGACTCGACACTGAGGGTTTATTTGAGTCTCAGTCTTCCAGTCTGAACCAGAGCTGCGCGCAACAGGGTTGAGCCGCGACCCTTGGCATCATCTGTGGCAAAAATGCCACTTTTCCTCCAGGCCGATTTTGAATTATTTTAAAATATTTATTTATTTATTTTTGCTATCACAATCGATCGCCATTTTTATAAAAGTGATTATAGAAGGAAAAACATTTATGAGATGTCAGAATATTGATTCGGGTAAGAAGAATATTATTTATTTAAAGGCACTTTTCAATTGTGGCCTGTCATTTATTACTTTCAATGTTTTTTATACCAAATCTAAATAAATTTATTAAAAGTTAAATTTTTTTTATTATTTTTTAAATTTAAGAACATTTTGGACAAAAATTCTTTAACACAAATATTTGGCATATTTTTCCATAAATCGATTTTCAGTTCGAAAGATAAAAAATTAATAAGAATTTCATATAAAATCTATAAATTTTTTAGAGATTGTTTTGCCCAAAAAAGTGAAAGAATTTTGGATTATAATTTTTGTGTCATTTTTTGCAACCCATTCACTGGAAAAAACCGAATTGATGAAATATTCGGAGAAGGGTGGCGGGACAAAGATGAAGCCGAAGATTTGAAAACTCCGGCGCCAACAAACTTTAGACAAAATGTCCATCACCAAATCGGCCGGCAGAACACCCAATTTAGACAAATAAACCCAATTCAACTGAACAGAACAAAATAATGAAAAAAGAAAATGAGCGAATCGTAAAATTAACGACAAAATCCACGCAATAAAAGAAAAATTTAAGCAAAAAGGTAAATATCCATCAAAAGAATGGGTTCAAATTGAGAAGAAAATTGCTAAACATTTAAAAGTCAATCGCAAAGAAAATATATAAATGGTTAAAAGAATTTGGCTTAAGTCAAAGAAAGCCAAAAAATGAGCGAATGGGCCTCAGTTTTACAACAATTTACGCTTGAAAACGTGAACTTGGCCAAACCAGTGAGTATTTTGAACCCAAATTTATTATTTATTTATTTAATTCAAAATTCTTTCTCAGAACCAAAACATAAATGCTCCCACAGCGAACAAAAGGAATTGATTAAACGTTATTATGCAATTAAGGACCATAATCATAAAATTAGCGACAAGGAAATTACTAAATGGCTGAACATCAACGGAGTCACTTTGTTTAGATGGAAAATACAATCTAAACGACAGCAATTTCAGCCAAATTCTGTCGATGGACATTCTGTGGAAGAGAATGTCGCGGGCAAATGTTCAGGAAATTGATAAATCAAACTCGGAAAGTATTTGAATGAAACGATACGTCGATAGTAAATTCGAAATTTCTCTTTGTTCTCGATAAATGACAAATTCAAAAATTGAATGTAGGCCCTGAAAGGATTATTGGTTCGAAACTCGCTCCAAAGTGCCGAGGTCGAAAAAATCAGTTCAATAGGGCTTTTCTTTTCGATCGAAGGCACCAATAGTTTTTGTTTTAACTGTTTAAAAACGGGTGGCACGAAACTTCGCCAACAGACACTTAGACAACGGACACTTCGACAATAAAAAATCAAATGTCAATACGAATAAAACTATTTGTTTTTTTTGAATGTCCGTGTCGAAGTGTTGTCGAAATGTCGCTGTCGAAGTGGCTGTTGTCGAAATGCCATAGCACCTCAAAAAAGTCTGATTGGTCCACAAGTGACCAGACGATCGAGATTCTCGATATAAATATAAAGACCCGCAAGTAACCGGCCTTAACGGTTCGTCCGCCAAAAACCTTTTGGTCAGCGCCAAAGCCTTTGAAAAAACCGGTGTGTTTATCAACGGCTGTTATGTAACAATGGGTGTTGACCGTTGCTGTGCAAGTTTGAAAGTCCGTTCAATTGCGGAGAGGTCCGTTGATCTCAAGCAGTTCGCCAAGCCAAAAATGATGAAATAATCAATATTCCTGACATCTCATAAATATTTTTCGGGTCCAAATCACAATATTCCTGACATCTCATAAATATTTTTCCAACCCCTTTTGAACCGGGACCAAATCAATCTTCCTGACATCTCATAAATATTTTGCCAAAACCTTTTGAACCGGGTCCAAATCAATATTCCTGACATCTCATAAATATTTTTCCAACCCCTTTTGAACCGGGACCAAATCAATCTTCCTGACATCTCATAAATATTTTTCTTTAACCTTTTGAACCGGGACCAAATCAATCTTCATGACATCTCATAAATATTTTTCCAACCCCTTTTGAACCGGGACCAAATCAATCTTCCTGACATCTCATAAATATTTTTCCAACCCCTTTTGAACCGGGACCAAATCAATCTTCCTGACATCTCATAAATATTTTGCCAAAACCTTTTGAACCGGGTCCAAATCAATATTCCTGACATCTCATAAATATTTTTCTTTAACCTTTTGAACCGGGACCAAATCAATATTCATGACATCTCATAAATATTTTTCCAACCCCTTTTGAACCGGGACCAAATCAATCTTCCTGACTAAGGCTGTCGGTTTCAAAAAATTTTCGGTTAACCGAAACCGAAACCGATAACCGAACCGAACCGTTCGGTTTTACCGAACCGAAACCGATAACCGAACCGAAGCTTTCGGTTAACCGAACCGATAACCGAACCGAAGCTTTCGGTTTCAAACCAAACCGAACTGAAACCGAACCGAACCGAACCTTTCGGTTAACCGAAACCGAACCGAAAATTTCGGTTTTCCGACCCCAATGGTTTAAAATTCCATTTCCCAGACGATTTTTAGGGGTGCGTTTTTTCCTTTTAATAGCATTTTTGATAAGCAATTTCTCTAAAAAATCTTCGAGTTTTAGGGATGCGTTTTCAGTTTTTGTTAAGGATTTTCAAAAAATGCAAATTTTTTGAGATTTCTGCTTTACAATGGGGGGGGGGTCGGCGGTGCCGATAGGCGCCGCCGAGAAATTTTTGAATTTTTGACTCAATTTTGTTAAGAGATTTGAAACCAAAATTTAAAAAAAATGCTGTGAATTTTGTTAAAAAAATTTCAAAAATTTTTTTTGAAAATTCTGCTTTACTGCTGTGGGGCGAGGGGGAGGTCGGCGGTGCCGATAGGCGCCGCCGAGAAAAAAATTGAATATTTAGACTTATGCTAAGGAAAATTGTTAAATTTTTATGTAATTGAGCTTAAAATGAACTAATATTTATGCTAAAATTTTATTTTTTTATTTCAGATTTTTTTCAAAAAGTTGTAAGAAAATACTAAAATTAAACAAGAAATAACATTGCTACAGCGAGAAAGGCTAGAACCTTGACCCAAAGTAGCATCAACATAAAAGCTTAACCACTCAGCCATATTCAAATGCTCAATGACTTCTTGAAAACCAATTTAAGTATATCGTATCTAGAATTTTTGAAACCAGAAAGTCATATTTCTTGTCGTTTATTAGAACCGAACCGAAGCTTTCGGTTTCAAACCGAACCGAACCGAAACCGAACCGAAACTTTCGGTTTTACCGAACCGAAACCGATAACCGAACCGAAGCTTTCGGTTAACCGAACCGATAACCGAAAACCGAACCGAAAAAATACCGGTTTTCGGTCTCGGTTCGGTTCGGTTCGGTTTGAAACCGACAGCCTTATTCCTGACATCTCATAAATATTTTTCCAACCCCTTTTGAACCGGGACCAAATCAATCTTCCTGACATCTCATGATGCTTATTGTAGGAACAATATTTACGAAATGTCATAGAATATTGATTTGGTCCCGGTTCAAAATAAAAATTTGAAATGTCACGAATATTGATTAGGTTGAGATAATGATTAAAGAATATGATTTATAAATAAATAAATGCCCATTTCAATTGTGGGTTGTCATTTATTACTTTCAATTCTTTTTTATTAAAGCTAAATAATATTTATTAATATAATAAATAAATTTAAGAAAATTTTGAGAGCAATCATTAACCAACAAATTTTTCTATCGATCCCTTAAATTTATTAAATTATTAAAATTAAACATAAATCTCTCTAAAATCAGAAGTTTTTTGCCAAAATAAAATGAATGAATTTTGGATTTTAATTTTGGTCTCATTCTTTGCAACAAATTCACTGGACAAAGCCGAATCCGTAAAAATAAAATTGGAGGAAACGCCACTCAAAACATTTGATGAAATATTCGGAGAAGGCTGGTGGGACAAAGATGCAGCTGAAGATTTGAATACGCCGGCGCCAACAAACTTTGGACAAAATGTCCATCCCCAAATCGACCGACAGAACACCCAAATTGGACAAATTGAACCCAATTTAACTGATCAGAATGCTCTTCTCACAGAGTCTGATCACTCTGGACAAATTGAACCCATTTCAACTGATCAGAATACTCCTCTCACAGAGTCTGATCACTCTGGACAAAATAAACCCCTTTCAACTGATCAGAATCCTCCTCTCACAGAGTCTGATCACTCTGATAATACCCAAAATAACGAAGAACAGAACGAGTTTCGAAAAATGCATAACATTGGGAAGGAAAAAAATAAGAGAAAAATTTTGGTAGAAAAATTTGATCAGAGAAAAGCCGAGTTAAAGCGGGACGGATTCCAAAACTCGTATAATCACAAAAATGATGAAATAGTCGCAAAAGAGTTGGGCCTCAGTTTTGCAACAATTTACAATTGGAAACGTGAATTTGGCCAAACCAGTGAGTTTTTCGAGCACAATTTTATTTATTTATTATATTAATAATTATAAATTCTTTCTCAGAACCAACCCATAAATACTCCGGCAGTGAGCAAAATGAATTGATTAAACGTTATTATGAAATTAAGGACAAAAATCCTAAAATTAGTGTTGGGGACATTGCCAAAATGTTGAAAATTGGAATAGCCACTTTGTATAGATGGAAAAAGCAATTTAAACAACAGAAAGTTCATCCAAATTCTGTCAATGGGCATTCTGTGGAAGAGAATGCTGCCGCAAATGTTCAGGAAATTGGGAATTCGAATTCGGAGAGTGTTTGAATGAAGGGTCAAAAAAACGATTTGAACTAATGATTTATATATTTTTTGACAAGTGAGTTTTACTTAATATTGCAAATCTATTATCTATAAAACACGAAAAAGTATTCTAGAATTTTTAATTCGAAAAAATTGGTCACCAGATTTGGTCACCGAGGATTTTTGGAAAATTGCTTAAAATGATGTCCGAGAAAAAATGGAAAATTGGCTTCGCGCTTTTGAATTGATCGAAGCCGGAGGACTTTTTGACGAACGTTAAAGCACCGATGAACCGAGCCGATTTAAATTGTTAGAACAACATACAGAACACACTACTGGGATGACAACTGCAAACACTTTTGTTACGAACGAATTGGAAAATGAAAATTTTGTAATAAAGAAATAGGAGCTCAAAGCATTTGCTTTGAACCTTATCACACTAACACGAAACAATATTATGACAATAGCTAAAATGAAAAAATTATTTAAAAAACATTCGCCCGGAGGAAAAGAGTGACATTGACGCCGCGACATGGCATATCATGGGGGCGGCACATGAGTTTCATACGATTTAATTAAAGCAGGAATTTCGCAATCAATATCATAATTATATCATAAGATCATATCGGAGATACGAATATTTAAGAAATATCAAGAATGGGTATATTTATTAATATTGAAAATTCAAATATTTTATTCTTTTTTTAATTTAAGATAATTTTTAAGAGTAAATCTTAACACAAAAATATTGACATTTTCCATATCGAATTTACCGTTAAATGGAAGAATTTTGGATTTTAATTTTGGTGACATTCGTTACAATAAATTCACTCGAAAAAGCAGAATCCGTACAATTGGAGGAATTGAAACTCAAAATAATTGACGAAATATTCGGAGAAGGCTGGTGGGACAAAGATAAAGCCGAAGAATGGCATAAATTAACGCTTGAACAAAATTTTCTTCACCAAATCGACAGGCAGAACACCCAGCTTGGACAAATTAACAATTCAACTGAATCCTCTCCAGAGTCTGATCACTCTGGACAAATTAAACTAAATTCAACTGATCAGAATCCTCCTCTCACAGAGTCTGATCACTCTGATAATGCCAAAAATGGTGAAGAACAAAAGCGAAATAATGCAAGAAATTACTTCAAACGCAAAACGTAAAATCGTCGCCAAATTCCACGAAATAAAAGACGAATTAAAGCAAAAAGGAAAATTTCCGTGGAAAGAAAGGAACTCAAATTGAGAGAAAAATTACTAATCATTTAAATGTCAATCGCTCAAAAATATATAAATGGAAAAAAGAATTAGACTTAACCCGAAGAAATTCAAAAAATGAGCGAAAACATTTGGTAGAGAAATTTGATCAAATGAAAGCCGAATTAAAGCGGACCGGATTCAAAAGTTTATATAAAAATGAATTAGGTGAAACTGTGGCAAAAGAATTGGGCCTAAGTTTAACAACAATATACAAATGGAAAAGTGAATTTGGCCAAACCAGTGAGTAAATTCGAGCCCAATTTTATTATTTAATTTATATTAATTAAAATTCTTTTATAGAACCACAACATAAACACTCCCATAGCGATCAGAAGGAATTGATGAAACATTATTATGAAATTAAGGATACAAATCCTAAAATTAATGATAAGAACATTGCCAAAATGTTGAAAATTGGAAGAACCACTTTGGTTAACTGGAAACAGCAATTTAAACGACAGCAATTTCATCCAAATTCTGTCGATGGGCATTCTGTAGAAGAGAATGCCGCGGTAAATGTCCAGAAAATTGGGCACTCGAATTCGGGGAGTATTTGAATAAATGGTCAACGAAGAATTTTTTGATAATTATAAAATCTTCCTTTGTTTTTATTTACCGTTTTGTTTCTAGTCACAAGCGCAGCCCCCATTAAAATAACTTTTTTGGAGTTAATCATTTTAACTTTTGCCATGGATAAAGCGGTGGTCTTGAGTATTTTTTGACATTTCATTCATTTTTATAAGTGCCCCCACAAGTAGATCGTTGTCCGAGTTGGTCTTTTCGTTAATCTAATGTTTTGTGTTGGGTTCTAACCCGCTTGAGTGCAAAGACCTTTTTATGTTTAGAATTTTATTTTTTATGCCTGAATTTTTAAAAATTGTAAGAATACAAAAAAAGAGTCTTTAAAGTATAAATAAAAATCTAAAATTATTATCGAGAAAGGGGCTCGAACTTGGACCAAATAGAATCAATTTAACAGTCTAACCACTCAGCCACTGATTGGATTGTGTTTACGGCTAAAGTAAAGAAAATATAATGCCATTTTCTTCAGCAGTCTAAGAATAACGGATGCGACGGTTAACCGCGGTTTTAGTGTGTCATAACCGTTAACCGCCCGTAACCGTGCCATTTTAAAATTCCATAACTGTTGACCGCGGTTACCCTCGGTTATGGGTAACCGTTTCCATCCATGCCTGTGTCTGATTATTTATTACACAATTCTCAACAACTCAGTATAAACATCAACATTAGTTTGCCTAACAAATAAGTGCTTTTATTGCTTGTTCTGTATCCACGATTAAGACCTGCTGACAGTAAGCAGGGCCATTGCCAGTATCTGGGTTCAAAGCTAAATTCAATTTATGATAAATCTGATAAATGCGGAAACAGTGTGACCCTCTATAATCCCGATATCTATATCTAAGCGGGTTTATTGATATGCCTTGTATCAAATTACATGGCCAAGGAATTCCTGCTCATGTATCTGTCGAAAACAATTTTTCCATTGTGGCAACAATGAGCAAAAAATGGTAGAGAAATTTGATCAAATGAAAGCCGACTTAACGCGGGCCGGATTCAAAAATGCATTTAATAATGAATTAGATAAAACTGTGGCGAAAGAGTTGGGCATAACTGATAGAACAATTTACAATTGGAAACGAAAACTTGGCCAAACCGGTGAGTATTTCAAATTTTATTATTTAATTTAATTAATTAAAATTCGTTTACAGCACCAAAACATAAACACTCCCATAATAAACAAAAGGAATTGATGAAACGTTATTAGAAATTAAGGGCAAAAGTCCTAAAATTTGCCAAAATGTTGAAAATTGGAATAGTCACTTTGTATAATTGGAAAATGCAATTTAACGACAGCAATTACTTTCAAATTCTGTTGATGGACGACATTCTTTGAAAGAGAATGCCGTCTCAAATGCTCAAGAAATTGAAAGCTCAAATTCGGGGAGTATTTAAGAGAATGTCCAATGGATTTGGAAAAATAAGTCATGTTGAAAAGTCAACAAGGGCTTTTACGTTGTTCCCATTCTTTTGCATAAACACGGAATTCGTAATTACGGAATACCACAAAAACGGAATCTCACGGAATACGGTACACGGAACGACCAATAATACGGAATTTTAAGGAATAGGGTACGGAACGGAACTGTGGGGTTGGCGGTGCCGATAGGCGCCACCGCCGCCGAGAACATTTTGTTTTTGACTCAATTTGTTAAGAGATTTGCAGCCAAAATTTAAAAAGGTAATTTTTTGATTTAGGAGGGCCCCGATTTTTCTAGATTTAACTAAAATTAAAAAATAAACTTGCATTATTAAATTTTGAGCAACAGAATTTTAAACTGAGTCAAGCAAGGACCCACCAAAAAATTTAATTTTGCAACTAAAGATCGTAACAATAAATCTGAATTAAAATAGATACAATTCCGTATTTATTCCGTATTTTTTGCAAAATACGGAACACGGAAACGGAATTACGGAATACCAAAAAACGGAATTCACAATTTTTTTTTAGAATTTTAGTGGCCTTTGCCGGCTTAAACTGATCAGGAAAATTGAAAACTCGAAGTTGAGGAGCTTTTGAATAAAAATCAATGATTGGAAAAATAAGTTTTGATAAAATCTACTTAACAAGTGTTCCCATCCTTTTTGAATATTTGGCAAACATTTAATTTTAAAAAATGTTCCAAAACCATTCGATTTGCATGAACAGCCAAGTCTTTAGCGTATAGTTCGTGAAATTGTATTTTAGTCTGTCCAGTGTTCCGTATTATTTTTAGCATTCCGTAATTCGTATTACGTGTTCTGTATTTTGCAAGAAATACGGAATAAATACGGAAAATTTGTCTATTTTAAAACCACTAAGAATGGAATTTTTGGGCGGAAAAAAGCAATATGGTTTGGTGAAGTGGTGCTGCCATTTGAAGTTTGGGTGGGATGGTGGTTCAGATCCCCAACTATAATTACAGGAAAACCCAAAAAGTTAGTTGACAAAGACAAATTGAATTGATAAAAAAAGCTTTGATCGACACTGGAAAAAAATGTGATGAACGGCCAAAACTCTGAACAGCAAAACCATAAATCCTCGTTTAGTCGGTGGGTGTCGATACTGATAATCTGCAATTATGCCAGAACACTTATTCCTCAACTTTTCCTTATTTGACATTTTGTACTAAATTGATTAATTTATTGTTTATAAAATCATTGGCATTCATTCAAATCCCCGGATTCAAGTTCTCAGCGTCATTTTCTTCCACAGTATGCCCATCGACAGAATTTGGATGAAATTTCTGTTGTTCAAATTGCTTTTTCCATCTAAATAAAGTGACATTTCCAATTTTAAATATTTTGGCAATTTCTTCGTCTCTAATTTTAGGATTTTGGTCCTTAATTTTATAATAACGTTTCATCAATTCCTTTTGTTTGCTGTGCGAGTATTTATGTTTTGGTGCTGTAAAAGAATTTTGAATTAATATAAATAAATAAATAAAATTGAGCTCAAAATACTCACTGGTTTGGCCAAGTTCACTTTTCCACTTGTAAATTGTTCTAAAACTGAGGCCCAACTCTTTTGCGACAATTTGATTTATTTGATTGGGATAAGAGTTTTTGATTCCGTCCCGCTTTAACTCGGCTTTTCATTTGATTAAATTTCTCTACCAAATGTTTACGTTCTTCTTTTTCATAGATCACTTTTTGCACTTATGCCTAATTCTTTTTTTAATTTATATATTTTTGAGCGACTGACTTTCAAATGTTTAGCAATTTTTTTCTCAATTTGATTCCATTCCTTTTTTGAAAATTTACCTTTTTGCTTAAATTCGTTTTTCATTGCGTGGAATTTGTCGATAATTTTACGTTTTTGCTCATCTTCAGCAATATTTTCGCTTGAACTGGCATTATCAGAGTGATCAGACTCTGTGAGAGGAGGATTCTGATCAGTTGAATTGGGTTCAATTTGTCCAAAGTGATCAGACTCTGTGAGAGGAGGATTCTGATCAGTTGAATTGGGTTCAATTTGTCCAAAGTGATCAGACTCTGTGAGAGGAGGATTCTGATCAGTTGAATTGGGTTCAATTTGTCCAAAGTGATCAGACTCTGTGAGAGGAGGATTCTGATCAGTTGAATTGGGTTCAATCTCTTTCGCCACGGTTTTATCAATTTGATTGGAATAAGAGTTTTTGATTCGGTCCCGCTTTAACTCGATTTTCATTTGATCAAATTTCTCTACCAAATTTTTTTGCTGATTTTTTGAATTTATTCGACTTAGACCAAATTCTTTTTTCCATTTATAAATTTTTATTCGATTAGCTTTTAAATCTTTAGCAATTATCTTTTCAATTTGAACCCATTCTTTTGTTGAATATTTTCCTTTTTGCTTAAATTCGTCTTTTGTTGCGTGGAATTTGGCAACAATTTTACGTTTTTCGTTTGAAGTAATTTCTTGCATTATTTCGTTCGGTTCTTCATCAATTTTTGCATTATCAGAGTGATCAGACTCTGTGAGAGGAGGATTCTGATCAGTTGAATTGGGTTCAATTTGTTTAGAGTGATCAAACTCTGTGAGAGGAGGATTCTGATCAGTTGAATTGGGTTCAATTGTTAGAGTGATCAAACTCTGTGAGAGGAGGATTCTGATCAGTTGAATTGGGTTTAATTTGTTCAAGCTGGGTGTTCTGCCGATCAATTTGGTGATGGAAATTGTGTTCAAGCGTTAATTTTTTCCATTCATTGGCTTTGTCATTGTCCCACCATCCTTCTCCGAATATTTCGTCAATTGTTTGGAGTGGCGTTTCTTCCAATTGTACGGATTCGGTTTTGTCTAGTGAATTTGTTGCAAAAAATGACACCAAAATTAAAATGTAAAAATCTTCCATTTTCTTTGGTCAGAGAAACCTCTTAATTTAGGGAGATTTATTTGAAATTCCAATAATTATAATTAAACAGAAAATTCGATATGTAAAATGTGCAAACAATATAAAATCATATTCTTTAATAATTACTATCGATCCGAATAAATAATATTCATAGTATTTCATAAATATTTTTTCCTTAACATTTTGAACCGGGACCAAATCAATTTGTTGACATTACTCGGATAGGCAAAAAATGTCGATCGATTATGAATAGCTAAATTGAAATTATATTTATAAAATTTAAAATTCACCCTGGAGAAATATTCAATTCAATTCAATTCAATTCAATTCAAAAAAAAAAGAAGTGGCATTCTGCTGACATTTTTGACAAACCGTCCCTTTTAATCTCAAAATTTTCAAAAAATCAATTTTCTTTCAAAATCATTCAAAAAAGTACAAAGTACAGCAAAAAAGCAAGTTATGATCGAATTGTGCTTTTTGCACGTCTTTCAGGCCAACTTTGGTTTCTGGTTTTCAAAAAATCATAGATGTTAAAATCATAGATTAGATTAACCGGGATATTTGGGGAAAATCGGACCGGGAATTCAGGTCAAGATTTCCAAAAGAAAATTTGATCCCTAAAATTGATTTTGGAGAAATTTTGAGCGTCCTTGGATTTAGCCAAAATTTTTTGTTTTGTCCTTGACAATATCTATGCCTTTGAACTTTGTATTGAGTTGATCCGAGCCCTGTTTAAGAGAACTCCCCCCCCCCCCCCAATCTTAATGGGACTGAAAGAAGAGACAGTCTCGAAATTTTTTTGCGAGGTTGGAAAGAAGCACCAAAGGATTAGGGATCGGACGGATTTTATGGTACTGAGTCGGGCTTTTTCTGACCCGTCGTTTCCAACAGAATAGAGGCCACGACGAAGCAACCTGCGCCCAAAACGAGAAAAGTGCGCATTTTGAGATAAAATAAAAATAGTTTTGAATGATTCTTTCTGCTGCATTTTCCTCCAATTTTATCCGGCTTTCAATTGTTGGCTTATAATGTGACTTTGTTCGTAACTGTTTATGGCTAAGCCTTAGAAATAGCATTGGCCACTGAAGAGAGTGGAGGGGATGCGAGAGAATCGTTGGCATTTGTGTAAAGCAAAATTTGGCGTTGGCACAAACGGTCCCTTGGCCTGTTGAGTCTTTAGAAAGTTATTTATAGTTGAAAATAAATGAACTAGATGCATCGGCCGGTTCACATGTTTTGGGTAAATCTTAAGCTTATAATAATAATAAAATTCCAACCTTTAGAAAATTCATAATTAAATGTCACAAACTTTTCATGATCCGGCCCAATTATACCTTTCTCTTATCATAGCTAACGGGAAGAAATGCCGTGCCATACCAATCCCCATTGCCATATCACATATTTTTGTTTTAATCAATTTCTTCCAAATTTACGGGTTCTCGCAAAAATTTGTCATTCTTTTAATTTTCTCAATGCCGTCGGCCATTTGTCCAATTTTGCTTTGGCACTCCCTCAACGATCTTGACCAATTCAACTCACCCCCCCCCCCCGATGAGAATGTCGGGAACACATGATGCGATCACAACATTTACGAGATGCCAAACCCAAAAAAAGAATCAATTTTTCTCTGATGATGCCGAAAATTTTTTCTAAATTAATTTATGTATCTATTGAAATTTGGTTTCTTTTATTATTTCCACAAAACGCAATTTTTGTAAGGAATTTTTTAGCGAACGCGTTCTTCTCTGCTTTTTATGAATTTAATTTTTCAAAAGCCAAAATAAAAAAAATGCGGGCCCAGAATTCTCGATGGTTTTTCTCGATAAATCGATTTGACCTATCGAGTAGTCCTCAAGGCCGGCCGGCACTAACTACTCTCTTTATTCGCGATTTAAAATTGTTTGTATTCAGACTAGAGTTGGCCAGGACCGGGATCCCGGCCGGGACCGGTTGGGAAATTCCCTGCTTTTTGAATCCCGAACCGGAAGAATTGCCACTCCAAACATTTGATGAAATATGCGGGGATGGATGGTTGGACAAAGATGAAGCCGGAGATTTGAAAGGGCCGTCAACCAGGTATGGGAACCGTTTTCCGTTGTTTTTGGGCCTTTTTTCCGTTTTCCGTTAAAATGTCCTTTTTAACGAAAAAAACGGAAAAAATATAACCCCTAAGAATGGGGTTTTTGGAGGATTTGAATTCGGCTGGGTTGTGGTGTAATGGTGAATGTTGGGGGCAGATAAGTGTGGGTGGGGTGGGGGTTCAGATCCCCTACTATGTTTTTATTCGGACTTTTGCTGAACATAAACGGTTGTTAAACAATTTTAAAACTTCTTATTAACTTTTTCCAATTTAAAAACAAATATTAGATGACAATTCACAAACTTTTCATTCATTTTTTGTTGGACGAAATCAAAAAACCTAGGGGAGGCCCTTTTGTTGTGCTACATTCGTAATTTTGGACCCATTTTTTTAACAAATCTGGTGAAATCTTCAAGAAAATTTTCCCGGCGGCGCCTATCGGCGCCGCCGGACCTTTACCATACCATTCCTAAAAAACTTCTAAAAAAAGTGCCGAATTTTTAAATTTTTGTTGAAAATCTCTTAACAAATTAAGTCAAAATTCAAAATTTTCTCCGGCGGCGCCTATCGGCACCGCCGACCCCCTCCCCTCTAAAAGCTTAAAATAGAATTAGAAAGCCGCTGAAAAAAGGAAATCCTTCAAAATTTTTTAAAATAATTATTGTTAATATTTCAAAAAATATTTATTAAAATAAATTATTTTTAAAAAAAATAATTATTTTATTTTATTTAAAAATTTTTCGTTTTTCCGTTGTTTTTGGCCCTTTTTTCCGTTTTCCGTTAAAAAAAAATATTTCCGTTTTTCCGTTTTCCGTTTTTTTACAAATAAATTTCCGCCCATCCCTGCCGCCAACAAACTTTGGACAAAATGTCCATCATCAAATCGACCGACAAAACACTCAAATTTTAAGTTGAATCGCCTAAAAATGCCCAGTACATTTTTTAATAAATTTTAGGTCAAATTTTGGAAATAGTTTTCCAATACAACCAGGGCATATTGATTTGTTTAAAATTAATTGCAAAATAAATAAACTAATTATCATTTCCACTTAAACTGAAGACCGAAAGTTTCAAAAAAAAGAAATAAAGAAAAAGTTATCACAAAATAAAATTTGATTTTTGTGATTTTCCAAATAAAAACTTATCAAATCAAAAAATCCACAACCAGCTGAATCAACAATTATTCAATTTTTTCTTCATTTATTTTCATAAAATTGGTGATCAATCAGTTACAACTTTTTCAAATTTTCATTTTTTTGGTTAGACGAAATGACTACCCCATAGGGAGGGGGGGGGGACCTTTTGTTTTACTTTTAAAAATGGTAAATATGTAATCAATTGGGTACCAAACCCAACAGTGAATAGATTTGAAAAATGTTATATGTCCAACAATATTTGGAATCATAAATGCAAAAGCGTTTCTTTACAAATCAATGATTGTTCGTTCATTCAGAGCCCCCGAATTTGAGTTCCCAGTTTCATGAACATTTGAGCCGGCATTCTCTTCCACAGAATCGACAGAATTTGGATAAAATTGCTGCCGTTTAAATTGCTTTTTCCATCTACACAAAGTGTTTTTTCCAATTTTAAACATTTTTGCAATGTTTTCATCACTAATTTTAGGATTTTGGTCTTTAATTTCATAATAAAGTTTTATCAGTTCTTTTTGTTCGCTGTGGGGATATCCATTTTTGGCTGTAAAAGAATTAATTAGCGTCTTTCCTGTAATAATAACCACTTGAGAGGAGGGGTAACTATTATAGGAAATACGGTAATATAAATAATAAATTTAGGCTCGAAATACTCACTGGTTTGGCCAAGTTCACTTTTCCACCTGTAAATTGTTCTAAAATTGAGACCCAACTCTTTTGCGACAGTTTTATCTAATTCATTTTGAGAGTTTTTGATTCCGGCCCGCATTAACTCGTCTTTTCTCTGATCAAATTTCTCTATCAAATTTTTTTTCTCATTTTTTGGATTTCTTTGACTTAAGCCAAATTCTTTTTTCCACTTATATATTTTTATGCGATTGACTTTTAAATGTTTAGCAATTTTCCCATCAATTTGATTCCATTCTTTTGCCGAATATTTTCCTTTTTGCTTAAATTTGTCTTTTGTTGCGTGGAATTTGTCGATAATTTTACATTTTTCGTTTGAAGTAATTTCTTGCATTATTTTGTTCTGTTCTCCGCCATTTTTGGCATTATCAGAGTGATCAGACTCTGGGAGAGGAGGATTCTGATCAGTTGGATTGGGTTCAATTGGTCCAGAGTGATCAGACTCTGTGAGAGGAAGATTCTGATCAGTTGAATTGGGTTCAATTTGTCCAATTTGGGTGTTTTGCCGGTCGATTTGGTGATGGACATTTTGTCCAAAGTTTGTTGGCGGCGTTTTCAAATCTTCGGCTTCACCTTTGTCCCACCAGCCTTCTCCGAATATTTCATCAAATGTTTTGAGTGGCGTTTCCTCTAATTTTACTTTTACGGATTCGGCTTTGTTCAGTAAATTTGTTGCAAAAAATGTCACTAATATTAAAATCCAAAATTCTTCCATTTTATTTGAGCAAATAGCCTCTGAATTTAAAGAATAAAAATTTCAATTGATTTTAATAATTAAACAGAAAATTTGATCCATGGAAAAATTTGTCTAGGTTTTGTGTTAAAGAATCTCAAAAATTTTCTTATTTTTTAAATAATAATAAACAGGGCTAGGATTTTTAGGTTGGAAAAATCTCAAAATAGGTACCTAAAATAGGTGAGAAAAAGTGCCAAAATAGGTACTAAAAAACGGGTTCATAAGCAGAAATAGGTGTGAAAAAAGGTGCGTAAAAATAACAATAATGGCTTAAAAACTGCCCAAATAGTGGCAAAAATAGGGGCAAAAAGTCTTTTTTACTTGAAATAGGTTTTTGCCCCTATTTTAGATGGAGACCCCCAAAATAGGTTTTTTTAGGTTCGAATAGGTGGGTTAAAACGACGAAATTTCCGACTAAAAACATGTTTTTCGTGCATAACTCGCCAAATAAAGCTGCAGAAAAAATAGGTAAAAACCTAAAAATCCTAGCCCTGATAATAAATATTCACCAATTTTTACAATATAAATAAAACTTATTTAGCTTAGATTAAAAAATGATTGAACGTAATAAATGACAACCTTTAAAATTGAATGGGCATTTATTCATATATCATATTCTTTACAATTATCTCACCTGCATCAATCAATATTCCCCTTTTGAACCGGGACCAAATCAATATTCCTGGCATTTCATAAATATTGCTCGAATAGGCGAGTTGAATTCTCTTACTGTCGCAAGGAAGAAAGTCATCCTTATACTAATAACTAGGGTGGGGAGTTTTTAGGCTCGAAAAACTTGAGCATTAAATGCTAATTTTTGCCGTTTGGTTTTGCTTTTTTGAAACTCTTAGAAAATTTGGCCAAAAATACTTCTAAGGCCATACTATCATCGTGCAAATTTTCAATTGTTTATTTTTATCATGCGTAATTCACAAAAATTAGCCTTTTTCAACTTGAGCGCCTGTTCAAGCTTGCCAAGTTGGAACAGGCGTAACTATGCAGAAAATTACCTAATTGGCCAAATCGCCTGAAATTTGTATGATTGATAGTATGGCCTTAGAAGTATTTTAGGCCAAATTTTCTAAGAGTTTCAAAAAAGCAAAACCACACGACAAAAATTAGCATGTTTAATGCTCAAGTTTTTCGAGCCTAAAAATCCCTACCCTACTAATAACTAACGCAAGAAATAGCAATTAAATATGATTGCGCGTTGGCGTAATGTCAATTGTCAAGCAAAAAAAAAGAGTTACAGTAGAACTCGATTAGGTTGCACTTCGAACACAAGATTTTTTGATTAAAAAAACACACCGATTTGCCTAATTGTTTGCACAAGGCCTAGAAACAAAATGACCAACATTCTATCTGCTGAATAATTGATTCTATCAGCCAATATTTTTTTCAAAACCTTCTAAAAAAATTTAATTTTTGCCCAAAAAACAAATCAAAAATTTAACTCATTTTTCAAAACATGTAAAAACATTAAATTAGAAATGCGAGAAGGTAACTGTTAAAGATTGACGAATTTTGATCAGGAAGTCCATCCGTGACTTCGCAATTCAATTGCCTACTTGATAGCCAAAGCAGAATGGCACAAGGACTCGGTGGGCATGTGGTCACTGCATTTTCATCAATGGTGTGACTCGATCAGAGCGGAATTGATTAAAAAAGGCGATAATGCTTTATCAAATTTGGACGCACTAGAAATCGGTGGGCATGGTCCGAAAGTGGAAATCGCTCAAGTCTCCGCTCTAACAAAAAAAACAAGCAATTTTTCAACAACAAAAAAATTGTTTCAAATCCCTGTACAGCAACAGATCGGCGAAGCTTTTTACTGCTGTTTGATCAGCTTCGTTCTGTTTATGCTTGTCTTCATTCTTTTGATCATCGGCGCTTACCCACGCACTGCGTACGTCGCTGACGGCAAAAGAATCAGCGGCAATGTTGACATGGGAACAAATGGTGGGCTAATGGAAGGCCAAGGGTTTTTAGATTCCTTTTTTTAGTTGCAAAAAAATTGCAAAAATTTGGTTTTAAAATTAAAAAAAAAATATTTTAACCAATGTCAAACAAACAAAAAATGAGCACCTTTTTGCAATAGCATTTGTTAATAGAATCAAAAAGTGAAGAAAAAAAGACATCTTTCTGATATTTGATGACTAAAAACTTGAAAAATTGACCAAAAATCCCAAAAAATTTTCCAAAAATTGACTAAAAAGCAGCCAAAATATGGGGCACAAAAATATTGGGGGATAAAAAAACATTTTTTTAAGAGTTTCAACCTTAATATTTTCGGTCAAATTTAAAAAATAATATTTTATAACTAAAAAACAGATGTTTTTTTCAACAAAAATTTTATTGATATATCTCAAAAAAAGTTTAGTAGAAATTTTTGGCGACCCAAATTTTTTAAATTTAATTGTATTGCATTTTTCTTGAGAAATTTTCCATAAATTGCATAACCATTGACTAAAACGCGAAAATAGGCGAAATATTGATTTTTTTACTCAAAAACAGTCAAAATATTGATTTATATTGACTAAAATCTGAGCCTGACTAATGATAACTGTGGCTTTACAGTTGTAGGAGCTTTTAGGGAAAATCCAACAATTCTTGGTCAAGTTTTTAGTCATTTTTTACCCATTTTTATGCCCTACAAATATTTTGGGGTTTTTAAACAATTTTTATTTATTGAATTTTAAACACCTTAGGCCACAGGCAGCGGCGCATGGCCCGAAACCGATATTAAAATAGAATTTCAAATTTAATCTTTTACTTTTAAAAAAATATTTGAAAGTTGCTATAACCGTACGCCAAATTACAAATAAGTGTTCTAAAAAAGGAAGTAGAATCACTAAACTTTTGCTGTCCATTAGTGTTTGCCAAATTGGATTTTTCGGTATTTGGTACCGAAATCCCAACATTTTTCGGTCGGTAGACCAAATCGGTAATACCGAAAAAAATACAGCGGTAATACCGTGCCGAACATTAAAAGTAGGTATTTGATGTTTTCAGTTATTTTCAAATAGGACTTAAAAGTAAATATGACAAATATTTCAATACTGAATTATGTACAACTTTTTGGACTTTTCTGTTTTTTGAGTAAAAAAACTAGGATAGGACAGTACCGGTTAAACGGTTACGAAACCGGTTACAAAACCGGGTATTTTGGGAAATTAACCGCTTACGAAAACTGGCTCTTCAAAATCCCGGTTAACCGAAAACCGGGGGTACCCAACCGGCGGTTGAAGCACCCCTAATTATTGGACTTTTTTGATTAATTTTAAATGATTTTTAATAATTTTATTCACTGCAAGTGTGGCTCAGTGGTTAAACGATGTACTCTTAACGTATTCAAAAGAGCTTCTACTCCCTGATTGAAAGTCCGTTTTTTCTTTTAATTTAATAAGTACTCCTTTTTACAACAAAAAACATCACTCAGAAACATTATAAATGGTGATTTTATTTGTTGAAAATTTTAGGCACATTTTCCTAAGTGAATTCATTAAACTTTTATTTTTCCCGGCGATAGACCTCTCACATTCTAAAAAGCTTCAAAAATAACCGTATTTTCAAACTTTTGGTTGTTTCACAAAAAATGCAATAAATCCAAAAATGCATTCGCAAATTAAAAATTTTTTCAAAAAAGCTCAGGGTCTCGCTCAAGCAGGGTGGCCGTCGTCCACCTATAAAACCCAAAAATTCTCGGTCTCGAGTCTCGGTGCATTAAAAAAACTTGAAAAATAATATTGGTTCCGAATTCTGAAAAATATTTTCAAAACGTTTATGAGAACAGAACAGATCCAAAAAGTTGGCATGGAAAACACTGGCCATAAACCGAAAAAAACCGGTCGGTTAACCGGCCATAAGGTTCTAAACCGGTTACGAAAACCGGGTCTCTAAAAATCCGGTTAACCGAAAACCGGGGGTACCGGTTTTTATCCGGTACTGTCCTAGCCTTAAAAACCATAGGGATGTAGTGAATATGCCAACCAATATTGAACAATATGCAAAATTATTGACCATTCAATCAAATACTTCCCGAATTCGAGTTCCCAATTTCCTGAAAATTTGCCGCGTCATTCTCTTCCACAGAATGTCCATCGACAGAATTTGGATAAAATTGCTGTCGTTTAAATTGTCTATTGCATCTACGCAAAGTTTTGAGCGATTGACTTTTAAATGTTTAGCAATTTTCTCCTCATGGTGCATATATATTTTTCATTTGCCTATCACAATTGATTGTCATTTGCATAAAAAGTCAATTATTAGCAGGAAAATATTTACGTCAGGAATATTGATTTAGTCCCGGTTCAAAAGGGGACTCGGCTGAAAAGATAATGATTTACCTGTGTGAAGTTTAAATTATAAAATATAGAAATTTACTAAATCTATCTAATTCAGTGTCTAATTTACGAAAAAAAATGGAAGAGTTTTGGATTTTAATTTTGGTGTTATTTTTTGCAACAAATTTACTGGATAAAGCCGAATCCGTACAATTGGAGGAAACAACACTCAATCCATTAGATGAAATATTCGGAGAAGGATGGTGGGGCAATGATAAAGCCGAAGAATGGCACAAATTAACGCTTGAACAAACTTTCCATCACCAAATCGATAAGCAGAACACCCAAATTGGACAAATTGAAACCAATTCAACTGATCAGAATCCTTCGCTCACAGAGTCTGATCACTCTGGACAAATTGAACTCAATTCAACTGATCAGAATCTTCTTCTCACAGAGTCTGATCACTCTGATAATGCCAAAAATGGCAAAGAACAACGCGAAATAAGGAAAGAAATTACTTCAAACGAAAATATTGCAGAAGATGAGCGAAAACGTAAAATTATCGACAAATTCCACGCACTGAAAGACGAATTTAAGCAAAAAGGAAAATATTCAAAAAAAGAAAGAACTAAAATTGAGAATAAAATTGCTAAACATTTAAAAGTCAGTCGAGAAAAAATATATAAATGGAAAAACGAATTTGGCCTAAGTCGAAAAAGGTGTAACTTTGGGAAGCAAACAAATGACCATAAACATTTGATAGCGAAATTTGATCAAATGAAAGCCGAGTTAACGCGGGCCGGATTCAAAAACTCTTATCACAATCAAATAAATGAAACTGTCGCAAAAGAGTTGGGCCTCAGTTTTACAACAATTTACAATTGGAAACGTAAACTTGGCCAAACCAGTGAGTATTTCGAACCTAATTTTGTTATTTATATTAATTAAAATTCTTTTACAGAACCAAAACATAAATACTCACACAGCGAACAAAAGGAATTGATGATACATTATTATGAAATTAAGGACAAAAATCTTGAAATTAGTGACAAGGACATTGCCAAAATATTGAAAATTGGAAGTACCACTTTGGTTAGATGGAAAAGCCAATTTAAACGACAGAAATTTCATCCAAATTTTGTCGATGGCCATTCTGTGGAAGCGAATTCCGTGGCAAATGTTCAGGAAATTGGGAACTCGAATTCCGAAATATAATTGGAAAAGTCACTTTATTTAGATGGAAAATGCAATTGAAACGACAGCAATTCAACCCTGGGCATTCGATGGCTGAAATGCCGGCTCAAATGATCAGGAAAATTGAAAACCCGAAATTGGGGAGCTCTTGAATAAAGATCAATGATTGAAAAAATAAGTTTTGATGAAATTAACTCACTAAAAGTGTGTTGCGCTTGAAACAAAAGATTGTGAGGAGAGGGCGTCCGGGAAGCGGGGCGGCGGGAACTGGGCGGGTGGGGCAAAATTGACGGCACACAAAATACAGAAAAATTGCTTTATGCCACGGCACCTAAACTTGGGTTAATTAAACCCCGAATAGATAACAAAAATGTGAAATAAATTTTTTGTGATCGGAAATGGCAGTGGTTGAGGGTAAGGCTGTCGGTTTCAAACCGAACCGAACCGAAACCGAACCGAAAACCGGCATTTTTCGGTTTGATTAACCGAAAATTTCGGTTCGGTTCTAATAAACGACAAGAAATATGACTTTAGTTAATTAATAAACAATTTTTACTTAAATTATTTTCAATTAGAAATATTTTTGGACTGAATTTAACTTTGAAAATTCATTTTTTTTTGTTTGGAGAACTCACAGATTATTTATAATATTCCTACCTTTGTCTCATGTTGAGGGGTTTTGTTTTGTAAGGTAATTATTAGCCCAATTTCTTAACAAAGTTATCTCGTAACAAAATTGAGTTAAAAATTCTAAATTTTCTCGGCGGCGCCTATCGGCACCGCCGACCCCCCCCCCCCCACTATAAAGCAGAAATCGCAAAAAATTTTGCATTTTTTGAAAATCCTTAACAAAAACTGAAAATGCACCCCTAAAACTCAAAGATTTTTTAAAGAAATTGCTTAAAAGCACCCCTAAACT